>CM035171.1:63722165-63993590 GCA_020205615.1 Panax quinquefolius | reverse complement strand
TTACGAAAGAAAATAATATCCCTTACCTCAAAGAATCAAGATTACCGGAAGGAAAGGTCGGAAGTGATGCTGAATGAAACTTGTACTGAACAGCAACTCTCAAAGTATCTAAATACTCACAAAATACGCTCAATAATATAGAGAGAAAAAGAGAGAAAACTTTGTTTCTGGTATGATTTTCAATTCTAACTTAGCCCTCTATTTATAGGAAAATGTTAGCCCGCCGAAGCAGACTTGACCTGCTACCTGATGGCTTTACCTGCTACTATTCCCACCCACCACATTTGAAAATTCAATTGAGCACATTTCTCACCAACCAAAAGTGGGGCCCACTCAATTCTAGAATTTTCCACCAAAATCAATTATAAACCTAATTTCCGAATCCGACATCTCTTAAAATTCACAACAAATCATTCGTGCATTTTTAACGGTTCAAAATTTGTGGACATATACTCAACTTATGTATGTATAACATACCCAAAAATTACCACAATCCAACGGTCGGATTAAAAATTATAACCCCTTAATATATCTCAAAACCCCGATTTGATTTTTAACACCTCCAATCCGATAAAATATCGATAAAACACCTCAACATTAATTCCTTCATTAATAACCACATAAATAAATCCATCATTTATATTCATATAAAATAAATATTTCTTTATCATATGAATCAATAATTAATTATTCACAAATAATATTACTGTAATCACATTTATGACAACCAGTCGTTCCCAGAAAGAGGGGCTTTCAATAAGGATCTCTCTCATCTGGGCGCGCAATTAGTGACCAAACCTCTCCTTTAGACGTAACTTTCTAGACATTGCCAATAATGTTATCTAATAATATTATTCAAATAATATGAATTATTGATCCGATAATGGGAAATCTTTGCGCGGTGACAATTATTGAACAACAATAATATAAAATATCAACGCAAGCAATTATTGAATCAATAAAATAAAATATTGAGCAAGAACTCACTGTGAAAATTATTGAGTAGTGCCTTCACGTAAGGATCAATAATTCAACAATATCTTGCAATACCGTGTGCTACGCAGGCAACCACGCCAGACATCGTATTTTAACCAACGGGTATTCCAACAGCCTTAATTCAGAATAACTACTGTAGTTATTTTTAACCAACTTATATTTGTCGTTTTCTTCATCCAATCGCTCGTTATGGGGCCCACACATGGTCGCTGCTTGGCGCGCATTTAATATTCCCGACAAAGATTTAATATTCCACGACCAAACGAATATTCCCGACAAAATGAATATTTTATAACCACTTGCTTATTTTGAAATATTTGCGTATTTAACCCTTAACTATCCACATTAATCAAATCAACCCTTACTATTTCAAAATAATAAATAAAGGAAATTCCTTTTTTATAAAAAATTTTTGGTCTTACAACCTCCCCTCCTTATGAAATTTCGTCCTCGAAATTCGACGCGACGCACTGTGTGTTTCAAAAGGTGAGGATACTCGCTTTCATTTCCGTTTCCAATTCCTGTGTCATTTCTCTATAGCATGATTCCTCCACAAAACTTTAACTTGTGGTATGACCTTTCTTGGCGTAGGGGACATGCTCCTTCCTATCCAAAATCTTGACAGTACCTCCTCACACGTTAAGTCTTGGCTATCTCGTTCGATTCTAACTCTATAACGTGGTTCGGGTCTTTCACATATTTATTTAAGCACCGATATGTGAAACACATTATGAACACGAGACATACTCGAGGTAACGCGAGTCTATAGGCTACATTTCCTACTCGGTCAAGAATTTGAAATGGACCAATAAATCGTGGATTGAGCTTTCTCTCTTTCCAAATCTTGTAACTCCCTTCCATGGAGCAACTCGCAACAATACATGATCCCCTACATTAAATTCCACGTCCTTTCGATGAAGATCCGCATAACTCTTTTGTCGATCTTGTCTTGGTTTGTATACGTTGTCGAATCATTTGGATCTTTTTCGGTGAGTCATACGCATTTAACTCGGGTCCCAACAATGTTGCTTCACCCACCTCATCCCAACATATTGAGAAGCGACATTTTCGTCCATATAATTCTTGAATGGAACCATGCCTATATTTGTTTAATAACTATTGTTATATGAGAATTCCACCAATGGCAAGTACTTATCCCAACTTCCTTTGAAATCTAGGACACGAGTTTTAATATATCTTCAAGAGTTTGAGTAGTCCTTTTCGATTGCCCATCCGTTTGAGGATGGTATGCCAAATCGAATCGTAAATTGTGCCTATAGCTTTCTAACCCAAAATCATGAAGTGAATCTTGGGTCACGATCTAAAACTATGGATACTGGCATGCCATGCAATCTCACAATCGCATTTACATACATACGAGAAAGAGGTTCAAGGGAATAAGTCTCTCGTATCGGTAAGAAATGAGCAGACTTGGTTAATCTATCAACAATGACCCAAATAGCATTGATGCCTTGAGAAACCGTAGGAAGACCCAGAATTGAAATTCATAGTAATGTGTTCCCACTTCCATTAGGAATCTCAAGTGGTTGCAACGGACCCTTAGGTACAAGATGCTCCGCCTTTACACGTTGACAAGTTAAACACATCGAGATAAACTTTGCAATCTCTCTCTTCATATTGTTCCACCAAAATGTATGTCGAAGATCACGATACATTTTAGTACTTCCAGATGGATTGCAAATGGCGATTGTGTGCCTCCATCATAATCTTGTACTTCAAATCGAGTCGTTAGGAACACAAAGTCTAGAGTGGACTCGAAGTATTCCTTCTTCATCAATTCTCGCTTCTGGAATAGCTCCTTCTTGTACTTTCTTCTTCATACGCATCAACTCCGGGTTGGTGGCTTGAGCAACTTTAACTTTATCGATTAAAGTCGATTATACTCGTATATCATCACGTGGGTACCTAGAGTTTTCATCTCCATCTCTATTATTTGTAAATTATACTGAAATTAGTCTTTGACAATATCGTACTCGTGACTTTGTATATCGATCTTCTACTCAACACGCCGCCTACCACGTTCGCTTTTCCAAGATGGCATGGTCAGAACATGTGCTGAAATGAGTCTCCTCTTGAGTTCTTCGAAGCTCTTCCCACATTCCTTGCTCCATTCGAATTTTGTATCTCTACGAGTCAGATGCGATAATGGAATAGCGATTCGAGAATATCCTTCAACGAATCTCGATAATAACCAACTAAGCCTAGAAAGCTACGTATTTCGACATCGACTTAGGTTGCTCTCAATCGTGACTCATATCCCAATCTTGGATAGACGTCACAATGACACCTATCGATTTACTATCGCATCGAATATGACGTCCCCTACAGAGAGAGTCGGCAGGTGAATTCCACAAAGGAAGTCACAAGATAAAGGCTCAGTACCAAATTCTATAGTTGAATTTTTAACTTCAAGTTCAATAGAGCCATTCGATATGAGATTTTAGAAATGAGTTTTGTCTTAGGGTTCAAAGTCGATACAAAATTTAATATCGAAGCTTTGGGAGTAAGCCAAGAAATTCTTCAGAAATACATCAGAAAAATCAATAACAACAGAATATTATTCAAATCGACGTGTCTTTATTCAAATCCATAACATGGACTAAGAAAACTTGACATCCGTAATAAACGAATGACTTCATGGCTTGATATGAAAATGTTTGACTACAATGGTTTGATTGCTTGAATTGAATAACAAAGTTGCTTAGGAATATGAAAACTAACAACCTTACAAAAAGCAATCAATTTGGCATGATGAGTAGTTAACCTTAAAATCACATCAAAAGAAAATATCTCTATAGAAATAAGGTTAACAGGTAATGTGATAGTGCCAACTTGAATCAAGCAAGATTTTTAAACAACGGATGTAATGAAAGTTTCTCCTAACGGATTCTCCATAAATAGGTCAAAGTCTAATTTCTCCGTAGTCAAGTTCAAACGTTGAGTGCAAGCAAGAGAGATAAAAGAATGGGTAGAACCGATATCTAGTAAGGTATAAACTTCGCAAGAATTTATAATTAACTAACCCGTGCTAACTTCGTTCGGGTTCCTCGTATTTTGACCGGTCACGACAAACGCTCTTCCAAGAACCGTTGACTTTGACTTTTCTGGGACATCCTTTTGAGTCACCATTCCCGCTGGACTGGGTTTCGATATCGTACAATCTCGAGCGATATGTCCTTCTTTTCCACAATTATAGCATACCTTAAACTGTTGTGGGCAGTTTGGGCTGATATGTCCCTCTTTCCCGCATTTGTAACATACGACCGGTGGTCGTTCTCCTCCCTTAAAACTAGTTACTCTCAAAGCGCCGACGCTTCTTCACATGGTCGTTGTTGAATCTCCTCTTTTAAAATCTCCTCCCGACTCGCTTCTTCTATTTTCATGGCCACAATTACCACCGAGTGGTTACCGCTTTGTCTCAGTATTCTTCTTTCTCCATTGTTTATCGTTATTCGATGATCGCTATCTTCAGTATGATCTGGTTATGGTCCCTCGGTTGAACGTACTCGTTATCTCGCTCTAACAACCGAGCCCCGCTGACAACATCCGAATAGAGAAAATTTATGAGAAATGAGATATCGACGTATCTTAGGGTTTCAAACCTCTAAGAAACATCCGCGTCATACGCTCCTCATTCTCCACCAAATGAGGTGCAAACACGATAACTCCATGAACTTCGCCTCATCTTTGGGACACCGTCATGTTATTCTCGCTCTAGTCTAATAAACTCCACTTCCTTCATACGACGAATACTTTCGTGGAAGTACTTGTCATTGAATCTGCTTTCAAACGTCTCCCATGACATCGCCGAGTGCAATTTGGATGGGTACGCTTATGAGACTCCCACCGATAGTCCGCCTCGCCCACGGAACATAAAGGTGGCGAATGGAACCTTCGTTCCTTCGTGCATCCCAAGACATCGAATATCTTGGTAATTTGCTTGACCCATGTTTCCACCATGATCGGATCGGCTTTCCCTTAAATTTCGTGGTCCCAACTCTTTGAATCGCTTGCATTTGTGACAACCCGTGAATTGCTATCATTTCCTCCTCAGTATTTTGAACACGAGTCTCCCTCGTCGATTTTGCATGAACCGCAAAAACTTCTAAACATCCCCTCGTTCCTCATCTCGCTTTCGGTGGTGTTGTTCACGGGAGGAACATTGCCACTGTCAGACGTTCTCCTCGTTGGTGAGTACAGCATCTCCACGGTCTCATTTACTCCACTATTAATATTCTCGATCGACATTCTCAAAACATCGTCATAAAATAAGGGTTAATTAAGGAAATCAATATATCACATAATATCCCTATATCTATCGACCAACTAACAAATAAGCTTAGGTAGGACACACTAGCAAAGGATTTACTCGTCTCTCCCTCCTAGTTCTATTCCCCGATCTCCGCCAGAGATCATATCCTAAGCTCGATATTAACTGTGACGCCCCCAAAATAGGTATACACAACACCCATTCTCGAGTCGCCAAATACATGGTACAAGAAGCAAAACTACAACTTCAATAATACAAATGTCGTGTGAAATACGACATAATATATATTGTGAGTTTAAATACAAATATTATCTTCTAGACAATATCTATACTCAAATAAATCCTAATCACATTTATTGATACATTATTTTACAAAATGGTGAGGACTACTAAACAACTCTCTCTAGAACCTTCATTCCATACCCGAACTAGTACTCGCTACATTCTCGCCTCCCGAGAAGAAAAATGGAACAACAAGAAAAAGGGTGAGCTCAACTAGCCCAAGAAGAATACTATGACTAAGATAATATACAACAAATTATCGTTAGTCTCCAATGAGGAAAAAATCGATAGAATACAATAGACAACAAGTTTCGAGATCAATATTCAGCAGTGAAATAATAATTCATAGAAGAGTTACGTAGAGAATGAAATCTACTATAATCTATGAATTTAACAAATCCATCATCAATATTTTATCCTCGTAACATCAATCAATATTCATCTCAAATCAAATATTCATCTTTGCACTACTGTGCCAAAGATATTCATCAATCGGTCGTGTTCATCTCAACACTGCTCATCTTTGCACTGAGCCAAAGATATTCATCATCGGTCATGTTCATTTAAACACCGCTCATCTTTGCACTACTAAGCCAAAGATATATTCAGAAATCATTCATCTTTGCACTACTGTGCCAAAGATATTCAATAATATCATCATTTAAGACCGAGGATGATGAAAAATATTTTTAAAGAACGAATCCAAAGAAAACAAAATGACAAGGATTAAGGATTAAGGATTCGTACTTTGTTTTATCCATGTCCAACAATACCTCAAAAATAATCATAGTGGTGTAAAATTCAAGAATGATCAAAACATGGATACAATCAAAGCTAGTATCCAAAATAGATATTTTGGACTAAAAGAAGAAATTTTTATTTTTCGATGAATAGTCAGATATCGTGAATAGTGCCGTATACGTGAATAGTAACTCCGACACCAAAAGATAGAAATTCCACAAAAAAAACATTTTCACGCTTCATGAATAGTACTCGTGAATAGTAACTCGTGAATAGTAACTCGTGAATAGTAACTCCGACATGAAAAAGTTCCAAATTTGATAAAAAGTTCCAACCAATATTTCAGCATAATGATATTGAAGAAATAATATCATTCTGAAAGAAAATAATATCCCTTACCTCAAAGAATCGATTGATTTGGAAGGAAAGGCTGGAAGTGATCTTTGAATGAAACTTGTCAGATGAACAAAGAACTCTCAAAGTATCTAAATACTCACAAAATACGCTCAATAATATAGAGAGAAAAAGAGAGAAAACTTTGTTTCTGGTGTGATTTTCAATTCTAACTTAGCCCTCTATTTATAGGAAAATGTTAGCCCGCCGAAGCAGACTTGACCTGCTACCTGATGGCTTTACCTGCTACTATTCCCACCCACCACATTTGAAAATTCAATTGAGCACATTTCTCACCAACCAAAAGTGGGGCCCACTCAATTCTAGAATTTTCCACCAAAATCAATTATAAACCTAATTTCCGAATCCGACACCTCTTAAAATTCACAACAAATCATTCGTGCATTTTTAACGGTTCAAAATTTGTGGACATATACTCAACTTATGTATGTATAACATACCCAAAAATTACCACAATCCAACTATTTCGGATTAAAAATTATAACCCCCGCAATATATCTCAAAACCCCTGATTTGATTTTTAACACCTCCAATCCGATAAAATACTGATAAAACACCTCAACATTAATTCCTTCATTAATAACCACATAAATAAATCCATCATTTATATTCATATAAAATAAATATTTCCTTATCATATGAATCAATAATTAATTATTCACAAATAATATTACTGAATCACATTTATGACAACCAAGTTGCCCCAGAAAGAGGGGCTTTCAATAAGGATCTCTCCTTACTAGCCGCAGCAATTAGGTGACCAAACCTCTCCTTAGAGCGTAACTTTCTAGACATTGCCAATAATGTTATCTAATAATATTATTCAAATAATATGAATTATTGATCCGATAATGGGAAATATGTGCGATGACAATTATTGAACAACAATAATATAAAATATCAACGCAGACAATTATTGAATCAATAAAATAAAATATTGAGCAAGAACTACTCGTGAAAATTATTGAGTAGTGCCTTCTTACGTAAGGATCAATAATTCAACAATATGCTGTAATACTGGTAATCTTCTTCGTAACCACGCCAGTATCGTATTTTAACCAGGGTATTCCAATGATCTTAATTGTGTAATAACTACGCCGTTATTTTTAACCAACTTATATTTGTGCGTTTTCTTCATCCAATCGCTTTCCGTTATGGGGCCCACACATGGGCTGTGCCGTCGCATGCGAATATTCCAAAGCGATGCGAATATTCCACGACCAAACGAATATTCCCCGACAAAAATGAATATTTTATAACCACTTGCTTATTTTGAAATATTTGCGTATTTAACCCTTAACTATCCACATTAATCAAATCAACCCTTACTATTTCAAAATAATAAATAAAGGAAATTCCTTTTTATTTAAAAAAATTTTGGGGTCTTACATATGTCTTGCCACAATTAAAGATGAATCAAATCTATGGCATAGAAGGATGGGACATGTTCATATGGATTTGATCAAAAAGTTGTCTTCAAAGAATCTAGTAAAAGGGTTACCCAAGATAAACTTTGAAAAAAAGGTATATGTGATCCATGTCAACTCGAAAAATAAGTAAGAACATCATTCACATCCAATAACATGGTATCAACTTCTTCTCCTTTACAATTACTCCATCTTGATTTATTTGGACCGAAAAGGCATGCTAGTCTAAATGGTAAATTTTATGCATTTGTGATAGTTGATGATTTCTCTAGATACACATGGGTATTATTTCTTAAAACTAAAGATGAAGCATTTAAAGAATTTGAAAAACTAATAAGAAACTTGGAAACAAAATATAGCCTTAAACTCATAAAATTCAGAAGTGATCATGGTATTGAATTTCAAAAGGATTTTGTTATATTATGTGATCAAAAAGAAATTAGTCATGAGTTTTTAGCACCAAGAACTCCTCAACAAAATGGAATGGTAGAAAGAAAAAATCGAACCTTACAAGAGACAACTAGAACCCTAATTCAAGAAAGTAAACTTCCAAAGAAATTTTGGGCCGAAGTTGTAAACACATCATGTTATGTACTAAATAGAGTACTCATTCGTCCTATTATTTTGAAAACACCCTATGAACTATTAAACAATAGAATTCCAAATATAAGTTATTTTAAAGTCTTTGGATCTAA
Source organism: Panax quinquefolius (assembly GCA_020205615.1). Lineage (NCBI taxonomy): Eukaryota > Viridiplantae > Streptophyta > Magnoliopsida > Apiales > Araliaceae > Panax > Panax quinquefolius. Next base: position 63,984,744 of record CM035171.1, on the reverse strand, counting down.
ATATTTTATCCTTAACACCAGTGATAACTTTGGTAAATTTGATACTAGATCATATGAGGGAATCTTCATTGGCTACTCTCAAAATAGTAAAGAATATCGCATATATAATGTTCAAAAGATGTGCATTGAAGAATCTATACATATTAAATTTAATGATTTTAACGGTGATCAACCTATCCAGCAAGCTGGATTAAACGAACAGCAAGGTCATGAACCAGCAACTACTTCAAACATGGAGGAATCAATCCATAATAATAATCTTCAGTAAGAAGAAATAATTCATGACATTCAATTGCCAAAATCAGAAAAATACGTCAAAAATCACCCTCCAGAGAACATCAATTGCAACATAAATGAAGGAGTTATCACAAGAAGAAAAGCATAAAATATTTGTGTGTTTTCAGCATTCTTATCACAAATTGAACCAAAGAATGCCAAAGAAGCCATTCTTAACGAAAATTTGTTATTAGCAATGCAAGAAGAGCTACAACAATTCGAAAGATGTCAAGTCTAGGAGTTAATGCTTCCTCCAAAAGATGTATCTATTATTAAAACTAAATAGGTGTTCAAAAACAAGCTTGACGAGTTTGGAACAATTACAAGAGACAAAGCTAGACTCGTGGCTTAAGGATACAACCAACAAGAAGGGATAGACTATGAAGAAACATTTGCCCCTATGGCTTGGTTGGAATCTATCTGGATATTGTTAGCATTCGCATGCTTCAGAAAGTTCAAGCTACACCAAATGGATGTCAAAAGCGCCTTCCTCGACAGCTATATAAATGAAGAAGTATATGTAAAACAACCTCTTGGATTCGAGCATGAAAAGTTCTAACATTACGAATACAAACTAAAGAAGGCACTCTATGGACTCAAACAAGCTCCAATAGCTTGGTATGAGAGATTGAGTAAGTACCTCCTATCAAATGGCTTCATAAGAGGCACAAGGATTTTGATTTGAGCTTAATGGGAGAACTCAATTATTTTATGGGCCCCTAAATCAAGCAAAATCAGGAAGGTATCTACATTCATCAAACCAAATATACAAAAGAACTACTCAAGAGATTCAGATTTGATAAATCCAATTCAAAAGCTACACCAATTAGCACATCGATAAAACTCACAGCAGATGATAAAGGTATGGATGTAGACATAACAAAATATAGAGGTATGATTGGATCTTTATTATATTTAACTGCGTCCAGACCTGATTTAATGTATAGTGTATGTCTATGTGCTCGTTTTCAAGCAAAACCTAAAGATTCACATTTACAAGCTATTAAACGAATATTTAAATATCTGAGTGGTACTACTAATTTAGATTTATTTTATCCAAAGTGCAATAATTTTGATCTAATGGGATACTAAGACGCTTACTATACAGGTTGTCAAATAGATAGAAAAAGTATAAGTGGTGCCTGTATATTTTTGGGACAAAGTCTTGTCTCATGGCATAGTAATAAGCAAACATCAGTTGCCATATCCACCACCGAGGGTGAATATTTAGCAGCAGGAAGTTGATGTTCCCAAATTCTATGGATGTGTCAAACATTATGTGACTTTGATATTGTGTGTGAAAATGTGCCTATATATTATGATAATACGAGCACCATTGATATTTCCAAAAATCCAGTTCTGCACTCATGCACAAAACATATAGAAGTTCGACACCATTTTCTTAGGAATAATGTGTCCAAAGGTTCAATAAAATTAATCTTTATCCCAACTGGGCATCAATTAGCAGACATATTTACAAAACCCCTGGGTGAAGAAAGATTTTGTACTCTACGAAGAGAACTTGGTATATGTCTAGTATTGATATATATGGTCTGTATGTTTTAAGGAAATCAGACATACACAAAAAATATAACTGCATGATTTGCTGCCTTAAATAAGATAAAAATCTATTCAGATCCTTCTTACCGAACATAGCTCCACGTCTTCCTAGACCTCGGTAACATGCACACACTTTAAATATGACTCTTACTTTACTCTTTCATCTCTTCCATCTCTAATACCTTCTTCGATTCTCCAATCATTCCAGTACTTGCTCTTTCTCTCAAACCCTCTCTATCACAATGTGAACCCGACTTGCTAAATGACTACAAGATGAATCTAACGACGAGATACCTCTACCTTCTCCTCCTTCTTGGTCTCCCGTACGCTCCTCACGAAAACCAAAACAGAAGCAACCAATGATAACCACCATCTCTGGCGACTCTTCCTTCTTTGAAGAATCAAACACAAGTATTCCATCTCCTTCACCAGTTGGTACATTTGATGTGCCAAAACATCGCCGAATCAAAGAATCAACTCCAGGATCCCCTCTTATGTCGATAATGCCCTTATCCTTTTCTTTGCATGATGTTCCTAAAAACTTTTTCAGAGGACATAACTTCGAACTGCTTTTTAAATCATCAATTTGTCAAAAAATCATTTGTTTATGAGAAAACAATTGATATGTTTTACTATCAAAACTCTCCTCTACAACATCTCTTTGAATCCTGTGGTTTATCATCCTTGATGTTTCCCCAATCTATTGTGACGTCCCCAAAATAGGTCCACACGACCCATTCTAAGTGGCCAAATATCACACTATAAAAATCAAATACAAACTTCATGTATACAACTGTTGAACTGTCGTATAGAATACGACCACAGTTAACTGTGAGTTTTAATACAAATGTATGTAACTCTCATGGTGCCTCGACCACAACCTTACAATTGTATGTACACGTCTTGAACTAGAATTGATGATTTACGGAATATTGTTATTGCAAAACATTTTGAAGGAAAAGGAAGGCTATTTTGGATTACTGATAGTACTTCGTAACTATCATCCAGTTATTGAAGATATATGATTCCTATGTTTCAAGCATGCTTTTAAAAATGAAATTGTTGTACTTGCTGAGCTTGTTATGCTCACACTTACTTGAACCATATGATTGCAGCTTAGACGATATGACCAAAGGATTCGACAAGGATAAAGTGAAGGCTAAAGCGAACTTGTAGCGTACCTATGTAATAGTATAGGTTTGTAATGATAATATTTGATATTATGACAAGAACAAATGTAACGGTTATAAAGAACCTAGGGAATGGTAGTATTGTTTTGGAATATATATAAGACAGATTCGTTCTTTCGAGGCTTTTTCAATTGAATGTTTGTGTGAACTGTAGCACCGTGGAGCACCATCTGTCGGGTTGAAAGAGACCCGTATTTGGGGGTGTCACAGTTGGTATCAAAGCATTAGGTTATAAAACTTAAGGGGGGAAGAACCTTCGGCTCATAATCTCGTTAAGGAAGAGAAGCCCGAAGGAAGAAAAAACTTGAGTTTTACTTGAGTTGAATGAGTCAATAAGGTATTGAGGAAACTCAGTATCAAAAGATTTAAATGATGGAAAGTAACCCTAAATAAATTAAATGTGATTTGTGCTTATACTATTGTGTGTTATGTACTAATCAACATATGTGTTATTATAGGATGTCGATCGATAGTTTGACGTATAGAGATATACACGCGGTGAGTAAAGAGCTTGTGAACCAAGTAGAGCCTGTACCAATGCTGTTGGAGAAGGTACCATTAGTGATTCTAGAGGAGTTGGAGGCAGAGGAGTTCTTTACTGAGGAAGACTACTCCAAGGGAGGGATGGATATAGCGTCATATCTTAGTATGATGAATGATGGGGAGGAAGAAAGAGAGGTAACATCGATTACTACGGTGGTACCTACATTGAGTCATCACCTCCAGATCTGATGGAAGCATTGTATCTGGCGGTAACAACGAGGAATGTGCAATCGGAGTGCAGTTATGCGAGAATCGAGTGAAGAGATTAGTTATCTCCATGAAGCTAAGATGTCTGCAGAAGAAGATTTTGAGTTAGAGCACGATAAGCAAGTGCTTATGGCAGAGAAGGCTAGGAATTATAAGGCAGAGGCCGATGAGCTTCGTAGAGAAGTGGGGGAGAAGGACCGGAAGATAGCACGGATGTCTTACATCCATGAGAGTGCACATACGGATTTCAAGCTAAAAGTTTCTTGTTATTCCATTGAGTCAGGACAGACCTGTCATATGATTAGTCGGGATACTGTAGCAATGATTGCGAATGAGAAACACGAGGATGTTGTTATGCATTATTAGAAGTCTAGAGTTATAAATATGTGTGTAGTGACGTAAAACCTTCTTTTAAAGGGTAGTCTTTTTGTAAATCCCAACTTGTGTGAAGTTCAATTGCGGGATAGAAAATGTAATAGCTTTTATCTATGAAAACAAATTGTAAATAGTTTCAAACTATGAAGAAGCATATGAATATAATGAAGTTTTCATGGAAATGATTTTTTATGATGCGATTTGGTATGTGGCGATTAATAACGAAGTAAGTAAATAGATAATAATGAAATTTTATTTAACCTAAAAATGTCGCCAAGGAGAAGATAACGTAATAAGGAAGCGGAATCACATAATGATAATTAATGGAGTCAAAACAACCCTATGCAAGAGTTCGTTAAGTTATTAACAGCTGTATTTACCCAAACCGGGGGTAGAGTATCGCGAAACCTAAGGTAGCTAGAACGATTACCTTTAAAGAGTTTAAAAGCATAGGTCCGTCAGAGTTCAAAGGAACGACAGACCCAATCAAGGCCCATACCGGGGTAAAAGAAATATAGAAGGTGTTTGTTATTATAAGCGTAGGTGAGATGCAGAAGTTTTCTTTTGTGACTTACACGAGGAAGAGTGAAGCCAACTTTTGGTAGAAGGCTCACCAGGGTAGGGTTAGAACAGATGCGGTAACATGGAAATAATTCAAGAAGGTTTTCTTTGAAAATTATTTCCCTACAAATATTTGAAGGAGGATAGAGATTGAATTCTTAGAAATTAAGCAAAGGGATATGATATTTCCCCAGTATATGATCAAATTCAAATGAATTGGCAAGGTTTGTTTCACATCAAGTGGACACAAAGGAGGTGAAGGCTCGTAGGTTGGAGCAGGGCCTGAAACCCTAGCTCTATAGTGGGATTTTGGTGATCTACAGTGTTTCCTATGGGATCATTCTGGAGAAGGTGATTATAGCATAAGGTGATAGTGAGTTGTAGACTCAATACCACAAAGAGTGAAAAGATGAGAGCAAGAGAGAGGGAGGAACCAATATAGAGAATGGTAGTGGCAGTATGCCAAAGAGGCAGAAATTTTTAACTCCGAGAATACTGAAGTGGGACAAGGGGATCCTAAGTGAAGGATCGAGGTGTGTAAGATATGTGGAAAGACTTATCTAGGAGTCTGTTTGGAAGGGATTATAAATACCTTTAAAACATTAAGATAGAGGAGGAGGGATTAATTTTCATTAATTATATTCGTGGAAATGGTTTCATGAATAATAGAAGTAAGCAAGTATCGGTAGATAAGTTTCGATTAATGTCGAGAGGATTTGAGGAATTCTCGATATGAATGGGTTGATTAACCATAGAACTATAATAAATTGTTATAAGAAAAGTGTTAACCTTTAGTTTTCTCAGAAAATCTAAGGTAGTAAATTACGGTAATAAAATACCGCGATATTATTATTGTCAAACCATGACGCAAGTTAGGTTGGTGTTAAGGAAGAGGAGGAGTCGTTACGGTTGCGTATCGACTATCATAGGAGGAATAAATTAGAAGTTAATAATAAATACCCATGGCCCAGGATCGATGATCTATTTGGTCAGTTGAGAGGGGGAAAAGAATTTTTCCAAAGATAGATTTGTGTACGGGGTATAGTCGGTTGGAAGTAAGAAAGAAAGAGGAGGTACCATTAACGTCACAGGATTTAAGAGAAAGGTTAATTACGGCACCTGTATTATGTTTATCAGATGATACGGGGAATTTTATAGTGTATCTCGATGTTCGTATAGATGACATGATTGCGTGCTCTTATAGCATGGCAATTGTTAGGTTTTGTAAAAATCAAAGTAGCAATCAAATTGCAAAAATAGCGGAAGCATGATAAAATCAGATTTTAAAATTTTTCACAAACCATTTACCCGGATCATCCTTTATGCATATTATTAACTAAAACGAAGAACAAGAAATTATGAAATAATACCCTTGTAGATACGAGCTTCCACATGTACGAGTTTAACTCCTACTTCTCCGCGATCTCCTTGAATCTCCGGGTAGATTCCTTCCTTTGATCAATGTTAGCCACCCAAGTGTGTGGCCTCTAGAGGTGATCCACCAAGGAAGAAGAATTTTCAAGAAGAATGGTGTATTGGCTCAAACCCTAGTTTTTCATATCTCTATAGAAAAAGGGGAGTACTCTCCAACTATTGGAATTACGTATTTTTGATATCTGATATAAGACTCCTCTTATAAAGATATCAGATAACCCTATTTTAATTAAAATAATTTATTATTCATTTAATTAAACTTTTAATTAAATGGGCTCCCTAATTCTATTAGGGATAATTAATTAAACTCCTTTAACTAATTTTACCTCCTAATCCTATTAGGAATAAATGAGAGTATTTATATTAAATTAATTCCTAAACTCTTTTAGAAATTAAAATAATAATAATTGTAATAATATTAATAAGACTCCTCTTATTAATTTATATTTAATATTTGTAAAATATTAAATAATAAATATTAAGCTATTTAATTTATTCTATCACCATAGATTAAATTAAATATACTTAATATATTATTACGATTATGCCATTAATTTCTTAAATAATTATTCTTCCTTTTATGGTGTGACCCTTTAGATTTTTCATATTAAACCGGTTGTGAATAAATCAATTAGGACAATTCTAATCTTATTTAAATAAATAAATTAAACGATTAATTTATTTAAATAAATAATATTTATTCTACAATAGGGATAAGCCTCCCTAGCGATCAACGACTTTCCAGATAATATAGATTTTAACATTAATCATAAAAGAACCTTTGAGTTAATAGTTACCGTACAATTCAATCCTTCCACCATACAATGTCCCAATTAAATATAAGACATGGAATTACTATCAAGTCTTATTTTATTTAATTATATGTATTTCGATTCCTAAATGCACAACTCCTAATGAATGTAAATTAGAAACTACTTTCTAATTTCATTCCACCTTGGCCAAGGATTCCTGGGTTGTTATTTATCGAATCACATAGGACATTTCTCTTCTTTTACTAGAAGTGGTAGATTCTTTATTGATCATTCACTACCTTCATATATAACTTATTACACCCAAGCATACCCTTTGATATACTCTAAGAGTCTTAAGGAATAAGTCAAAGTATAATTCATTATATATAAGATACTATGATGATCTCAAGTCTAAGGATCATTTGTACTACTATCACTACAGGAATTCCTATTGACAGGCAAGTAAAACTCCATTAGGTATTCCTTAGCGAGTCAACGCTCAAATGAACTTATTCTCTAATAAGCACCTACATACTTGCTTTAGTGTCTCCATACAAATGATCATGAGATCAATCATCCTCATCCAATGAGCAAGCAATGCACGTACCAATCTATCCGGATTCACTAATCCCCTTTTTAGTAATCCATTGATTGGGAACATTTTAGTTTTAAGCTATCTAAGAATTTAGATCTCATTAGCATGATCTCATCATGATTCTAAAAGCATTGCTTAAAACTATGGGTTTATCACATATTATTAAAACAGCACCATGTAGATAATAAATGCCTTTAATAAATAATTCTTTTATTAATAAATAAATAAGATTGATTACAAAGTATATGCTTTATCATCATACATGATTGGCTTGTATGCATACTACTTTCAATCTCCCACTTGCACTAAAGCCAATCGCCGTGGTATCTCATACCCATCTTCTCTAAGTGACGATCAAACTGCTGTTGTGTTAACGCTTTAGTAAATGGATTTGTAATATTGTCTTGAGAGTCCACACGCTCCAGGGTGACGTCTCTTCTTTCAATGATCTCTCTGATCAAATGAAACCGCCGTAACATATGTTTGGATTTCTGATGAGACTTGGGTTCCTTAGCCTGCGCAACAGCTCCAGTGTTGTCAGAGAATAAAGGTACTGGTCCTGTAATGCTAGGAACCACACCAAGTTCGGTAATGAACTTCTTCATCCAAACAGCTTCACTTGCAGCTATGTACTTTGCCTTTGTCACTGAATCAACAACTGTTTGCTATTTGGAACTTTTCCAACTCACCGTGCCACCATTCAAGGTAAACACATACCCCGAAACGCATTTACTGTCATCTTGGTCCATTTGAAAACTTGAGTCTGTGAAGCCGTCTAGTTTCAATTCAGACCCACCGTAGACAAGAAATACATCCTTAGTTCTTCTTAAGTACTTTAGGATATTTTTCACTGCCTTCCAAAGGCTCTTCTCCGGATTCGATCGATATCTGCTTGTTACACTAAGTGCATGAATGACATCTGGTCTAGTACATATCATACCGTACATGATAGATCCTATTGCTGAAGCATAAGGAATCTTACTCATATGGTCTCTCTCCTCAGGTGTCTTTGGGGCCTGTTTCTTGGAGAGATGTATTTCATGGCTCATCGGCATGAGACCTCTTTTGGAATCTTTCATGCTAAACCTTTTTAGCATCGAGTCAATGTACGTTCCTTGGGACAAGCCAAGCATCCTTTTAGATCTATCTATATAGATCTTTATCCCCAAAATATAGGATATTTCTCCCAAGTCCTTCATGGAGAAGTGTTTAGATAACCAGATTTTAATTGATTGTAGCATAGGAATATCATTCCCTATCAGTAATATATCATCAACATATAATATGAGGAATGAAACAGCACTCCCACTAACCTTCTTGTACACACATGGTTCATCCTCATTTTTGATAAAATCAAACTCTTTGATTGTCTCATCAAAACGGATGTTCCACCTACGAGAAGCTTGCTTTAATCCATAAATGGATCGTTGTAGCTTACAGACTTGACTTGTTCCAACCTTTGAAACAAATCCCTCTAGCTGTGTCATACACACATCCTCCTCAAGTCTCCCATTGAGGAAGGCCAATTTCACGTCCATCTTCCAGATTTCGTAGTCATGGTAAGCTGCAATCGCAAGCAAAATCCGAATAGACTTGAGCATTGCTACTGGTGAGAAGGTTTCGGGCCTTATAGGTCTCTACCTTGCCGTCTACTCCAGTCTTTCTTTTGAAGACCCATTTACACCCAATAGGCTTAATGCCTTCAGGTGGTGAAACCAAAGTCCATACTTGGTTTTCATACATAGAGTCCATCTCGGATTTCATGGCATCTTGCCACTTCTCTGAGTCTTTACTACTCATAGCCTGTTCGTAATTCAATGGATCATCATCATCTATAATGCATACCTCATCGTCATCCTCTTTGACAAGTCCATACCTATCAGGTATCTTTGGTACTCTTCCAGATTTATGAATAGGGTGTGGTACAAAAGGAATCTCTACTTAGTTAGGTACCTCACTTTGATCTGTAGCATTTTATGGTTCTTGAACCTCTTCAAGATATATCTTACTCCCACTGACCCCTTCAAGGATAAACTCCTTTTCCAAGAAGGCAGCATGTTTCGCAATAAACACCTTTTGATCAGTTGGATGATAGAAATAATACCTCGATATTTCTTTAGGGTATCCCACAAATCTACATTTGTCAGATCTAGTCTGTAGCTTATCGTTTTCAAACTTTTTGACATAAGCTGGACAACCCCAAGTCTTAACATGCTTAAGATTTGGTTTCCTCCCTGTCCATAACTTATATGGGGTCTTGGGGACGGATTTTGTAGGTACCTTGTTAAGTAGGTATGCAGTCGATTCTAGGGCATATCCCCAGAAGGAAACTGGAAGGTCGGTAAAGCTCATCATGGATCGAACCATGTCCAACAATGTTCGATTTCTTCTTTCAAATACACCATTCATCTGTGGCGTCCCTGGTGGAGTCCATTGTGAGATTATACCATTTTCTTTGAGACAATTGAGAAACTCACCACTTAAGTATTCTCCTCCTCGATCAGATCGAAGAATCTTAATACTCTTACCAGTTTACTTCTCTACTTCACTTCTGAATTCTTTGAACTTTTCAAATGATTTAGATTTGTATTTCATTAAATACACATATCCAAATCTTGAGTGATCGTCAGTGAATGTAATAAAATAAGAATACCCTCCTCGTGTAGTCGTTGTCATAGGTCCACATACATCTGTGTGTACCAACGCTAACAACTCTGTAACTCTTTCTCCTTTTCCACTAAAAGGAGATTTAGTCATTTTTCCCATGAGACAATATTCACAAGTTGGATATGATTCATAATCTGATAGCTCTAGGAGCCCATCTTTGTGCAACTTGGATAATCTTGTTTCATTAATATGACCGAGTCTACAGTGCCACATGAAGGTATAATTAACATCATCTCTTTTCCTTTTCTTAGTTTGTTCAATTTGAAGTATATTTTCATGCAAGTCAAGTATATAAAGTCCATTTCGTAAATTACCAACACCATATAAAACATTATCATTATAAATAGAACAAATATTATTCTTTATTATAATATTAAAACCATCCATATCCAATCTGAGAGATAGAAATAATGTTTCTAATGAGTTTTGGAACAAAATAACAATTATTTAAATTAATGAACTTTTTCGTAGTCAAAGTGCTAAATAATAAGTCCCCTACAACTAATGCAAAGAACCTTTTCTCCATTTCCACTCGTAGGGGCGACCTCATCCTCGCTCTCAACTTTCTACTTGACCGACTACCCCCGTGATATTATTACATATGTGAGAACCACAACCGGTATCCAATACCCAAGTAGAAGATTGACTTTTCGAAAAATTAACTTCAATCATAAACAAACCTTGATTAGGATTCAAGCGTTAGGTTTGTAAATTCATATGAATGCAATCAAATTGCAAAAAATAATGGAAGCGTGTAAAATCGAGTTTAAAAAATTTATAAACCATAAACCCGGATCATCCTTTATGCACAATTATTAATTAAGCGAAAAGATAAAGAATAAAATCATACCCTTGAAGATCGAGCTTCCTCGTGTACAAGTTCACCTCAATCCTTTTCGCGTTCAACTTGAATCCACCGGGTTTGGTTCCTTCCTTTGATCGGCGTTAGCCACCCATGTGTTTGGCCTCTAGAGGTGATCCACGAGAAAGAATAGAATTCAAGAGAAGGGGTATTGGCTCAAACCCTAGTTTTCTATCTCTATAAAAGGTGTACTCTCCCAACAATTGGAATTATGTCGTATGTGTAAAAGTCAACAACCCCTACCACCCATAATAAGACTCCTCTTATTTATAGATGTGGGCAACCCACCTTAACAATTAAGGAATTGGGTTTTATTTAATTAATTAAATTCTTTTAATTAATTAAGCTCCCTAATCTTATTAGGGATAATTAATTAAACTCCTTTAATTAATTTTCCTTCCTAATCCAATTAGGAATAAATGAGAGTACTTATATTAAATTAATTCCTAAACTCTTTTAGAAATTAAAATAATAATAATTGTAATAATATTAATAAGACTCCTCTTATTAATTTATATTTAATATTTCTAAAATATTAAATAATAAATATTAAGCTATTTAATTTATTCTATCACCATAGATTAAATTAAATATACTTAATATATATTATTACGATTATGCCATTAACTTCTTAAATAATTATTCTTCCTTTTATGGTGTGACCCTTTAGGTTCTCCATATTAAGCCGGTTGTGAATAAATCAATTAGAACAATTCTAATCTTATTTAAATAAATAAATTAAACAATTAATTTATTTAAATAAATAATATTTATTCTACAATAGGGATAAGCCTCCTAGCGATCAGCGACTTTCCGGATAATATAGATTTCAACATTAATCATTAAAGAACCTTTGAGTAAATAGTTAAAATACAATTCAATCCTTCCACCATCTGATGTCCCAATTAAATATAAGACATGGAATTTTGTTGTCAAGTCTTATTTTATTTAATTATATGTATTTCGATCCTTAAATGCCTGACTCAAATAATGCAAATTAGAAACTCCTTTCTAATTTCATTACGCCTTAACCAAGGACTCTTTGGGTTGTCATTTATCGAATCACATAGGACATTTCTCTTCTTTTATTAGAAGTGGTAGATTCTTTATTGATCATACATTATCTCCATGTATAACTTATTATACCCAAGCATACCCTTTGATATACCCTAAGGGTCTTAAGGAATAAGTCAAAGTATAACTCATCATACACAAGATACTATGATGATCTCAAGTCAAGGATTACTTGTACTACTATCACTCTGAGAATTCCTATTGATGAGCAAATAAAACTCCATTAGGTATTCCTTAGCGAGCCACGTTCGGTGAACTTATTCTCTAATAAGCACCTACATACTTGCTTTAGTGTCTCCACACAAATGATCATGAGATCAATCATCCTCATCCGATGAAGCAAGCAGCGTATGTACCAATCTATCCGGATTCACTAATCCCCAATTTAGTAATCCAATGATTGGGAACTATTTTAGTTTTAAGCTTTCTAAGAATTTAGATCTCATTAGAATGATCATCATCATTATTCTAAAAGCATTGCTTAAAACTATGGGTTTATCACATATTATAAAGCACGACATCATGTAGATAATTAAAAGCCTTTAATAAATTAATACTTTTTATTAATAAATGAATAAGATTATTTACAAAGTATATGCTTTATCATCAAACATGATTGGCTTGTGTGCATACTACTTTCAATCTCCCACTTGCACTAAAACCCGATAAAATCGCCATGGTATCTTATACTCTTCTTCTCTAAGTGGCGATTATCCTAACATTGGATAAGCTTTAGTTAATGGATATGTAATGTTGTTCATGAGAGTCCACTATCTCTATAGTGATTTCCCATCTTTCAATGATTCTAATAATCAAATGAAAGTGCCTGACACATGTTTAGATCCAAGATGAGACTTAGGAACTATTCTAGTTACGTAATGAACTTTTAATCCAAACAATCAACTTGTAGCTTCATTTATAGCTATATACTTTGTCTTTATCACTAAACCAACAACTCTTTCTTTGTTTGGAACCTTTCAATTCACTTTGCACTTTGTTCAAGGTAACACTTTACCTTAAAGTGGATTTTTACGTCATCTTAGTGCATCTGAAAAACTTGAGTGCATTAAGCCCTCTAGTTTTAATTTAGACCCACCATGAATATGATCACATCCTTAGTCTTGGGTTAAGCACTTTAAGATGTTTTTCAGCGACTCATAGTGAACTTCTCCATAATATGGTGATCGACATCGGTCTCGTATATTTCATTGCATACATGATTGTCACTCATGCGATCTCTCTCTCTTTTGGAGTCTGTGGGGACTATTAAGAGATACACTCCATAGCTCATCGACATGAGACATCTCTTGGAGTTTGCCATGCTAAGCGACTTTAGCATCAAATGAATATCGTTCCTTGGGTTAAGTCGAGCATCCTCTTAAATCTATCTATATAGATTTTATCCCCAATTAAGATACTCTTCCCAAATCATTCATGGAGGAATGTTTAGACAACTTTATCTTTTCTTGATTGTAGCATTGGTATGTTATTCCTCATCAAGTAGTATATCAACATATAATACTAGAAATTTCACGACGCTCCCACTGACCCTTTTGTACACACTAGAACTCTTACCTCATCGTATGTAACTCTGGATCATCATCTTCTATGATGTGTACCTCATCATCATCATCCATGATGAATCCATACCTCCTAGGTATCTTTGGTACTATTCCAGATTTATGATTCGGTTGTGGTACAATAGGTACATCTACAGGTTCCTCTTATTTGACTTATAGTGTTTTGTGGTTCTTGAACTCTTCAAGATCTATTATCCTCCCACTAGCCCTTTTAATGATAAACACCTTTATCTTAGAAGGCAGCGTGTTTCGTAACAAACACCTTTTGCTAAGTAGAATTATAGAACATATACCCTAAACTTACTTTAGGATGTCCCACAAATCTGTACTTGTCAAATCTTGTCCCAAGCTTATCCTTTGAAACCTTTTCACATAAGTTGGACAACCCTTATCTTAACATACTTAAGATTAGGAATCCTCCCCATCCATAACTTTTATGGAGTCTTGAAAAATGGATTTTGAGGTTACCTTTTTCGTAGATATCACGACCATTTCTAGGACATTATCCTAGAAGGATACTGGAATGTCGGTAAAATCATTATGGACCGCACCATGTCCAACAAGGTACGATTTTTCATTCAGATACATCAATCAATTATTGCGTATCAGGATGTGTCCATTATGAGAAAACCATTTGAGATGATCTAGAAACTTATTGCACAAGTATTTATTCCTTGATCTAATCAAAGATCTCTAATACTTTTTGCCAATTTGTTTCACTTACGAATTCTTTGAACCTTTCAAATAATTCACACTTGTATTCAGACAAAATACACATTCAACTCTTTGAATGATCATCTCCTTTTCTTATACTAATTTGTTCAATATGCAAAATTATTTTCATGTAAGTCAGTATACAAAATTTATTAAGTAATATTCGATTCTATACAAAACATTATTATTATAAATAGAACAACAATTGTTCTTAATTATAATACCAAAGATTTCATTGTCCAACAATAAAATGGAAATAATATTTTTAACAAGAGCTGGAATACAATAACAACTTATTGACTTAATAGATTTGCCCGTAGGCATTGCTAAACTATAAGTTTCTATAGCTAAATTGCAACCTTTGCTTCATTTTCCCACACATAGGATTACTTATATTTGTTTAGCTTTCTACTTTTGCTTGGTCCCTTCATAAATCTATATTTATGATAACCAAAGTCGGTATCCAATACCCAAGTAGAACCTTGACTTAAAGAAAATTTATTTCAATCATGAACAAAATTTGTATTATGTAGAAACTTCACTAAGCTTCTTTGGTTAGCCTCTGCAAGATGCTTCTCGCATGATTTCTTTCCGGTGTCGGGCTTATTGCGGTGGAAGCAAACTCCTTTGCTATCCATATCGGTTTTGTTCTTATTATCCTTTGTTTATGCCTTTCT
Organism: Panax quinquefolius; assembly: GCA_020205615.1. NCBI lineage: Eukaryota > Viridiplantae > Streptophyta > Magnoliopsida > Apiales > Araliaceae > Panax > Panax quinquefolius. Next base: position 63,969,677 of record CM035171.1, on the reverse strand, counting down.
ATTTACCTTCTTTGAATCGTTCTTTTTTAGGAAGATCCTTTGGCCCCTACCGGTAAGACTTGATCTTTCTTGGTTGGAAAGTGACTCTCAACATTTTTTCAACATGTTAAGCAAATCGGAAAGGCGATATCTAGCTTGTTCATATGAAAAATTCACAACAATTAATGAAAGAGTTAGGGAGTGAGTGCAAGATCAAATCTTGGCTCAACTCTCCATCCATGACAAAAACTCGTTGTCTAATTGATCAATCAAATTGATTATGTTAAGAACTTTTTTATGCATACTATAGTGCCTTTGGCCATTCTAGATCGGAAGAGCTCCTTAGATATCGATATCTATCGGTCCTACTTTCCTCACCATCAACTACTTGATGTGCGGGAATATAGTAGGAGCATCCATAGTTTCATCTTGTATTTGAAGCTCGTTACTTTCGTGGATGCGAGCATGATGCATTGAGCCAAACTATGCATCATCTTGCCACTTTCTAAAAGTAGCAATCTCTTCCTCGGAGGCATTATGCGCAACCATTGCGAGGATAGGCGTATTAAGGACATAAGATAGCTTTTTTGACTATGAGAACTATTCTCAAATTCCTTAACCAATCCGTTTAATTTGATGCGGTTAATTTAGCATCTAATATGCTTCGCGTGATGATAGTAATTTAGACATTGTAAAATTACGTAAATGAATTTGTAATTAACAACATTTTAACATACATTCTTTTATTAATTACCAAAATAATTTAGGTCTTGTTTTAAATTGGTATCTCCCACTATTTTCTTCAAACTATATTACCCTCACTTATATAGTTGGCAAAATCTAATTAAAGATTTGCTAGTGAGAATAAGGATCCCATTTCAAATGTATATAGCCTTGTGGTGACACAACAAACTATATATAAATAAATAGGTAGACAACTTTTGTCAATTACATCAACTATGCAACTCCTTGTATTTTGCCTCTTAGATTATTTTGATCAGTGGTGGCACATCCAGAATCAAAATTATCAAGTTAAGTCGACCTAGCACTCCATATATTCAAAAAGAAAAATATCATCCTTGTGGTGACACAACAAAACAATATTGTTCAATTTTCTTTATAAGCATCAAATGTGATAAATTAACATCTTAAATACTTAATACTTGCCTTGTGGTGACACAACAAACTCATATTAAATATTTAATACTCTATTAATTTTATCATGCTAGAAAGCGACGTTCGATATTCCAAATATCTTTGAGCGCTTAGGACTTAATATAAAAATTGAGGGGTTTGTTATTAATTTGTCTCATCTTGTTTAGCGGCGTGCATGCATATATATATAAAATACGCGTCATATTAATGAACATGCGAAGCATGTTTATATATATATATATATATATATATATAGTATAGCATGCACATATAGAATACTATATTCTACACGGATTGATTATGGACTTTTATTCTAGTTTGGTTCACTAGAGCCACCAAGTGAACCAAAAGGTCAAACCCCAGGGGTGCAAGAAATAATATTTAAATATAACTATTACATTTAAAACCGGGCTCCATTACAAAGCGGGTCTTCAAGCGCTCCTTGCTTCCTTGATCTCTAATTCTTCAAAATTAATTCTAACTATTCCTATTACAAAACTATTTAAAATAAATAGAAACCTTGATCGTGATCGAGGGAAATACATAGGAGGAGATAGAATTTACATTAAGAAAAATTAGAGAAGGCGAGTCTGTGACCCCATTTAATAAAACCCATACATTCATGCATCCAACTAAAATAAAATCCAATCGCATTGGTCGATAGTCCATAATCAATCCCATTTATTTATCATACACATCACCATATGCATCAATAAATAACATTCATCTTATGAATAATAAACATTTATATATATATTGATATCATTTAATGGGCAAATTTAGTTAGTATAAAATCTATTTTTGAATCAAAATAAACTCCTTTATTTTAATCCAAATTTAAATCAAAATAAAACTATTTTATTTTAATTTATCCAATTTTGAATAAAATAAACTATTTTATTTTTTAATCAAAAATTTTAATCAAAATAAACTCCTTTATTTTAATTAATTATGGAATCAATTCCATGTAATAAAAAAAAATCTTTAATTAAAAAACACGGATATTCTTTTCTATTCACAAATAAACTCCTTTATTTTGAATAATATGAAATCTTATTTCATATTTAAATAAACTCCTTTATTTAAGGAAACATGGATTTTCTTTTCTATTCACAAATAAACTCTTTTATTTTGAATAATATGAAATCTTATTTCATATCTAAATAAACTCCTTTATTTAAGGAAAGATGGATTTTCTTTCCTATTCACAAATAAACTCTTTTATTTTGAATAATATGAAATCTTATTTCATATCTAAATAAACTCCTTTATTTAAGGAAAGATGGAATATCAATTTCAACTCCAATTAGTTATCATGGAATCCAATTCCAACTCTAATTAGTTAGCATGAAATTTAATTTTAAAATTAAAATAAATCTTTTTATTTTAATATTAAAATAAACCTTTTATTTTAAAATTAAAATAAACTTTTATTTTTAATTAAAATAAATATATATATATAATATTAAAATTTTAAAATTAAAATAAACTCTTTTATTTTAATATTAAAATAAACCTTTTATTTTAAATTAAAATAAACTTTTATTTTAATTATAAAATTATTAAGAATATATATATATATATATATATATATATATATATATATATATATATATATATATATATATATTTATATATATATATATATATATATATATATATAATATATATATATATATATATATATATATATAATATTTATAAATATATATATAGTTAAAATATATTATATATATATATTATATATATATAATAAAAAACTTTTTTTTTTATATATATATATATATATATATATATATATATATATATATATATATATATATAAGTTCCTTTTATTTTTAAAAACCGTATTTTCTTGCAAAAAAAAAAAAAAATAAATAAAAGATTTAATTGGATCATGGCCTTGATTTAAAAGTTTTTATTCTTTATGAAAAAAAATTTGATTTTATTTTTTTTTTTTTTTTTTAAAAATTTTATATAATAAATTATGCCCAATTAAATTGTTCTAAACACATATCAATATACATATCAAATTAAAATAATTAATAATTTGCATAAAGGTTTTGGCTCGATGCCTTTGTTAGGTTTGTAATATTCATATGCATATGATCAAATTGCAAAAAATGCGAGCGTGTAAAAATCGAGTTTAAAAAATTTACAAACCATATACCGGATCATCCTTTATGCATAATTATTAATTAAGCGAAAAAGATAAAGAATAAAATCATACCCTTGAAGATCGAGCTTCCTCTCGGTACAAGTTCACCTCCAATCCTTTTCGCGTTCAACTTGAATCCACCGGGTTTGGTTCCTTCCTTTGATCGGCGTTAGCCACCCATATGTTTGGCCTCTGAGGTGATCCACCGAGGAAGAATAAAATTCAAGAAGAAGGGTATTGGCTCAAACCCTAGTTTTTCTATCTCTATATAAAAGGTGTACTCTCTCCAACAATTGGAATTATTACGTATGTTGTAAAAAGTCGACAACCATACCACCCATAATAAGACTCCTCTTATTTATAGATGTAGGCAACCCACCTTAACAATTAAGGAATTGGGTTTTATTTAATTAATTAAATTCTTTTAATTAATTAAGCTCCCTAATCTTATTAGGGATAATTAATTAAACTCCTTTAATTAATTTTCCTTCCTAATCAATTAGGAATAAATGAAAGTACTTATATTAAATTAATTCCTAAACTCTTTTAGAAATTAAAATAATAATAATTGTAATAATATTAATAAGACTCCTCTTATTAATTTATATTTAATATTTCTAAAATATTAAATAATAAATATTAAGCTATTTAATTTATTCTATCACCATAGATTAAATTAAATATACTTAATATATTATTACGATTATGCCATTAACTTCTTAAATAATTATTCTTCCTTTTATGGTGTGACCCTTTAGGTTCTCCATATTAAATAGGTTGTGAATAAATCAATTAGAACAATTCTAATCTTATTTAAATAAATAAATTAAACAATTAATTTATTTAAATAAATAATATTTATTCTGATAGGGATAAGCCTCCTAGCGATCAGCGACTTTCCGGATAATATAGATTTCAACATTAATCATTAAAGAACCTTTGAGTAAATAGTTTCCGTACAATTCAATCCTTCCACCATCTGATGTCCCAATTAAATATAAGGCATGGAATTCTTGTCAAGTCTTATTTTATTTAATTATATGTATTTCGATCCTTAAATGCACAACTCAAATAATGCAAATTAGAAACTCCTTTCTAATTTCATTACCTTCGCCAACCGAGGACTCTTTGGGTTGTCATTTATCGAATCACATAGGACATTTCTCTTCTTTTATTAGAAGTGGTAGATTCTTTATTGATCATACATTATCTCCATGTATAACTTATTATACCCAAGCATACCCTTTGATATACCCTAAGGGTCTTAAGGAATAAGTCAAAGTATAACTCATCATACACAAGATACTATGATGATCTCAAGTCAAGGATTACTTGTACTACTATCATCTACTGAGAATTCTATTATTGAGCAAATAAAACTCCATTAGGTATTCCTTAGCGAGCCCGCGTTCGGTGAACTTATTCTCTAATAAGCACCTACATACTTGCTTTAGTGTCTCCACACAAATGATCATGAGATCAATCATCCTCATCCAATGAGCAAGAAAACAGCGTATGTACCAATCTATCGGATTCACTAATCCCCAATTTAGTAATCCAATGATTGGGAACTATTTTAGTTTTAAGCTTTCTAAGAATTTAGATCTCATTAGAATGATCATCATCATTATTCTAAAAGCATTGCTTAAAACTATGGGTTTATCACATATATATTAAAACGACATAATATGTAGATAATTAAAAGCCTTTAATAAATTAATACTTTTTATTAATAAATGAATAAGATTCTTTACAAAGTATATGCTTTATCATCAAACATGATTGGCTTGTGTGCATACTTACTTTCATCTTTAAGACATGAGACTCAACGGTAGTGCCCTCATCATCCGAGATCGGAAGGGCTCCTTAGATATTTCATATCTAGTAGTCCTACTTTGCTCACCATACAACTCACTCGAAGGTGCAAGATAGCATAGTAGGAGCATCCATGTTTTCATCTTCGTATTTGAAGCTCGTTACTCATGGATGCGAGCATGATGCATTGAGCCACAGATGCATCATCTTGCCGCTATTTAAAAGTAGCAATCTCTCTTCCGCAGAGGTTTCTCTCGCAACTTTTTTGGTGTATCGGGCGAATTTAAGACATAAGAAATCTTTCGATAGTAAGAACAATTCTCGATTCCTTAACCCGGTCAAGTGTAGTTTGGTGGAATTCGGTTTGTTAGCATCAAGTATGCTACGCAGATGAAATTAGTGAATGTGACATTTTCAAAATTTCGCATGTAAAAAGACAATATTTTAGCAAACATTCATTTAATTAATTAGCAAAATAAATTAGATCTTATTTTATATTGGTATCTCCCACTATTTTCTTCAAACTATATTACCCTCATTTATATAGTTCTAAAAATCTAATTAAAGTTTTTGCTAGTGAGAATAAGGATCCGATTTCAAATATATATAGCCTTGTGGTGACACAACAAACTATATATAAATAAATAGGTAGACAACTCCTTGTCAATTACATCATCATGTAACTCCTTATATTTTGCCTCTTAGATTATTTTGATCAAGTGGTGGCACATCCGAATCAAAATTATCTAAGTTAAGTCAAACCTAGCACTTCCATATATTCAAAAAAGAAAAATATTGTCCTTGTGGTGACACAACAAAATAATATTGTTCAATTTTCTTTATAAGCATCAAATGTGATAAATTAACATCTTAAATACTTAATACTTGTCTTGTGGTGACACAACAAACTCATATTAAATATTTAATACTCTATTAATTTTATCATGCTAGAAGGCGACGTTCGATATTCTAAATATCTTTGAACGCTTAAGACTTAATATATAAAAACTTTGAGGGATTTGTTATTATTTGTCATATCTTGTTTAGCGCGCATGCAAATATATATATAAAATACGCATCATATTATTAAACATGTGAAGCATGTTTGCATAATATATAATATATATAATACTAGCATGCACATATAGAATACTATATTCTATCCGGATTGATTATGGACTTTTATTCTAGTTTGGTTCACTAGAGCCACCAAGTGTACCAAAAGGTCAAACCCTAGGCTGCAAAGAATAAACATTTAAATATAACTATTACATTTAAACCCGGGCTCCATTACAAACGGGTCTTCAAGCGCTCCTTGCTCCTTGATCTCTGGTTCTTCAAAAAAAATCTAACTAATGCTATTACATTAAACTATTTAATTTAAATAGAAACCTTGATCAGCAGTCAAGGGGAAGTACATAGGAGAGAGATAGAATTTACATCAAGAAGAAAATCAGAAAAGACGAGGTACGCATACCTCATTTAATAAAACCCATTCATTCAAGCATCCAACTAAAATAAATCCAATCATATTGGTCAATAGTCCATAATCAATCCCATTTATTATCATACATATCATCATATGTATCAATAAATAAAATCATTCCATGTATATATGAGTATCATTTAATGGGCAATTTTATGTTGCATGAAATCCAATTTCAAGATTAAAATAAAATATTTATTTTAATTATAAAATTATTTATAATATATATATATTATAATATTCAATTTAATTAGAATGGTGAAAAAATGTTGATCCTTTATTTCGAATAATAAGAATTAGAAGTATTATATATATAACTAAATATAATTGATTACTATATATATATATATATATATATATATATATATATATATAATCTTGTAATGCATCCTAAAAAGCGTTACCTACCATCTAAAAGAAATGGCCGATTAAATATTTCACGTGACGTAAGCTTGTTTTTTATATATATATATATCATATATAGAAATTATATAATAATATATGGTTACTTTCTTATAGAATTAGGAAGTTCGGATCTCTATTTGAAAAGTAAAACTGAACATCCACGGATTCAATAAAAAAAAAGTTTTTTCGAAAACAGTTTTCTGCAAAAAAATATTTTTTTTTCTTTCATAAAATAATAATTTTATACAACAAATTATGCCCAATAAATTATTCTAAATACATACCCATACATATATGGAATCAAAATAATTAATAATTCGCATAAAGTTTGGCTCTGATACCACTGTTAGGTTTTGTAAAAATCAAAGTAGCAATCAAATTGTAAAAATAACGGAAGCCTGATAAAATCAGATTTTAAAATTTTTCACAAACCATTTACTCGGATCATCCTTTATGCATATTATTAATTAAAACAAAGAATAAGAAATTATGAAATCATACCCTTGTAGATACGAGCTTCCACAGGTACGAGTTCAACTCCTACTTCTCCGCGATCTCCTTGAATCTCCGGGTAGATTCCTTCCTTTGATCAATGTTAGCCACCCAAGTGTGTGGCCTCTAGAGGTGATCCATCAAGAAAGAAGAATTTTCAAGAAGAATGGTGTATTGGCTCAAACCCTAGTTTTTCCTATCTCTATAGGAAAAAGGGGCGTACTCTCCAACTATTAGAATTACGTATTTTTGATATCTGATATAAGACTCCTCTTATAAAGATATCAGGTAACCCTATTTTAATTAAAATAAGGTATTATTCATTTAATTAAACTATTTTAATTAAATGGGCTCCCTAATCCTATTAGGGATAATTAATTAAACTCTTTTAACTAATTTTCACTCCTAATCCTATTAGGAATAAATGAGAGTACTTATATTAAATTAATTCCTAAACTCTTTTAGAAATGAAAATAATAATAATTATAATAATATTAATAAGACATCTCTTATTAATTGATATTTAATATTTCTAAAATATTAAATAATAAATATTAAGCTATTTAATTTATTTTATCACCATAGATTAAATTAAATATACTTAACATGTTATTACGATTATGTCATTAACTTCTTAAATAATTATTCTTCCTTTTATGGTGTGACCCTTTAGGTTCTCCATATTAAACAGGTTGTGAAAAATCAATTAGAACAATTACGATCTTATTTAAATAAATAAATTAAACGATTAATTTATTTAAATAAATAATATTTATTCTACAATAGGGATAAGCCTCCCTAGCGATCAACGACTTTTCAGATAATATAGATTTCAACATTAATCATAAAAGAACCTTTGAGTTAATAGTTACCGTACAATTCAATCCTTCCACCATGCAATGTCCCAATTAAATATAAGACATGGAATTTCTATTAAGTCTTATTTTATTTAATTATATGTATTTCGATTCCTAAATGCACAACTCCTAATGAATGTAAATTAGAAACTACTTTCTAATTTCATTCCACCTTGGCCAAGGATTCCTGGGTTGTTATTTATCGAATCATATAGGACATTTCTCTTCTTTTACTAGAAGTGGTAGATTCTTTATTGATCATTCACTACCTTCATATATAACTTATTACACTCAAGCATACCCTTTGATATACTCTAAGAGTCTTAAGGAATAAGTCAAAGTGTAATTCATTATATATAAGATACTATGATGATCTCAAGTCTAAGGATCATTTGTACTACTATCACTACAGGAATTCCTATTGACATGCAAGTAAAACTCCATTAGGTATTCCTTAGTGAGTCAAGTTCAGTGAACTTATTCTCTAATAAGCACCTACATACTTGCTTTAGTGTCTCCACACAAATGATCATGAGATCAATCATCCTCATCCAATGAGCAAGTAACGCACGTACCAATCTATCCGGATTCACTAATCCCCTTTTTAGTAATCATTGATTGGGAACATTTTAGTTTTAAGCTATCTAAGAATTTAGATCTCATTAGCATGATCTCATCATGATTCTAAAAGCATTGCTTAAAACTATGGGTTTATCACATATTATTAAAACAACACCATGTAGATAATAAATGCCCTTAATAAATAATTCTTTTATTAATAAATAAATAAGATTGATTACAAAGTATATGTTTTATCATCATACATGATTGGCTTGTATGCATACTACTTTCAGCAATGTCATTGTGTATTCATCACGTCGGTTAGAGGATTATGAGGAGGTCTATCCTTCTTATGATCTAGAATTGGCAGTTGTAGTTTTTGAATTAAAAATCTGAAGATAGTAATTATACGGGGAGAAAAGTGAGATATACAAGGACTCTAAGAGTGAGATATATCTCCACACAGAAGGAGTCGAATATGCAGTAGAGAGAGGACTGGGATATCTTATATCATTCAAGGAAGGTAAACATAGAAGCCGACGTGTTAAGTAGGAAGGGTAAGGAAAACTATCGATGTTAACGACTCAGAATGAGTTAATAACGGAGATGGCGGGAGTGGAGTTAGAATTTAAATTACAGAATGAAACGATAGAAATGTTATTAAAAATATAGACTCAATCCTCAATAATGGACCGAGTCAATTAAATATAATTAGGTAACGAGGAGTACAAGTGAATGAAGAAGATGATGCAGGATAAGTAGAAGACTAAGTATAGTCTTATTTTGAGGGAGGAATTTGAGTTCCAGATAAGTCCGAGTTAAAAGGATAACTGAGATGATATAAAGATAGTAAGATGTGTTAGTAAGTGTTTAACTTCCAACTCAAATTTGTTAACAGGAAGTGATAAATCATGTGTGAAAAGATAATACCTTCGATAAAGGTGAAATGGAAGAACCTCAATGTCGAAGAAGCATTGTGGGAACTCGGGATTAAAATAAAAAGGAAAATTATCCTCTGTGGTGTAGGTATTATTAGCGAGATCCTGGGGACAGAATCCTTATAAGGAGGGAAGAATGTAATGCCCGAGAAAATCGAATTTTTTAGAATTAAATTTTTATTTTTATTAAATGAATTTGATTGATTATTTATGGAGCAAGCTAATCGAACGTCGTTCTATGACCTAGAAATGTCAGAACATCGTAGGATTTTGGCTATGTGGTAGAATTAAAGTGTTTGAATTTCCAAGACGAAAATAAAAGTTTTCTGAGAAAGTTTCTGAAAAACACTATTCACACATTTCTGCTCGGGAATTATTTTTGAACTTCCGATAAATACGTAACGATAGAATATTGAGGTGAGATGGAATATCTAATAATATTTCAGTTATGGAAAATGTAATATTTTGCCTGTGGACTTAAAACCTAACGTTTAGGAAATGTGACTTTCGAGAAGGAATTTAAATGGATGTAATGAACTAAGCGATGATCGTATTATACGTAGGTATTGTATGAGGTAAGGAATACGAATATTATAAGAGTTATTATACGAGTACGTATGAATGATGGTATGTCGTATATGTTGACTAAGTATACGAATTAGAGTATAGGAATTATACTTATAATATATGTTATAAGGCTTTAAGCCAAAAGAAAGGAATTGGTAGGATTTGTTAAGTATTATGCAAGCCCAATGTTTGTTTAATTACAAGCCCAAAGTAAAATTATGCTAGAAGCCCAAATGATTAAGTAAGTTAATTAAGCTAAGGCCCAAAGTAATTATCCAATGGGTACGAACCATGGAGCAAACCCATGGATGATCCAAAGTGATAAACAAGTAGCTTAATGGCTAAGCAAAAAGTGTGGGGAGCAAGATAACTTAATGGCTAAGTGTTGTGGTGGCCAAGTAAAGAGACTTGAGGGCTAAGTGTTGTGATGGCCAAGTAATTTATTTGGAGAGCAAGTTAACTTAATGCCTAAGTTAGGAATAGTAAGGAGGTGGAGTGGCCTTATGACAACTATACCCTCATCTAGGATTTTCTATAAATAGCAAGCTTTGTTTTCATTTTTGGTTGTTATATTTTCATCCAACTTAAGGTTGAGAGCTTATTTGGTTGAGAGAATAAGCACTTATAAAATTAGACTTTCCTTGTTAAGCTTTTCCACCAATAACTTATAGCTTATTGGTTAGAGAGAGTAAGTGAGAATAAGCTAGGAAGTTAACCTTTGAAGTTCAAGAATCAAGAAGGAGATTAAAGATTTACCAAGTGTTATTCAAAAGTAAGTGATCTTAAACCATGTTTCTTTCTCTCTTCCATTGATAGAGAAGGGGGTATTGGTAGAACAAGCATGCTAAGAAGAGGTTGGAATAATGAATCAAAGGGCTTAAGTCTTAATGTTTAGGATAAGTCATGAATAAGAAATTCATTCGTAAATAAGTTATGAACTTATAATGAAAGTGTAACAGCTTGTTAGAATTTGTAACATGTTTATCTTAATAAAATTAGTATGATTAATAAGATGTAAGAATAATGATTAAAGGACTTAACTCATTAATAAGTCATATGAAAATAAGAATAGGTAATAAATTAGTATTTTTATACTTTAATAAGTTGCAAAATCATCAAGAATAGGTAATAAATTATCATGAATATAATTTAATGAAGTATGTATGCCAAGAGGTTAGTATGTTGGAATGAATCCTTTTGAAACAGTTTAAAAATCTCAAGTAACGAAGTTTCGCCGGAACTCACACGATTAAACGGCGATCGTCGAATTCGTGAAATTCTCGGAATGGAAGTTGAATTTTGATATTGAGCTTGGAAACATTGGTTTTCAATGGAGACAAGTCATATTTGTCATTATAGAATTGCGGACTCGAAAATGGCCAGATTCTGACTTAGAACGAAGAAACGAGCGTTGAACGTTCACGAACGTTTATCGTTTTCCTTAAAAATGGACTAATAGGTGGAATTTTATCAAATACAGTCTAATAGATAAAATTCTTGCTTGACCATGTAGAGTACGTGATTTGTGAACCGTAGGCTCTTGAACGAACCAATTTGGACTTATAACGAAGAAGTTACGAAGCCGTGAATCTCACTAAAAGAAAATTCTGTAAATTTTTTAGTGGTCTGTTGAGCACTTGTGCATGGCTGATCAAGGAGGGTAAGTCATGCATGGCGCCAAAGTGAGCTTCAGTTTCTGGAGACTCATGCTGCAGCGTGACCTTTAACACAGAGACTCATGCCGCAGCGCCGAGTCCGGTCTCCAAGCCCTAATAGGCGACGTTATGCCAAGACAGAGAGTAATAATAGCCCGTAGCATGGCCAACCCTAAAACTTCGACAATGAAAAATGTTTACAAGTAGGAGATGAAGGGAAATTGGTTAGTAACAAACTAAGGGACTTAATCAAACATTATTAAGTTATAATTAAACCCCAAGTATAATCACTTGGGGTTAAAGAAAGTCAATTTAAGATGAACGTGAACTATACGTAATAAGTACACATAACCATCAATGATGATCGAGTTTCGATTAATAACGTAAGGACGTTAATAAGTCGTAAGGAAAGATGATTAACTTGAACCGAGTTGTATTAATGAAATAATTTCACTTAAGTGTTATAAGAGAACGAAGTTGGTAAGGACGATGTAAAAGAATGACGGAAAGCGGAACGATAAATAACAAATCTAATACGGGATTAGATTGAGATGAAGGGTAAGATTCTTTAGGAACCAAGTATGTTCATTCATGACCTAATGTGGTATGTTATGTGATTATGTGTTGTAGAGACTGTAAAGACTCAAAGGAAATGTAATTATTCGGTAGCAGACGCTGAAGGCAAGTTTTTCCTAAACGCTTGTCTAACCTTCGTGTTAGCCAGGTTTTCAAATGATTCAAGTTATGAGATGCATATATGGTTTTAAAGAAAGAGTCGATGCCAATTTTAGCTCGGCTAGACTAATCTTGATAGAGTGATTAATTTATTTACAAGTCTTTCAATATAGAATTGCTAACGCTATCCTATGCCAACTCTTTGGTACGGATTCAAGGTAAGCCTGAATATGTATAAACAAATGTATTTTCATCGAGTATTCGATGGGCACGTGAGGTTACCACAACTTAAACGTATACACGTTTAATGAATGTAGTGTTGATCAACACAGGGTACTATAGGCTGATCACCTAGATGTACTCGGTCGGACTTACGGACTTCGTGTCGGGTTGTCTTTTTCAAAGAAACTATAAGATGTTCATGTCTTGAACTAGAATTGATGATTTACGGAATATTTTTATTACAAAACGTTTTGAAGGAAAAGGAAAGCTATTTTGGATTATTGATAGTACTTCGTAACTATCATCCAGTTATTGAAGATATATGATTCCTATGTTTCAAGCATGCTTTTAAATATGAAATTGTTGTACTTGCTGAGCTTGTTATGCTCACACTTTCTTGAACCATATGATTGCAGCTTAGACGATATGACCAAAGGATTCGATAAGGATAAAGTGAAGGCTAAAGCGAACTTGTAGCGTACCTATGTAATAGTATAGGTTTGTAAAGATAATATTTGATATTATGACAAGAACAAATGTAACGGTTATAAAGAACATGGGGAATGGTAGTATTGTTTTGGAATATATATAAGACAGATTCGTTCTTTTAAGGCTTTTTCAATTGAATGTTTGTGTGAATGTTGTAGCATAGTGGAGCACCATCATCGGGTTGAAAGAGACCCGAATTTGGGGCGTCCATAGTTCACATCACAATCATATGAATAACTCATAATCATAATTGTGGTTCTAAATTCCTCTTTGCAACCAGGACGAAGATAATTTTCATCACCTGAAACATCAAAAATAATGGTTATACCAAATCAGAATTTCTGCTCATAATCATACTAATAAATTCATCTTTGCACTACGGCCAAAGATATTTATTAACAATTCATCTTTGCATTACATACCAAAGACATACAACTGTATTTTAGAAGAGTCAAGTAGAACATGATATCTACTATCTTCTACGAATTAAAAGTGTATAATAAATATTTTATTGTTGAGACTCGGCTTAATAAAAAAATTCACATCATCAAATCACCCCTGCACTACGGCCAAGGATATTCGTTAATATCATATCCATGAATTTATATTTCACCGTTGAGACTCAGCTCGATAATCAATCCATATCACTGAATTATCCATGAACTACAGCTAAGGATATTCGTTAATATCACGACCACAAATTATCCATGCAATACGGGCTAAAGATAATCGTGTTTTCATCAACGATCATGATCATGCCATAAAACAATTCATCTTTGCACCCTTGGCCGAAGAGAATCCATAGCCATAATTATACCAAAAACTGTCCATCAATGCACTACGGGCCAATGAGGACTTTTTCTACATCATTTGTAATATTACGGTTATACCGAATAATCCCTGGTCATAATCATACCAAGTACATCTATGCACTACGGGCCAAAGATGACTTTCAACACAATATAAGTATGAGGATGATGACAATGATATAAGAATCAATCAAATGAGAGAAAGGATAAATATTAAACATTTATAATACAATTTATCTAGCGTTCAATAATAACCAAATGTTATCAATCACTTAATAATCTCATAATCTAATATCATTAATATTATAACAATAGTTTAATAATTTCTTAAACTTATAAACAATTTATTTCAATTGTTTACACTTAATCAAATAATGCATTTAATCATTCAAAATGTAAATACTCATAAGATTTCATCATCGATGATCAAATCCCTCATCAAAAATCTGCATATACCCTATATAGGATTCCCAAGCCATAAAATCCTATTTTCCAATTTTCTTACTTCACATAACATATTTAATTCATTTACTCATAACTAGTTCATTTTCATGAAAAATACCAAATCAGTCCCAAAAATATTTTTTTTTCTGGGATTTCGCAGAATATATTCCCATCTTAAACATATATTTTTCTCAGAATTTTTGGAATTCATTTACTATTTTTCATATGGCTAAAACTGCCGAATATTTAGACATTTATCATAAATTGTACTTTTGTCCAAAAATTTTGAAATTTACAGGGTATACTCCTGTTATATACATGTACTCTCAATAAATATTTCACCAATTTTAGAGTTAACCACAAGGAGTTATAAGGGTTTACTTTTAAACTAGTCTTTTCCCATAAAATCTATAACTTTTAATCTATAAATCCAAAAATCGCGATTTTTGGACACAATCTAGAAAACTCATCAAATTATCATTTTCAATTTTTCCAGAATTTTTGAGGGTCAGAAAAATTACGAAACTGCCCCTGGCAGAAACCCCTTTTTAATGAAAATACTATTCGTATGAATACGAAGGATTATTTACCATACATGCGGTAATCCACATAGACAGGTTATTTCAATAGAATAATAAAAATTGGAACCAGGTCATGCCTAAACTCACAGACAGGATATTCCAACAGAATAATAAATAATGGAATAACAGAAAAATTCACGAGCATGCGATAGGCCTTACAGATAAAAGTTATTCCAATGAATAATAAATAATGGAACTGTGTCATGCGTAAGCGCTTACGCAGACGGGATATTCAAGCAGAATAATAAAGAATGGAATAATAGAAGAATTTCACCATGTATATGCAAGATTGCTGATGCATTGACGGGTTATTCCAACATAATAATAAAGAATGGAATAACGGAAGAATTTCACCGTGTATACTAGAGTCGCGTGATACACTGAGTTATTCCAATAGAATAATGAAGAATGAAATAACAGAAGTTCTGTTCATGAATAAAAAAGAAAGAATACCCCTTACGAGTAGAACAAATAATATCCCTTACGAGTACAACAAATAATATCCCCTACGAGTACAACAAATAATATCCTCTACCTTAAAAAGAAATGTATTCTGACTGGTAGGGCGGGAATATACTTGAAGAAAACTTGCACTATCTTCTACGCTCAAAGCTTTCTTAAATTCTAAAGAAATACGCTCGAGATTACATAAGAAGAACTTTCTCTATAGTTTCTTTCTCTAGAGTTTCAGTGAATTCGTAAGAAATAATGAAGGAATGAGCTTCTATTTATAGAAGAATGGACTGAATAGTAACTAATTCATGAACGATCCAAATTGATTTACTTTTAATCGGACGGTCCATATTGATTTAATAAAATATTCTAATAAAAGAAAATCTTTTAAATAAAATATAATATATTCTATTTATAATATAATAAAACGAATAACTTTATAAAAGTATTATGTTTTATATAAAAAGATTTTTCTATGCAAATCTATACGCAGCACTATGCAAACACTATACATAATAGAATATTATATATTCTATTTATAGTCTAATAAAACAAATAACTTTATAAAAGTATTCTATTTTATATAAAAAGATTTTACTATGCAAACACTATATGCAGACCTTATGCAAACACTATGCATAATAGAATATCATATATTCTATTTATAGTCTAATAAAACAAATAACTTTATAAAAGTATTACATTTTTATATAAAAGTTTTTTACATTTTATTACATTAATAATACTAATAAAACAAAACTCGTCATCATTATTATTATTCACACTATTAATCGATCAAGTCGTTCCCAGGAAAGAGGGGGCTTTCCAATAAAGATTTCCTCTATTGTCGCGCAATTAAGTGACCAAACCTCTCCTTGGCAGAACTTCTAGACATCGTTAATATTGCAAATAATAATCTTAATAACTTTGTCATCTCAATTATTGATTTAATAATATATAAAATATTGACAATAATTGAATCAAATAACGTGAGATACTATGTAGCAATTACTGTAGCAATAATTGAACAAAACTGAGTGACTTCTCACGTAAGCATCAATAACCAATACCGTGGGCTACTATCCAACCACGCATATTACTGTACTTTTACTAGCGAGTAGTTCAACAGTTTTAACAGTAAAACTTCCGCCGTTATTTTCATAAAAATATTTTTGTCATTTTCTCAATCCAACAATAATTCCATTGTGGGGTCCACCATTGATTGTACCGTCGTACGAATATTCTCCCGACAAAAAGAATATTCCTCGACTAATCGAATATTCCCCGACACAACGAATATTTTATATCAACTTGCTTACTTTGCAAAATTTTCATATATTACCCTTAACTTTAAACTTTTATCAATTTAACTATTTACCAAAATAAAAAAATTGAATACTTTTATTTCTTAAAATTCGAGGTCTCACAATCTCCCCTCCTTATGAAATTTCGCCCTCGAAATTTATGTACGTACCTGATATTCAAAGAGATGAGAATACCTTGCTTTCTTTTCAGATTGTACCTTCCCGGTAATTTCCTCGCTATCATGATTTTCCCATTTCTTATCTCTTGTATTTCAGATATCATTCTAGAATATAGCTTCAAAACAAAGGTTAATTGAAATATCACAATTTGTCAACTTATCAAGTAAAAATTTCAGCTTAGGTAAGTCACACACTAGCGAAGTTTATAACTCGTCTCTCCCCTCTTAGTTCTAGACTCTTATCTCCGTCAGCGACCATATCCCTAAGCTCTGATACCATTTGTGACGCCCCCAAAATAGGTCCACACAACCCATTCTGAGTCGCCAGATATCACACTATAAAAATCAAATACAAACTTCATTTATACAACTATTGAACTGTCATATAGAATACGACCACAGTTAACTGTGAGTTTTAATACAAATGTATGTAACTCTCATGGTGTCTCGACCACAGCCTTACAATGGTACTTTACATAAAAGTACAGTCAAAAACTGTTTTAGAAACTAAAATCTCGGGGAAGTGCTCAAGGAAACCTTTGTACATGGGAGGCTATGCGTCCAGGTTATGATAGATATCATATGTCTACAGAATTATCATTGGTTGACCCAAAAGTCCCCAAAGAAAAATAAGAAGATTACTATCATCTTCTTTCCAATTGTGAGTCTTCTCTTGACATATAATTATCTCTGTTGTCTCCAAGTGAAAATTATATTTCAAATATACTCCAAGATCATATAGGTAGTGCTCGTAGATATATTCAGTAAGTGGATGTGTACAACCATGTCTTATGAGAACACGAGGTTGTATGTCATTAGACATCTTGTATGATAGTGGCAAAACACCCTTCCAAAGTTGGGTTCACCTCACCCTATTTGGTTCACCAAATATAACTACTAAATGATGTATAGAATATAACACACTTTTCTATACTGTTTAGGGAGAACCTCCACAGCTAGAGACCACCGTTCTATTCCTCTGTTATCCCTCTCGACCCGTGAACACTATTATTACACGAAGGAATTATGAAGCAAAAAGGGTGAGCACAACTAGCCCAGTAAAGAATATCATGACTAAAGCTAATTTACATCATCAATAGCCTTCATCATTAATAAATCGGAGATTTAGAACATATGGTAGATGATAAAACTTTTCAACCATAGTTGCAGCGGAACGAGCAATCCATTAGAAGAGTCAAATAGACCATAAGGTCTATTATCTTCTCCATGTTAAAAGTCCACAAACAATGTTTTATCCCTATAAAATAAATCAACAGTTCCTGTCCAAAATCATATGAATAACTCATAATCATAATTGTGGTTCTAAATTCCTCTTCGCAACCAAGTCAAAAATAATTTTCATCACATATCTTCACCTGAAACATCAAAAATCATGGTTATACCAAATCAAAATTCATGCTCATAATCATACTAATAAATTCATCTTTGCACTACGACCAAAGATATTCATTAACAATTCATCTTTGCACTACATGCCAAAGACATACAACTGTATTTTAGAAGAGTCAAGTAGAACATGATATCTACTATCTTCTACGAATTAAAAGTGTATAATAAATATTTTATCGCTGAGACTCAGCTTAATAAATAATCCACATCATCGAATCACCCCTGTACTACGGCCAAGGATATTTGTTAATATCACATCCATGAATTTATATTTCATCGCTGAGACTCAGCTCGATAATCAATCCATATCACTGAATTATCCATGCACTACGGCTAATGATATTCGTTAATATCACGACCTCGAATTATCCATGCACTACGGGCTAAAGATAATCGTGTTTTCATCAACGGTCATGATCATGCCATAAAATAATTCATCTTTTCACCCTTGGCCGAAGAGAATCCATAGCCATAATCATACCAAAAACTGTCCATCAATGCACTACAGGCCAATGAGGACTTTTTCCACATCATTTATAACATTACGGTCATGATTATACCGAATAATCCCTGGTCATAATCATACCAAGTCCATCTATGAACTACGGGCCAAAGATGACTTTCAACACAATATAATCATGAGTATGATGACAATGATATAACAATCAATCAAATGAGATAAATGATAAATATTAAATATTTATAATACAATTTATCCAGCGTTCAATAATAACCAAATGTTATCAATCACTTAATAATCTCATAATCTAATATCATTAATATTATAACAATAGTTTAATAATTTTTTAAACTTATAAACAATTTATTTCAATTGTTTACACTTTATCAAATAATGCATTTAATCATTCAAAAATGCCATACTCATAAGATTTCATCATCAATGATCAAATCCCTCATCACAAATCTGCTTATACCCTATATAGGATTCCCAAGCCATAAAATCTTATTTTCTAATTTTATTACTTCACATAACATATTTAATTCATTTACTCATAACTACTTCATTTTCATGAAAAATACCAAATCAGTCCCAAAAATATTTCTTTTCTGGGATTTCTCAGAATATAGTCTCATCTTGAACATATATTTTTCTCAGAATTTTTAAAATTCATTTACTATTTTTCATATGGCTAAAACTGCCAAATATTTAGACATTTATCATAAATTGTACTTTTGTCCAAAAATTCTGAAATTTACAAGGTATACTCATGTTATATACATGTACTCTCAATAAAAAGTTCACCAATTTTAGAGTTAACCACAAGGAGTTATAAGGGTTTTCTTTTAAACTAGTCTTTTCCCATAAAATCCATAACTCGTAATCTATACATCCAAAAATCTCAATTTTTGGACACAATCTAGAAAACTCATCAAATTATCATTTCAAATATTTCCAGAATTTTTTAGGGTCAGAAAAATTACGAAACTGCCCCTGGCAGAAACCCCTGTTTAATGAAAATATTATTCGTATGAATACGAAGGATCATTTACCATGCATGCGGTAATCTATATGTATAAAAGTTATTTCAATGAGAATAATAAAATTGGAACCGGTCATGCGTAAACGCATGCACAGGATATTCAAATGAATAATAAATAATGGAATAATGAGAAAAATTCACCGTGCATGCGATAGGCCACATGAGCAAAGTTATTCCAACAGAATAATAAATAATGGAACCAGGTCATGCGTAAACGCACAAACAGGATATTACGACAGAATAATAAAGAATGGAATAATAAAAGAATTTCACCATGTATGTAGTACTTCGCATAGACTGGTTATTCCAACATAATAATAAAGAATGGAATAACAGAAGAATTTCACCATGTATACGGTAGTCCGCGTATACAGGTTATTCCAACAGAATAATGAAGAAAGGAATAACAGAAGTTCTATTCATGAATTAGAAAGAAAAAATACCCCTTACGAGTACAACAAATAATATCCCTTACGAGTACAACAAATAATATCCCCTACGAGTACAACAAATAATATCCCCTACCTTAAAAAGAAAAGTATTTCGACTGGTAGGGTGGGAATATACTTGAAGAAAACTTGCACTATCTTCTACGCTCAAAGCTTTCTTAAACTCTAAAGAAATACGCTCGAGATTACATAAGAAGAACTTTCTCTATAGTTTCTCTATCTAGAGTTTCAGTGAATTCGTAAGAAATAATGAAGGAATGAGCTTCTATTTATAGAAGAATGGACTGAATAGTAACTAATTCATGAACGATCCAGATTGATTTACTTTTAATCGGACGGTCCATATTGATTTAATAAAATATTCTAATAAAACAAAATCTTTTAAATAAAATATAATATATTATATTTATAATCTAATAAAACGAATAACTTTATAAAAGTATTATGTTTTACATAAAAAGATTTTACTATGCAAACACTATGCAGGCACTATGCAAACACTATGCATAATGGAATATTATATATTCTATTTATAGTCTAATAAAACAAATAACTTTATGAAAGTATTACGCTTTTTATATAAAAAGATTTTACTATGCAAACACTATGTAGACACTATGCAAACACTATGCATAATAGAATATCATATATTCTATTTATAGTCTAATAAAACAAATAACTTTATAAAAGTATTCTGTTTTATATAAAAAGATTTTCTATTTTATTACATTAATAATACTAATAAAACAAAACTCATCATCATTATTTTTATTCACACTATTAATCGACCAGGTCGTTCCCAGGAAAGAGGGGGCTTTCCAATAAGGATTTTCCCTATTGTCGCGCAATTAGGTGACCAAACCTCTCCTTTGTAGAACTTCTAGACATCGTTAATATTGCAAATAATAATCTTAATAACTTTGTCATCTCAATTATTGATTTAATAATATATAAAATATTGACAATAATTGAATCAAATAACATGAGATACTATGCAGCAATTACTGTAGCAATAATTGAACAAAACTGAGTGATTTCTCACGTAAGCATCAATAACTAATATCGTGCGCTACTATCCAACCACGCGTATTACTGTACTTTTACTACCGAGTAGTTCAACAGATTTAACGGTAAAACTTCCGCCGTTATTTTCATAAAAATATTTTTGTCATTTTCTCAATCCGACAATAATTCTGTTGTGGGGTCCACCAATGATTGTACCGTCGTACGGATATTCTCCCGACAAAAAGAATATTCCCCAACTAATCGAATATTCCTCGACACAACGAATATTTTATATCAACTTGCTTACTTTGCAAAATTTTCACATATTACCTTGAACTTTAAACTTTTATCAATTTAACTATTTACAAAAATAGAAAAATTGAATACTTTTATTTCTTAAAATTCGGGGTCTCACATCTATATCTTATCTTTAGTTGGTCTAACATTTTTATACAAACCTCGAGCATAATGGTGACTGTTATACCTCCTTTTGTCAAAGGGAAGTCGTTATTTTTTATGGTTATGGACTTAAAGAACATTTTATCTATTCCTTTTATAGGTGATTGCCCTTTTACCCTTAAAGGACCAGTATATTCCCCCTGTACTCCTCTTGACCAACTTTAAACGGTGATGGATGATCCCACTTTGACTATTGTGATTCTTCCCAAAACTATTAAGGTGTCCCCCACTGCTATGGTCCTCCACAAATTATTGAGGTATAATCTCTTAACTCGTATCGGTGGTGGTGCTGACTTTACCAATCAGGATTTGGTATTAGTTGCTCTTCTTTTAAAAGGGAAACCTTTTAACTTTTCTCTTATGATGTTGAAGCACATGATCAATTGCATCAAACATTCAAAAAAGTGTCTCCCCTATAACTGTTTTCTCACAAAACTTTTCAATCATTTTCAAATCTCCCTCGCTAATGAAGCTTCAATCACCATAATTGAATCCATTGATTCTTTGAATCTCAAAATTTCTTATATCACTCTCGTCGATGGCTAGTTCATTCAGGTTATTCCTGATATTCCCTCTATTCCTACAGACCCTACTCCCAACCCATCTGCTCCACAACCCCCCTCTTCTGAACTCCTCAACACACTTCTTACAAATCAAGCCACTCTACATGCTGATGTGAAGGACATCCAACATAGACTTTTTGTGTTAGAAAATGGTAAACTTCCAATCAGACGAGCAGAACTGCATGCTCTCTTCCGCACAGTTGAAGATGAATTCATTGATCTGCAGGCTGGATTCGAGTTACATACCAATGCCATGGTGTAAGCTCTTCAAACGAAAATGAACCAGAATGTCTGCCAGCTGAGCAACGAACTCAAGTTCATCTATAACCAGATTGGGTCCTTTGGCAGATTCACTGAATGGCGCATGCACGATTTAAGTGAAGAATTGTAGGCTGACATAGTTAACTCGCGTATTCCTAAGTGGCCCCAATGCAACTGGCTGGTTGAATA
Organism: Panax quinquefolius; assembly: GCA_020205615.1. Lineage (NCBI taxonomy): Eukaryota > Viridiplantae > Streptophyta > Magnoliopsida > Apiales > Araliaceae > Panax > Panax quinquefolius. Next base: position 63,946,615 of record CM035171.1, on the reverse strand, counting down.
CCAAGGTGACTTTCTGGACCTTCCTCTACCTCCTCCCACTTTCATTCCTCGTCCTCCACGCTTTATAGATACTATGTCCTTGGAAGAAATTGTACATCGTCGGCTGCACCGTTCGTACTTCACTACTCGACAGCCCAATAATGTTCAGATTAACGAGGAGGACGACTAGGACTTTGCTCTTTTTCCCCTTTTTCTCTATAATTCCTTTTTTTGATAGATGCGAAAGGGGGAGAAGAATTATGATGTTCATGACTGATTTCTTGCAATTTATGTATGCATGTTTAAAGACTATATTTTAAATTTCTGTTGTTGGGATGATTTATGGTTAATAATTTAATGTTACTACTGCAGTATGAGGATTATTGGGGTTATTCTAATGGTTTATTGCAGGCGCATTAAAACTGCAAATTTGCAAAAAGTATAAACCAAGTGATTGATTTTATATTTGCCATTTTTACGATATGCATAAATTTAGGGGGAGTTATTTTTGAGATATGCATGAATTTAGGGGGAGTCATAATTATTTTGTTGTCATCATCAAAAAGGGGGAGAATGTTGACTTATGTCATACTCTATCCTAAATGTTTTGATGATGACCATATTATATTGTTAATTATGCTCTACAAAATTTCAGGAAAGGAAATGGCATTACAGGAACATTGAGGATAACATAAAGACTTGAAGTTATTGAAGGATGGAAGTCATATTGAGTCCTAGGAGATAAATGTAAGATCTTTGCATTAATTATTTTCCAATATAAGGCTTTGACATGTGGGTTTTATACCTATGAATAAACGTCTAATTCGAGTTTAAACGGTGTTAATTCTTTATGTTTATGTTTGGTTTTTACTTGTTTAGTGTAATTACATGTTTAGGTGTGGTGGCATGGCTATTGGACTAAAAGAGCAAAATTATGGCAAAAATGGGCAAGATTTGGAGTTAAAGTTAGCATTTAACATAAAGGACCCCCGCCGGGGTGGGCTTTCCATGCAGTATAACCCCCGCCAGGGTGGGGGTGGCAATACGAGTTAACAGTTTGCATGCCCGTCGAGGTGGACCCATTTCAAGGCAAAACCCCAGCCGGGGCGGGGGTACGGGAAAGAGTCCTGATTGCTTTTGAAATGTTGAATCAAATGGGAGACTAGTGATCACTTTGGCTTGGGACTCGCCTATCTATGGAATTATAGTCTGAATTCATGGCTTGGCATATAAGACATACAACAAACACAAGATCAAGATATCATAAAAGCAAATACATCATTGAGGATAGTTTTTTTGAGCAAGAGCATTGGAGGATTACTTTGAAGACAATTTCACCATAGTTGCATATATTGAAGCTAGAGAGAAGGGTGGTTCTGGATTTATTCTTCTTCTTTAGTTTAATATTTGTAATTGGGATGATGTTTACTTTAATTAATTCAGTATTTAATTCATTGATGATGAACTAAATTCTTTATTAGGCCTATAACGGATCTTTGAGTGGAATGATGATTATGTAAACTTTGGTTTTCAGTTTAATAAGTTATTATTCAGATTATCTATATTGATTTATGATTAAATTTATGAATTGCCTTATCACCAATTTTATGTGGACTTGTATGAATTCGAGAGATGAAATACGAGTCTAGACTTAGTCAATATAGCATGTGTTCTTGAATTCTGTGAATGAATGGAATATTAATGAATGTTAGGGTAGAGATATGCTTAACATCGCATGCAATCGGATAGAGAACTTGAACTTAAACCTTCTTTGATTGTAATTCACATAGAGATATAGTGTGTTAGTTAATTAAGGTGTTTAACTTAATTCTATCTAATTTATGGATTTGAGTTAATACAGTATTAGTGCATCGAGAGGTGGCTAGTTCTACATGCGTGTTCTTGATTAATAAACTGGGATAGTGAATTAAACTGGAATAAGGTGTAATAATCAGAGTGATGCTTAGAGTGAAGTTGTAAGCCTAATTCTCCAATATTTATTTGAAAATTTAGTTTTTAGGGTTGTTGATTGTTTGGTAATTTTAGTATTTTTAGCTATAATCTTGAAATTGGTTAGTTTAATAAAATTTAGATTAATAGAAAATTGGTAATTGTGAGGGTTAATTTCTTGCTAATCTCTGTGGGATCGATACTTGACTTATCATTATATGACTTGTTAACCACATATACTTGCGTGTTGTGCGTATATAGATTTTACCCAACAAGTTTTTGGCGCCGTTACCGGGGACTAGTATAGATTTTAATAATTTTTGCAATATCAGTTTAATTAGTCCAATTTTACTTAAACAATTTTTTTTTGTTTTGTTTTTTTTTTATTTCAGGTTCTTGAAGTCGGTTTATGCAAACTCGGTCCAAAAACCTAGACTTCTTTCCTTTGGAGGACGATATCGAGAAACGGTTTAAGAGGTTAAGTAAGTGGATTAAAGACGCGAGGGAAGACTATGGGAATTCTGAAAATGAAGAAGTAATGGATGCCGAAGACCAGAAAGTGTTGAGAGATTTTGCTACACCTAAGGTGACTAAGATTTAGATGAGTATCACCAGGCCAGTAATTATTGCAAACATGTTTAAAATCAAGCATGGGACTATTAAGAAGATTCTGAACTCGATACAGTTTGGGGGACTTGCAAATGATGATCCGAATGAACATTTGATCAACCTTTTGGAGATATGTGACACTTTCATGTATAATGGGGTGTCGGATGAAGCTGTTAGGCTTCACTTGTTCCCATTCACTCTGCAGGACAAGGCGAAGAGTTGTTTACACGCACTACCATCAGGCTCAATAACTACATGGGAGGACCTAGCGCAAAAAATTCTAGCCAAATTCTTCCCACCAATAAAGACTGCAAAAATGAGGAATGAGATTACTATGTTTGAACAGCAGCACAGAGAATCGTTATATGATTCATGGGAGAGATTCAAGGAGTTTCTTAGGAAATGCCCACATCATGGATTACCAAAATGGCTGTAGATAATCATATTCTACAATGGGTTAAATGGAAATCTCATGACAAGTATCGATGCAGCTTCGGGTGGAGCATTTATGGCTAAGAGATATGAGGAAGTGTATGAATTAGTTGAGACAATGGCGGCTAACAACTACCAGTGGCCTACTTCAAGGATGACACAACTGAAGGTGGGTGGGATTTTAGAGGTAGATGGAGTGACCGCGTTGGCAGCACATATTGCTTCCTTATGAAAGAAAATGGACACCATAGCGGGTGCACAACCACATCAGGTGGCGTATGTGTGCTAATTATGTACTGGAGAACATCCTACAGAGCAATGCGCCATCAACCCAGCATCGGTTCAGTTTGTGGGCAGCTTTAATAGGATACCGCCACAGAATATGTATCAAAATGCCTACAACCAGGGGAATAAAAATCATCCCAATTTGTCATGGAGCAACAATCAAAATCAACAAGCTCCAAGAAAATCTTATCCCCCGGGTTTCCAGAATCAGAATCAATAAACAACTCAGCATCAAGAGAGAAAATCAGATTTAGAAGAGTTGTTGTCGAATTATATAACGAGTAATGAGGCAGTTATGAAGTCACAAGCAGTAGCCATAAAGAATCTAGAAAATCAGATGGGACAACTGGCCTTAGCATTCAACAATAGACCACAAGGGACTCTACCAAGTGATACCGAAAAGAATCCGAAAGGAAATCACGAGCAGTGTCGGGCAATCACCTTGAGAAGCGGAAAACATCTAGATAGAGAAAGTGCAGAAAATTTAGTTACAAAAGATGACAAAATGGATGACAACAAGCTGGTTAAAGAGAAACAGGGAGAGAAAAAGCAAGTTGAACAGACAAAGTTGAATGACAAGCCAGTTGTGTATCCTCCACTGTCGTTTCAGTAGAGAGTCCAAAAATAGAAATTGGATAAGCAGTTCGCGAAATTTTTAGAAGTTTTTAAGAAACTTCATATTAACATCCCTTTCGCAGAAGCCTTAGAGTAGATGCCTAATTATGCTAAATTCATGAAGGGAATTCTGTCCAGGAAAAAGAAGTTGGAGGATTTTGAAACTATGGCATTAACAGAGGAGTGCAGTGCAGTTTTACAGCGAAAGTTACCGCTAAAGTTGAAAGATCCAGGGAGTTTTACTATTTCGTGCACGATTGGGAACATGGCGTTCAACAAATGTTGATGTGATTTGGGAGCAAATGTGAACCTTATGCCGTTATCCGTATACACTGAATTGGGTTTACCAGCTCCGAAATCGACCAACATATCTCTACAGTTGGCGGATAGATCAGTCACGTACCCAAGAGGCATTGTTGAAGATATTCTAGTCAAGGTAGATAAATTTATATTCCCCACGGATTTCATAATTCTGGATTTTGAGGAAGATAAGAACATCACAATCATCCTAGGAAAACCGTTTTAGGCTACGGGTAGGACGCTTATTGGTGTGCAAAAAGGTGAACTAACTATGAGGGTCCAATATCAGGAAATAAAGTTCAACGTATTCAAAGCCATGAAGTTCCCTACAGATGAAGAGGAGTGTTTCAGGATGGATGTCATCGATCAGATAATCAACAAAGATATGGCTAAAAGTTTGGCTAATGATCCATTGGAAACTACACTACTAGGGGATGAAGATTTGGATGATCCGGAGTTTATAGATTTTTTGAATATACTGGATTCATTTCCACGAGTTAGTAGATTCAAATAACCATTTGAGCCATTACACATGGATGAGAAGGCCACGACAAGGATGAAACCTTCATTGGAGGAGCCACCTACACTTGAGTTAAAACCACTTCCTAAACACCTCGGGTATGCATACTTAGGCAATTCTAATATTTTACCTGTTATTATTTCTTCTGCTCTTAACGAAATGCAGAAAAATAAGATGCTGAGGGTGCTTAGAGAATACAAATCAGCTATAGGATGGAAAATTGCAGACATCAAAGGAATCAGTCATCCTTCTGCACGCAAAAAAATCTAATGGAAGAGGATTCAAAGCCAACAGTGGAGCAACAGAGACGGCTCAATCCTATCATGAAAGAAGTGGTGAAGAAAGAGATTCTGAAGTGGTTGGATGCGGGAATCATCTACTCAATTTCAGACAGTGTTTGGGTTAGTCATGTTCAATGTGTGCCGAAAAAAGGCGGAATGACCGTAGTAAAGAACGACGACAATGAGTTAATCCCGACGAGGACAGTGACCAGTTGGAGGGTTTGCATGGACTACAGGAAGCTGAATAAAATAACCCGTAAAGATCACTTTCCTCTGCCTTTTATCGATCAGATGTTGGATAGATTGGTAGGGCAAGAATTTTACTGCTTATTGGATGGGTATTCGGGATATAATCAGATAGTCATAGTTCCTGAAGATCAAGAGAAAACAACTTTCACGTGCTCATACGGCACATTTGCATTCAGGAGAATGTCATTTGGCTTGTGTAATGCACCCGCAACCTTCCAACGGTGTATGATGGCTATCTTCTCAGACATAGTGGAGAAAAATATGAAAGTCTTCATGGACGACTTTTTGGTCTTTGGGGATAGTTTTGATGTCTATTTAGAAAACTTAGTCATGGTGTTAAAGCGATGCATAGACACTAATTTGGTGCTTAAATGGGAAAGTGCCACTTTATGGTCGAAGAAGGAATAATTTTGGGGCACAAGGTTTCGGCGAAGGGATTAGAAGTTGATAGATCAAAGCTGGAAACGATTGAAAATCTTCCACAGCTAACGTCAGTTAAGGGAATCCAAAGTTTTTTGGGACATGCCGGGTTCTATAGGAGATTCATAAAAGACTTCTCTAAGATTGCAAAACCATTATGCAGTCTCTTAGAGAAGGATTCAGTTTTCAAATTTGATGAGGAGTGTAAGTTAGCATTTGAGTTATTGAAGAAGAAATTAACCACAGCTCTAGTTATTGTCACACCAGACTGGAATATACCTTTTGAGTTAATGTGCGATGCAAGCGACTTTGCGGTAGGGGTTGTTTTGGGTCAACGCCGAGAGAAGACATTCCACGCCATATACTATGCAAGTAAAACCCTTACGGATGCACAATTGAACTACACAACTACAGAAAAGGAGTTACTTTTAGTAGTATATGCCTTTGACAAATTTCGAGCGTATTTAATTGGGACAAAGGTTGTGGTGTATACAGATCACTCGGTAATTCGGTATTTAATTTCAAAGAAGGACGCTAAGCCTCGAATTATCAGATGGATCCTCCTCCTACAGGAATTTAATTTAGAAATAAAGGATAGAAAAGGGACGGAGAATCAAGTTTCAGATCATTTATTGAGGCTGGAAAATCTAGGTAAAAATGAAGAAGATAAGTGTGTAATCAATGAGTCATTCTCGGACGAACAACTGTTTAGAATCAATGCAGAATTTTTGTGGTATGCGGATTTTGCTAACTATCTGGTGAGCAACATCCTTCCCCCTGATCTTACACGACAGTAGAAAAAGAAACTCCTATATGACGTCAAGTGGTATATGTGGGATGAGCCATACCTATTCAAAAAGTGCGCCGACAAGATGATTAGAAGGTGTGTGCCCTACAGCGAGGTGAAGAATATAATGCACGAGTGTCATTTGTCTGCATACGGAGGACATTATGGAAGTGAGAGAACAGTAGCAAAAATTCTTCAAGCAGGGTTCTATTGGCCTACAATATTTAAAAGCGCCCACCATTTCGTAAAAAGCTGCGATAGATGTCAAAAGGTGGGCAACATATCGAAAAGGAATGAGATTCCACTACAAACTATCTTGGAAGTTGAAATTTTTTATGTTTGGGGCATTGATTTTATGGGACCATTTCTATCATCCTTCAGTAATCAGTACATCTTTCTTGCGGTTGACTATATATCAAAATGGGTTGAAGCCGTAGCACTCCCCAATGCCCAACATCATTCTAGCAAGACAAATGACTGTCAAGAACTGACAGTGTAAAGGTATGGTTCTTCATTAACACATACATGAACATTATGTTGCATCACCTTATGTACTACAACAATACTCTATCAAGAAACCATACTATTTTTAAAAAGGGGAAGAGAGAGAGTACATTAAGGTTGGAAACTTAATTGTCAACAAACTCTCTCTCCACCCAAAGTTTAGGTTGAAGATAGCATCTTGAAGAAATATGGAGTATGTCGTAAGTTAATTTAAATCTAACTAAGCTTAAGTGGATTAACTCTTGCTAAAGGATTGGTATGTATGCATATGTATATATAAAACCAATGTTATGTGTTCTTGATAAAATATAGAGTATGATCAACACTAGAGGAGTATCTTGAAGATTCTTAGAAACTGATCATCTCCATGAATCAACCAGATGCAAATAAACAAAAGAGTGATTCCTACTCTGAGAACATTCAAGATCTGTGAACACAACCAAGCAAAGAGTGAAATAGTCAAAGAAAGAGAATGTCCTATCAAAATACTTAATCATTCACACACTCATCATCATGGATCATAAATATCATATCTAAATCTGATATATGCATAAATGTGATTATTAATGCGAATGTGACATAAATTTAAGAATATGAGGGATTGAGATCTTGAGAAAACTGATCTAGCAGGACCCAAACAATCATGGGTACTAAAAATAGAAACTTATCTAACCTGCAGGAACTTGATCTATCTGACTAAACAAGGAATACTAAAGTAGATAAGCTTCAGTCACAAGGATTTAACCAGCAGCAAGGTCAGCTGCTTAAGAAGGGAAAACACAGCCATAAATTAAAGAAGTCTTCACTCATATTGATCGTAGAGTCACTACCGATCGTAGAGTCCAGACTTGCCAACCCATCAGAGGTGGATGCTGCTGCAACGGTATCTCAGCCTGAACAAAGATTGTTCTTTAAGACTTGTTGAGTCTCCATTAATAAAGAATCACACAATAGATGATCTTCATATGAAAGCAGGCTATTCATACCAAGATAAAAGAGATCTATTGGTCTTATCCATGCAAAGCATATCATTCCAAAGGGAACATCCAGGAAGTTTATATCAAAAAATTATTAAACTAATGATGAGGAATGCACCACTGAAGAAAACCTTCACAAGTACAAAAGATACTGAAGCCTGAATGAGAAAGACTACGTTTGTAGTCTTGTCAACAATTGTGGAGTGATCATCTCTGATGATACCTTCCTATGACTCATTTAGGTTTATACATTCATGATGATTTTAGCCTGAAGTTGTTGATCAGTCTGAGAAAGTTCTAGATGCAAATGATGAAGATGTGGAATACTTGCAAGAAGATCTGAGATAAGCTTGAAGGATAGGCTAACCAGGGTAAATGCCTGTTAACCACTCCACAAATATCAAGTCCACTCCTGTCAAGATCATAGAGATAGGAGCTAACCCAAACAAAAATGTCCCAGTTTAAGGGTCCCAAAACTCTGTAACTGATGAACCAAATGAGGAACCATAGTCAGTAATAACGTCCCAAAACATGCTACTTGTAACCATATTAACCAAACACTCAAATCGTGGAGTACTTTCGATCAGTCTCGGTGATCGTAGTGTAAGAGCATGGTGACACCACTATTTTATCCTAAACAAATACCAACACCAAAGAGTATCCAGAGTTGATAAATAAACTCTTAAGCAGAAAAGACCAATGTGATGTCATTGTAGCCACCATTTTATAAAGCTCTTCATCTGATAAGCGCCTTAGGAACAAACCTGATCCTTAGTATTTAACTAAGAGGTTGGCCCTTCCTGAGTAACCTTAATCCTGAAGAAATGCATAAATTATCTGGCATCACAAGAATCTATGTTGAAGAAAACAGTAACTCCTTAGAAGAATACAAACTGAAAATGAGTATTGCCACTCTCTTGAAGTTTAATGAAGAAGTTGTCTATTGAAGCATACCTAAAGACTACGATCATCGAAGAAGGCACAATGGTTGTAGATCAGTCTAAGAAGTCGTGGAGTACTAAGCTAAGTAATAAGGCCACTCAACGGACTGAAGAAGTCAATAGGTAACTGAAGATAAGTCAAATATGATAAACTGACGTGTTAGAAGAAGTTACAGACTGTGACCTATCAAAGTCTTACAACTGTCCCACTAAGAAATGTGGAGGTAACAGTTACAAGAGGGAAAATTCAAATCAATGGCATTTATACTTTTGAGAGTTCATCAAAAGCTGCAAGCATGTCTAATCCATACACTCCTTTCTCAAGCCAAAACCTAAACACCTCTGAACTATCAAATCCTCTCAAACAGCCATCTATACTCAATTCGCTTCCTGATATCTCACAATACTATCACAAAGACATAAATCCAGAATTCCCTAACTCTTCAAATGGAAGATGTGCGTGTAATCACATGTATTTAACTCTGAACTAAGAAGTTTGAGAAATCTGAGAAGAAGTTTAGAGATATTCTTCAGTTGGTAAAGAAGGTCAGAGTCTCTGAATGCTTGGAATCAAGCACCCGAATCTACTCAAATCTTGTGAGAGAGTTCTACTCAAATGCAACTATGAGTTCTGGAACTCTATCGACTAAGGTCAAAGGCCAAATCATGAAGTTAAAGCCTACAGACATTAATCAATGCTTAGGTCTTCTAGACTCAGGTCTGAAGAACCTTGAAGAGGTCAAAATTGAAGAAGGGAAGAAAGCTATGCTCAACAAAAGAAACCCTATTTTGAAGAATATGAAGAAGAAGGAGTTTCCTGAAGAATACGAGTTTCTTGCTGAGATAGTAGGAAAGTGCATGCTAAGCAAAGATACTTCTCATTATACAGTAAGTGATCATCAATTGAGAATAATGATTGCCATTGTTCTCAGAAAGAAAATCAATTTTAGTTTCATATTGTTGGACTTATTGTCTGAGTGGCTAGACAATGCAAAAAAGAAGAAGTCAACAGACAAACCACTTACAAAGGTTTTCCATGGGAGATTTCTAAGCATCATTCTAAAGATGAAGCTGAAGAATACAATTAAGGATGATGAGGGTGAAGTTCTAAATAGTCAGAAGGTGATATCCCCAAAATTTTTTGATAATTGGAAGAAGAATACAATGGAAAACAAAAGGCTAGTGACATATGGCAGCAGCAGCAAGAGCACTTCTAAGAAGAGGAAAGCAAATGATATGGAGGAGAAGCTATCACACTATGAGGATTGAATCATTCCAGAATCCAAGTCTAAAAGGCCATTCAAGAATAAAGCAAAGGTGATGAAGAAGTTAAATTCAGTTTCCCAAAGAAGCTCATCTAATGATTCAAAGGCTTCAAAATCTGAAGATGAATAAAAGACTGAATCTCTTATAGCTGAATCTCCAAGGAAAAGAAAGAGTAACAGATTGCTTGCTAGATCTTTCCTAAAGAAGAAAGGAGAATCTTCTACAGCAATAATTGAATTAAGTGATGAGGAGTCTGAATCCAAAGAAGAAAATGCTAAGGGAAAAAGAAGGGAAATATCTGCAAAGGCTAGTAGCAAGAGACTGATAAATGCAGAGCATGAAGTGTCTAGTGGATCTACAAAGTCTGGCTCTACTGGAGATAATAATCAAATGCGGGAATACTCTGATGAGTCAGTTGAAGAAAATCTGCACCAATCCGACTCTAAGTCAGGACAAGAAGAAAGTGAAGAAGATTCTAGTTCTGAGGATGAGATGCCAGAAGAATTTCATGTCCCTTGTCCTGTTCATCGCAAGAAAAGAATAGTGGTGGAAGTTGATGATGACCCACTAGATGTACTTCCAGTAAAATGGGTTAACCTTGGAAATGAAAGGCTAAATGTGGTAAATATGACCACAATAAATCTGTTCAACAATATCAAAGCTATGAAGCTGGATACTTCAACTTTGATATATGAGCCCGAATTAAGGATCATGCAATAAGGTGGTTTTATCCTTACATGCCATGGGAAAAGGCATCCATCACTAGTGATAACAACTACTTCTCATGGTGCTTCTCTCATATTCCCAACTTGGAGCTGGTGTCACAAAACTTTCCAAGAATAAAGAAATTTGCAACAAAGCTGATCAAAGACCAGTCTCACTTCAAGGTCTATCGACATGCTGACAATCACTACATTCCCTACAATTGTAGAGTAGGTTCTGATAGCAAAAGGTTTATATCCAATTTCATGACCGTAGAGTCCTTTCACTCTACCATTGAAGATGATCAAGTTCAATTTGAGAAGCTCTACTCTGCCCAAGCAAAATTATCTGACATTCCTTCGTCTTCTAATAGTGATCGGCACTCAACGATATATAAGATTCTCACTACATTCAAAAGTTTGTCTAACAATGAGAATCGTGGAATCTAATCTGATGATCAGCAACAGTCTGCTCAACCAAATGACCAAACCTCTCCAAAACAAGAGTTACTGAAGAACTCTGACGAGTTGGTTGAGAAGATATCTCTCATTGCTGCAGAAGCTAAAATGTTGTCATAAGAAAGAGATAGTATGCTTTAAAACAGACTTCAAGCCACAATATCAGATATATCTCTTAAAGTCAAAGAGAGAGATCAAATCTATTTGAAGTTTATCAATAATCAGAAGGAAGAAGCTTTGTAAGCTTAAAAGGATAATATAGATCAAATCATGTCCCTCTTTGACAAGATTGACTTCCTAAAACAATCTATCTCTCTACAGTTGGAGCTAAGCCATCAAGAACTCAAGACTGAAGTTAGCAACTTTGTAATAACCTGATATATTCTATATAAATAAATAAGAAATTTTGCATATAATTTTTTTATTATTATTTTAATGATGGGAATATGTGTCACGTAATGTGTATGTATATATGTGATAAATAAAATTTATTTATTACATGAATAATTTCAAATAGTTTTATTTTTGAATTATTGATCATTATAAAGTATATTCTTATAATAATTAATTTTATAGTAGAAATATTTTATTATTTATTTTCTATGAAAATATGATTTTGTATTATTTAAACAATATATGATATGATTATTGGAAATATTATAATTAATATTTTATTATATGAATTTTAGTCCAGATTATTAAGTTAATTATTTATATTAATTAATAGTGTTATATATGATAGATAAATCGATATGGAATCCAAACTTTAATTCGGATTTTGAGCAATGAATGAGAGTAATAATATTATATTAAATATAATATTATTTTTCAGTGCTATAAATATATACTGTATGTGCGTACAGATAATGGTTAGTCGATTATGGTGTATAATGTCAGAATCCTAATATTAATTTGTTAAACCCTCATTGTTAGAAACCCTAATTTCTAAATTAGTAACCCTAATTGCTAATTGTAAGCTATAATGCTAATTATGGGATCTTAAACCCTAAATGTGCAAGTAATGTACTTAGAAAACTAATTATAATTAGTCAACTCTAAATTATAATTTTAAGAAACTAAATTTTTATTTTTTATTTTTTTTAACCCTAAATCAAATTCTAGAAACCCATTTTTGGAACCTTAGGGTTAAACATTAAGGGTTTGTCAAGTTTACAAGACTGCCATTAGAAGTGCTTGCAAAATGACCACTAAATGCTTTTTTTGTCCCATTCTTGAATTATTGCTAGCACAATCTTGCCATATCTTGGCAAGTCACCACCCTAAGCATAGCCATGTGCCTATAAGCTCTACAATTCAGCCAATCCACGAGCTACATGCATTGTATACAAGTTTTATATAAGGATCAAGAGAGAGAAAGTTCACTATTTACCCCATTTGTTCACTTATACTCATCCATGACTCTCTCTCTCTCTTTAAAACCTCTGAAATTTAGTAGTAGATCAGTCCCACATCAAGCTCTCAGATCACCCATAACAGATCAAGAAGCCAAGAATCAAAAGTTTGTTCATGGAAGGTAAAAACCCTAAACAAAATCTAAACTTTGATCATATGTTTGATGTTAGTTTTTTTTTCTTAACTATGTTGTATGAGGTGTTAATCAATGATCTGGGTTGCTAGATGTTAGATCCATAACATCTAGAGGCTCGAATTTGATGATTTTCCAAATGTGGAAATTTTTTAAAATGAGGGCCTGACAATGAATGTCAGTATGTTATGTGTTTTTGTTGTTTAAAGGTTTAAATATGTAGTATGCTATGAGATCTTGGATCTGGAACTTGAATCAAGTCCATATCGTGTACAGATTTGTAGATATATGTGGTCAAACCACGTTGACCGGCATCGATAGAAACGTTTCGGGTAGCCCGAAAACGCACTTAACGCTCGACACGAAGTTTAAGGGCTTGGATCTAACAATGGTTTAATGATTAGTTATGGTTTTTGCATCTAAATTGTACTATTTTGTTTAGACTACATTCTCATACCTTAAGAGCAGCTAAATAATAAACAGGTTGAAATTTGTGGTCGGTCAAACTAGCTAAGTCGAACATGTTTTCTGTTTTCTGGGTAACCCAGAAAACATATGAACATGTCGTCTGACATGGTTTAACCGGACTAGATCTTGCGTTTGTGTTGTTGTTATGATGATTTTATGTGATAGATCTACTCATTTACATGTTGGCTACACACTGTAACTCTTAAAACACAAAATCATCACCTGGATCATAAGTTGTGGAAGCCCAAATATATTTACACGAACTGTTCTTCATTTCTGGGTAACCCAGAAATGAAGAACAGCTCTGACAGCCTTTTTAATAACTTAGATCTTTCTGATCAATGATTCTTAGACTTGAATATTGTTCAAACCATGTTCTATGTTAGTTTCACTGCCCATCCCGATGTCTAGAACACTTTTAACATGAGCCGATTGACTGGAATAAGGCCACAAAGAACATTGATCGGCCATGACCTTATGATTCTAGGTAACCAAGAAACATGATGAACAACTCTGACAACATGTTCTGATCTTTAGATCTTGCTCATGCGTTATTTGTTTGGTCCAGAAATTGTTATAAACTTGTACTATTGCATATATACTACAACATTTGATCATTCGCTAGCCCAAAAACACATTACACATGGATTTATTAAAGGTCAAACCTAGCTACTTGTTCACCGACTTTGAATGTTCTTGAGGCTCAAGAACACCAAAGGCTACATTTTTTGTCGCTAAAAGCTATAGCGACAGTTTATTTAATTTTAATTAATTAAATTTCTAAAAATCATTTAAAAATAGTAAATAAATTCTGAAAATTACAAAAATAGTTTTAAAAATTATTTTAAGTTATAAAAATTAACTTTTAATAATTTGACATATTTTTCATAAATATAAATATTTATTTGGATATTATTGATATTTAATTTATTTAATAAATGTATTGAATAAATTGATTAAAAATGATTTTATTATTTTAAAATTTATTTTAAATGATAATAAAGTATTTAAAATATTTTAAGTTATAAAATATAACTTTTAATATTTTAAGACAAATTTCATTAATTATTTTATATTAATGGTATTAGATTTATTTAACAATTATATTAAATAAATTAATTAAAAATGATTTTAATATTATAAAAATCATTTTAAATGAAAATAAATAGTTTAAAAATATTTAAGTTATAAAATATAATTTTTAATATTTAAAGGTAAATTTCATGAATAATTTAATATTAAATGATATTAGAGTTATTTAATAATAATATTAAATAAATAATTTAAAATGGTTTTATTGATTTAAAAGGAAATAAATGAATTAAAAATATTTTAAGTTATAATTAATGACTTTTAATATTTTGATAAATAATACATTAATACTTAAATATTAATGATAATTATTTAAAAATGATTTTATTTTTTAAAAATGATTTAAGGCTATATATTAATACTTTAAAAATATTTTTAATTTATAATTAAAAACTTTTAATATTTTGATAAATAAGACCTTAATAATTAAAAATGAATGGTAATTATTTAAAAATAATTTTAATTGTTTTAAAAATTATTTAAGGGTAATAAAAATATTTTAAAAATATTTTGAGTTATTATAATTAACTTTAATATTTGGTAATGGTTTCATTAATAATTTGATATTAATTAAATATTAATGATAATAGAATTATTTAATATTTAAATCATTTAATAATGATTCCAATGTTTGAAAAATCTTAATAAATTATAATAATTATTTAAAAATTATTATAAGGCTATGAAAAATAATTCGACTGATATTTAAAATATCTAAACGAATATTGAACTACACGATAGAGTCTTAGACTCGATAATTACCCGATGAAGCCGTCGGTACATCGAAATATTTTTGAAATTGATCCGGACATAGATAATTTGATTAGATACGTATTTATTTGTGATCCAATGACTTTTAAACATATGTGACAATGTGATTAGGTTATGTGCTGACTACAATTAGCAGTACTATGTGATATGATATATTATACTAATCAAATGAATGATCTTATTAATGATAGGTTTCGGTATAAAAGATAAAACTAAGTTGCATAATAGTAAGCAGCAGCTCAGGCAAGTATCCTAACTTTGCATTTACTTTATGCAATAGACATGAGTAAGAAAGTTTTAGAATTATATTATCATTATGCCAGATTATTAACTCTATTTTTATCGATTATGTATCCAATCTTTGTATTCATACAAGTTCTTAAATTATCCAATCATTATTTATCAATACAGTACTATTGTACAATCCAGATATTTATTTTGTTCGTTAATTTCTAAATATGGTTAGACAAGTGTCCTTACTTGGATAATCATTGTATTTAATCACATGTTGATACATACTTATTAGTTTCCAGTATGTATACGTTGACTTAAAAATCCGTCTAAGCTATTTGATTCAGCTAGACATAAACTTAAAGATATTATTGAACATGATAGAACTTTATTGTATCCAACTAGATTGTTTTGATTCGGATTTCCGACTAAGTATGAACATCCTGGACATGGGAAAACTTTTGTGCACCTAAGGTGGATAAGATGAACGATAATATCGTTCTTGCATGTAGTATTGATCAATACTGGGCGTGTTGGGATGATCACCCCTGTGCCCGTAAGTTATAACGGTCTGCGGATGAAGTTCTGCTAAACCTTAGCGAAAATTGAAAACAAAGTTCATAGTCTGTCGACTGCTCTTCATTTATAGTCAGTACGTAGTTTCAAAAATTTGATATAGAATTGATATGTTGTTATTATTGGTTCAGCTTACTTCTCAACTATTGATTTGTTGTAGAAGTGTTATTCAAAGAAAACATTTAATCCTTACATCTTATATTTATTATTGTTATTACTTGCTGGGCAATCAAATGCTCATTCTTGCTTTAAATTTAAATGTTTTTAGCTAAGCATGATCAACCAGAATGTTCAGGCCAGAACAAAGGAAAAGGAAAGCAAACAGAATAATCTTATGTTATCTTATGTAATAGTTTGACTTTATTAAGACAATGATATCTATTAATTATCATGTAATGAATATTTAAAGGTCGCGTACCTGGGATTAGACTTTGATATATGTAAATTAAGTTTGATATTTATAGTATTGTTATTATTATTAGTATTATTCTGCTCATAGAAATGGTATCGTGAAGCACCAAGTTCGGGTTTCAAGTACCTGAATTTAGGGGCGTCACAAACTCATCTTATCTGATAGAGCAGCTTATGACAAATGTCCAACAGCTTTCCTAAATGATTCATGATAAAAAGGGGGAGAAAAAGAGGTATTCAAGAAAGAACAAGGAGAGGAGAATTAAGGTTGAAGAAAAGAGAATGAGTAGAAAAGTAAAGAAGGAGAAGAAGAAAAAACAGGTCAAAATAGCAGCAAGTGAATCATCATCTGAGGGGGAGCCAAAGGATGACCCAATGGGAACAAAGTCTGATTGGGAGCCAAAATAAAGTCTGAAGAGCAAAGTAGAAGACAAAGAAGAAGAGCATGCATATGAGCCAGAGCATCGTGAAGATGAAGCAATGGAGCATGTGTCTGAGGGGGAGCAGATTGGAGAAGAAAAGAAGACTGAGTAGCCAATCAACAGACACCCTAGAGACATACATGAAGCAGTACATAAAGCTGAGAAGGTATATTTCTAGCTATATAGGTATATTCTGGATCCAGGATGTAAAGTTTCATATTGCGTAAATTTCATATTATCATCAATGACATTCATAATTAACTGTTTTAGAAATATAGCTACTCACTGTATATTAAGATTCATTCATTTCATACATATGCACTTATTATTTTTGTCATAATCAAATAAGGGGGGATTATTAGGAATAAGCATGTGAATGATATTCCTATTTATATAAGATTTGATTATGATTTTAATGAATGAATATGCAAATATGTCTGCATTTAAATAAGCTGTAAAGTCCTTGAATAGATAATAGGAATATATGTACAAGGACAAAGTATATGATGTAAATATGTTAGGTTGATTCTATATGAACAAAATAGCTTTGTAAAGTCCTTAAAAAGTATATGATGTACAAGGACTAACTATCAAAAGATCAAACTTGTTAGGTTGATCTTATATGATGTAATAGATAGGCGTGTCTGATCGTCGAGTACTGCACCAGTCTTCGAAGTCAGCCATGTGAAACAAAGAATTCTGAGACTATCAAGGTAGAATCATAGTCTGTCGAGCCAGCCAAGGGATTGCAGAAGCTAAGGCAGAATCGTAGAGTATCGAGAAAGTGGCTATAGATCGTAGTCTGCCTTGGAGGGCCTCACTCAATATCATAGAGTTGGTCCAAGCACCTACCAAGCCAAGTCAAGAATCGTAGATCACACTTGAAGTCGTAGAGTCTACTGATCATACTAGAGGCAGAAATCGTAGTCGAGCTAGATCAGACAAGAATAACAAGTGAGGCAGAAATCGTGGTCTGATGTATAATCTGCTCTCGGAGTCATAGTGTATGCAGAACCAAAGCTAGATCATAGTCTACAGAACAAAGTCTTCGACAAAGCCTATCAGTTCTCATAACGCCAAGGAAGAATTATAGTGTTAACACGATTCTCAAGATATGAGAACTCCCAAAGCATCCAAAGAATGAAGCCTCTGATCAGAACTATAAAAGATGTAATCTACCTGAAGGAATCCAGAGAGCATTCACCTAATGGCTTGCAATCAAACATAAGATCAAAGCACCAATTCAATCAGCATTCTGATTGAGTAGTGAAGCCATTTAAGGGAAGTCTTCCACAAGCAATAG
This sequence comes from Panax quinquefolius, assembly GCA_020205615.1. Classification (NCBI taxonomy): domain Eukaryota; kingdom Viridiplantae; phylum Streptophyta; class Magnoliopsida; order Apiales; family Araliaceae; genus Panax; species Panax quinquefolius. Next base: position 63,928,520 of record CM035171.1, on the reverse strand, counting down.
TAAGAACACTTCAGATAATGTGATTGACTAAAGGAAGTCAGCAATGCAGTACTTGTCAAGATAAACAAAAGATGACGATCTTGGGTATACCTATGATCATAGTGCTTTCTAGATTAGAAGCAGGAACTGATGAGGTCTATATAGAGATACTGGCCTACTGGCCAACCGAATAGACAAAGAAGATTGAGCATATGTCAGACCATTGATGATATATGAACGGGAGATCACAAGGAGAAAGAGAGCTGAGCATGACCAATCAGATGAGTCTTGAAGTTCAGGAGGGCCAGAGCATTCAAACAAGTTATTAGTGTCTATTGCTAGTCAAAAGTAAGCAGAAGTGTTGAAGCACTGCAAGAGTGAAGAAAGAAAGGTTCTATATTACAAATCAAAAGAACTCTCAAAATCGTAGTGTTGTCTCAATCAATCAATGAGCAATATTCAAAAGACTAACTATAATCAAGTTCGACCATCTACATCAGAATCATAGAGTTCGGTCATCTGAGTATTGAAGCCTTGGCAATATATCAATACAAAGACTTACATTCAAATGTTGTTGATTGAAAGCATCGATGCAGAAGGACAACTTCTGATGTTCTGATCGAGGAGTCAGAAAGAAGAAATAAAGGTGACTACCAACCTGACACATTAAAGTAACATATCTGACGTGGTAGTTGAAATAGTAGACTACAGTGTCAAAAAAGTAAAGAAGGGGTTGTCATGTCACATCAGTAGTCTGCACCAAATAACTCGAGATCTGCGAATAAATTCAAATAGTTTTCAACTACCATAATCCAACGGGAAGCTTATGAAAGGTTATTTAACAGTAGAAGCTTGAAAGAAAAAGTTGTTGACTTCAGACGAAGTAAGTTATATAGAGCTTAACAGAGAAAAGGTCTAAGTGAGAGTGAGACCACCACAGAAGAGTAAAGAACAACTAATGAGAGTCTTACAATGAAAAAACTTCACTCAACACAAAGGAGTATGACAATGAAGTGACATTTGTACTGAGAGCTGGAAGGCCAAGAAGACAACAACTAGAGTGGCAGATCAAAAAGCAGAATACTTGAGCCACCCTACGTTTCACCATGAACACACTGAGCTGAAGAGAAGAAGATACATAGCTGAATCTCTGCACAAGACAACCAGTGTTCAAGGAGTGCTCAGTACTCAAAGAAGTCAAGCTAATATGCAAAGACTAAGCAGTACCTCGACGATGATAATGTGCAATGATGAATATCAGATGAAGACAAGCATCAACAATAAAGAACAGTAGCACCAATGGATGAGTCAGACTACTAAGTACTAACAAGATGTCAAGCTGAACGTGTGACGCCCCCAAATCTGGGTATCTTCCAACCTGACATATGGTGCTACACGGTGCTACAGTTCACACATACATTCAATTGAAATGCCTCAAAAGAACGAACATGTCTTATATATATTCCAAACAATATTCCCTTCCCAGGTTCTTTATAACCAATACATAAATTATTTGTCATAATATCAAATACATTACAACATGAAACCTATACTATTACAAGGAACTCTACAGGTTCGCCTTAGCCTTCCCTTTATCTTTACTGGATCCTTCGATCCGTTCGGTTTTAGATGCATTCATATGGTTTAAGCAAGAGTCAGCATAACTAGCTCAGCAAGTATGACAATTCCATTTAAACAATATGCTTGAAACATAGGAATCGTATATCTTCAATAACTGAACAATAGTTATGAAGTATTATCGATAATTCAAAATAATACTTCACTTTTCTTTAAAGCGTTTCACAATGAATAATATTCAGTAAAACATCAATTCTGGTCCAAGACCATGAGCATGTCATACTTTCTTAGAAAAAAAACAACCCAACACCAAGTCCGTAAGTCCGACATTTCTTACGAGAACGTCTAGGTGATCAGCCTATAGTACTCTATGTTGTACAACACTACATTCTTTAAATGTATTATGTTTAAGTTTTGGCAACCTCATGTGCCTGTCGTTTGATGACAAAACATTTGTTTAGCATACTCAGTCTTCATTTGAAAACCACACCAGCATAATTTGGCAGAACATTGACAATACTTCAATAGATTATAAGAAATCTAAAACATCTTAAGTCTAGCCGAAAGAATTGGCTTTGACTTCATCATACAACAATTCATACGTAAGAGACATGAATCACAAAGTTTGTCCAGATTGAACATATACAAGGGTTAGAATACTTGCATTCAGCGTCTGCTACTATTATTACACTTTCCCTTTAAGTCTTTAGAGTCTCTAAAATCTATGATCACATAACGTAACACATTTGGTCATAAATAAACATACATGGTTCCTAATGAATCTTACCCTTCTTCTCAATCTAATCATGACTTAGATTTATTATTATTGGTTTTGGCTTATCACATTACATTGCTCTGACATTCAATTAATCTTTCGTCGACCTTCAGTTGTAATACTTAAGGTCTTTAACATCAATTAAGGATATTACTTTACATTTAATAATGTTTCATTTCATTCTTAACCAACTGCCTTTCCTTTTGCCTTCTTAAGCTCTCATTACTGTACAAACCCTAATGTTTGGTCATGCTGGCCAATTTCCCTTTCTTAGGTCACAACTGCAGCCACTCTCTAGTGGTCGAGGGTTCGGAACCCAATACCGCAGTCATTACTCTTAGCTCTCCTGGCCACGCCACGACGTGAAATTACAGTAGGTCTGGGCATGGCACCGGCGCTACTGCTTCACCTTTTTTCCTTGGGCTGGCATCGCGATGCCAGCTCTGTGCACCAGATAGCAATGACAGATTTTGAACTTTTGTGAACTTTCCGGACTCAAAATTTGATCATTTTAAGTCTGAATTGGCTCGTTCAAAAGCCATTAGCTCAAAAATCACATACTCTATGTGTTCATGCAAAAATTTTACATTTTCGACTTCGTTAACTCGAAATTCACCTTTTAGTTCATTTTTAACGAAAATGATAAACATTCATGAATGTTCAACGCTTGTTTCTTCGTTCTAAGTCAGAATTCGGTCATTTTTGAGTTCGCAACTCTATAATGCCAAAGAATACTTGTTCCCATCGAAAACCAACATTTCCGAGCTTAATATCAAAATTCGACTTCAATTCCAAGAATTTCACGAATTCGACGATTATCGTCTAATCGTGTTAATTCTGGTACAACTTCGTTACCTATGATTTGATTATCGTTTCCAATGGATTCAATCCATTATACTAACATCTTAACATACATATATCATAAACTTATATACATGATAAGTTTCTTATTTATTCTTCCTTAGTTCATAACTTATCAACTTATGATTTCACTTCATATGATATATCATGATTTTAGTCTTCTAACAACCATCCTTGCTTCTTCTTATCATACCAACTTCATTAATGTAAACATATGACAAGTTCTTACATGTTCTTCATAATTTCATAACTTATATAAGTATAAGTTACTTGTTCATAACTTATTAAGGTTTAAGTCATTTGATTAATCATTCTCTTCACTTCTTAGCATACATGTCAACTAATCAACACTTCCCTTATCAACCTACAATTGAAGAGATGGAAGATTAATGACATAGAAGTCTTACCCTTGAAGATCACTTGGTTCTTCTTCTTACTTTTGAAATATGAAAGACTAACTTTTCTAACTTATACTCTCTAACAAATAAGCACTTTATAAGTTGTTGGATGAAAGTTAACAATTATCAAATGAACAATCTAGCTCTCTATTTATAGGAATTGCTAGGTTAGGGTAGTTTGGTCATTTAGGCCATCCCACCTCCTTAATCAAACCTCATTACTATTCATTACTTAATCACCAAGTTTACTTGGTCTCCACAAACTTATCCCTTGCTTGGTCACCAAGATCACCCATGTTATCATGGGTTGCCCCATGGGTCATACTTACCCATTGAATTCTTACTTTGGGCTTTAGGTTTAATTAACCTAACTTATACATTAGGCTTGCATTAAACAAACATTGGATTGTTCATTAACAACCACTTGGGCCTTAACATTAGTTAGCAATTGGGCTTTATCATTAATCCCTATTGGACTTTACACTCCTTACATAATCCTATAAGTCCATTTTATTTGGCTCAAAGCCTTATAACGTATTCTCTACATCTTAATCTCGTATTCTAACTCGTATACTCATTCATAATATATGACATACCATCATTCATACATACTTGTATAATACTTCGTATCATACTCGTATTCATTACCTCGTACAATACCTACGTATCATATGATCATTGCTTTAACTAGTTAACGCTTTATTTTCCCTAACGTTCTCAAATTAAGTCCGCAGGCAAAAAAATGTGTTTGCCATACGTGAATTATTATTACATAATCCATCTCACCTCGATATTCTATCGTTACATATTTCTCGGAAGTTCAAAAATAATTCCCGAGCAGAAATCATTGAATAGTGTTTTTCAAAAAATTTCTCGGAAAGCTTTTATTTTCGTCTTAGAAATTTAAACACTTTAATTCCTTCACGTAGTTAAAATACTACGACATTCTGATAAGATTAGGTTATAGAATGTCATCCAACTTGCTAACATATAATAATAACCAATAATATAATTTTATTTATTATTTAATTAAATAAATTTTTTTTACAATAAATCTGAATTTCTCGGTCATTACAGAACGTACATCTTAGCAGTCCATTAGATGTGATCTAATACCAATGTTAAATACCCAATGATCACAAGAAGCTGCTAAGTACCAGAAGATGAACGAGTTGAACGTCATCTTAGCATCCCAACAACAACAAACAAATAACAAAGCAACTAGGACCTAAAGGGTCTTTGTCTTAGTGACTAAACCAAAGTCAAGTTTGTAACGACCGAGAAAATCGGATTATTTGTAAAATAATTTTATTTGATTAAATAATGAATAAAATTATAATATATGTTATTATATTGAGTAATCAAGATGAAGGTTGTTCTATAACCTAAAAGTGTCGTAATATCATAGTATTCTGGTTACGTGGTAGAATTAAAGTGTTTAATTTCCAAGACGAAAATAAAAGCTTTCCGAGAAATTTTCTGAAAAACACTATTCACCAATTTCTACTCGGGAATTATTTTTGAACTTCCGAAAAATACTTAACGATAGAATAATAAGGGAGGATGGATTATGTAATAATAATTCAGTTATGACAAACGTAGTTTTTAGCCTGCGTACTAAGTTTGAGAATGTTAAGAAAAGTAAAGATTGAATAAATGATGATCGTATAATAGCAAGTATTATACGAGGCAATGAATACGAGTATGATACGAAATATTATACAAATATACAATAAAGATAGTACGACGTATATAACGAATAATTATACGAACTAGTATACATAAGGAATACGAGGATTATACATTAAATGCTTTAATCCTATTACAATGGACTTGTAGGATTTGTGTAGGAATTGTGCAAGCACAAATGAAACTATGTTAAGGCCCAAAGATTAATAATGCAAGCCCAATGTTAGACCCAAAGTAATTAAACTTAAGCCCGAATCAAGAACCGAACCCGTAGATCGAACCGTTGGGTAACCAGGTGAGCAAAACCCATTGGGCAACCCATGTGGGACCCATATGTGAAATTTTCGCTCAAGAACAGCCCCCAAAAACAGTTTTAATTAGTTTGTTTTACATGTTTACTAGGAAATCCGTCATGATTTCGTTACAACGGATTTTCCCTTGTTCCAATTGGGTTGTGTTCATAACTCATAAGAGTACCACACATCATCCCGGAACTTAATATTTCAGTTTCAGAGCACAACATGAATTGGTCCAAAATAGTCTCATAGTTGTCCAATTTTAGCTTATTAGTATCTAAGAAACAATTTATCGAACACAACAAGTGCATTAGCTTAAGGGACATAATTCAAACATGTTTATACATGCTTAAACCCAAAAAAATTCTCCCTTATTACTCCACACAACAACAACTAATTCCCTTCTTACTAAATATCAACCCAACATAACAGTTATTGCAACATAAAGCCTCATTCAGCTAAATTTTTATGAACATAATTATAAACATATAACTTACCTTGAAATAACCTTGATTTGAAGAAGTTTTAGCTTTAGAAATTAGTTTATGAACTCTTCCTTTACTGTTGTTGCTCGAAATCCCTTCCCAAAACAATTTGCTACTTCACGTTTTTGAGAATTGGATGAACTTTTGTGGTTTTTGTAGCTATAGAAGCATAGAAACTTAGCAATTGGAGAGAAATATGGTCTAGGTAATGAGAGAGGAAAAAGGAACAGATGTAGAGAAGATGAGAATGAGGTAGAATAAACTCTTAGCTCCTATCTCTCTCTCTCTACTATTGACCCCTATAAGTCTCCCCCTACATAGCCCTATCCATCATCTTTGGCCCCTATCAATTGGCCTATAGGCTGCCCCTACGTGACCTATCATTTATGCTCCTAGCTGCCCCATATGTCTCCTAGTTGCCCCCTAGAAAAAATCTCTCTTAGGCTTAAAAGATTACTCGTTCATCATACTAACCAAACTCAGTATATCAATACTTACACACTTACACATACCTCATTATAACATTAAATGTAATATATAAAAAAATACCTAATTTGGTAATTTATACACTTATAATTATGTATAATATCATCCCACTAATTATGGAATTAATCCATAATAAAATTATTACTTTTAGTGTAACTAACCATTACATCACATAATTATTATTTGATTCATTAATTATTTTAAATAAATTTATACAATTAATATCAGTATAATTAAATTAAATTTTGTTCATTCCATAAATTATTTTATAAACAATTTATTCACACAATAAATTTATTTATTTACTATACTTAACCCTCATTTGATATTAATTTAATTCATTGGCTCGATACCAATATATATATATATATATATATATATATAACACATATATACATACATATTCAAACCTCCTTCGTCTCATAATACGAATTTTATTTATTAAATTCTTATCAGAATAATTCCCGAAAAATCCGGGTGGTCACTGTAATGACCCCAAAATTCATACAATTTAATTCTCAACTTTGGTCGTTAATAACACATCTACCTTCTGATTTTACATCATTATTTGATGCTAAACATTATAAAATACGGAATAATTTAAACTTTTATGTCTTCTTACTTTAATTCCCTGAATCAAACCTTTATCATCTACATGTCTTTGAATCAATCTTATTTTATGATTCACTTTATCACTGTTATTATATAAAATTTTACATTTCAATCCGATAACCTTTACATATCAGATAACTCTAACTTTAGCTTTACAACTCAACATAAAATTATACATCATAAAACATTTAGTACATCTCATGAATCTTAATCATGGTATAAAGAAATAACAACTTTTGTTAAAATATTAATCTCCGTGTATTATTTCTGATCCACGTCATTCAAGTAGGACATAATGTTACCTTCAATCCTTGACCTTCAAAAATGGTTATTTGCAAGGTTGAGCTCGACAGCCCAGCAAAATCTAACAGTTTTCATACATCACAAATCACATAATAACATGCTCAACATATAAGAATAATCATAAAACAAACATAGCATACATGTTGTAGTTCACATAACAACTATAAAGATTGAGTTCCTTACTCAATCATCATTCATAGCTCAATCATAATAGTCATAGATTGACTTTCACATTTCATACTTTTGATATATACAATACATCATACACTAAAATTTTAAAGCAGTTCATCATCAAGTTCACATAGCAAAAAGGAACTGAAAGACTTGCCTTTACCGGCGTTTTACCAACACGCTAATACTTCGCGTCCTTGCACAACCTACACTATATGTGTAATTGATAATAAATAAAATCAATACTCAATCTCATGGTCAAATTTATTCTAAGACCTTACTTTATCTTATTATCCTTTATAATGTCTTTATAGACATCTAACTATTTTATATGCAACTCGGTTTTATTTTTCATTTTCATCACCATACATGCTAGACTATCATACTTGTAGTTAAATATCACACCATTTTATTATACCACTTTGGTTTCAAAAATGCATATTCAATACATTCTTTACATGTTTAATTTTCCTTCATAAATCAAAAATTACCCTTTTCGATTTCTTTCCATTATTATTCTTGTATTATCATCTTTTCATACTTAGATATCCAATATTAGCCATTAGTTAGACACTTTGTATACCAAAGTGTAGAAAAACACTATTACTCTTAGGCATTTTATCGATAACGTTATGTGCACACATTAACTTATCTCAACTCTTGATCTTAAATGGTTAATTATGCATAGAATATGATAACACATATCTATACTCATTACATATGTCAAAACATATTTTTAATCATCAAAATATATCATCACCCAAAATCTTAATTCAAACAGAATTATAAAACTCATCTTCACAATTTCTTTAACAAAACGTTGTTTTCGTTTTTAACGTAACTCGTTCGTTACATGTCCGTTTTTGTTCCTTCTTATATAGAATTAACCCTTACTCAATGTACTACAACCTCATCTAGGCCTTAAAGTCAGACCCTTATTCATCTAAACTAGATTCTGTAATTCATCAACTAGTCTAGAAAATTTCATTTTCTGGACATCCTTACTAAACAATTTATTTCGGACATGATCTGGTCCAAAAATGGCTCAATCTCGTGAGTCTAGCTAGTAAACTTCCATATCGACAACTTTGCAGGTTTAAGTTTCTTCAGATTCAAAACACACGAATTTATATGAATTTTTCAAAGTTAGAAACCGTAATAGTTTTGATTTTCTGGACAGATTATTTTCCCTTCGGACCAGCCTTACTAAAATAGACATTGAAAGAAATCTACAAAGAGTTTTCATGTGATTCCACTTTTAGAATATAGCTTACTTCCATATCTTCGATTTCATATAAGGCTCACTTTCTAACTCATTATACCCAAAGAGGTATGAATTTCACAAGATATGTCCACAATTACTAAAAACCTACGAATTTTGTTCTTCAAATTTTCTTTCCATTTCATTTTCTTTCTTGAATCCTCTTGTTTGATTCTTGATAATCCAAGATTAAACCAATACAAATAGATTAAGCATGATCTACTACCCTAGAACATAAATCTACCCAAAAAAAATCAAGGATTAAATAAGAGTTTAGAAGTTACCTTCTTCTAGCTTTTTTTTCTTCTTCTTCTTCTTCTAGCTCATCTCAATTCCTCTATTTCTCTCTATCTCTCTCAATTTCTCAATACAACTTCTACATAACAATTATCTACATTATAAAGAACATAAAAATATAATTAAAACAAGGAATTTAGATTATAACTTTATTAGTATGAATTTAAGAGAGAGATGGAGATGATGATGATGGGGCTTGTTTTGTCTTCTCAAAGCTTTCCCTTCTTCTTCTTTTTCTTCCGCTTCTTCTTCTCCTACAACTCTCTCTAACTCTCTTCTTCTTTTTTTGGTTTGTTTTCTAAAACTAACATACTAACTTGTAGTATATACATATAATATACAATACTAGTAATATATAATATATGTAACTCCTAGTAATTATTAGATATACTAATTACTAGTAAATACATAGGTTACACCAATTTGAACTTGAAAAGCCTAAGACCATGTTTGGCAAATACTCATTATTTTAATTAATCAATAGCTTAACATCAATCAATCTCATCAAATTATCACATAATTATATTTACTTGTTAATTATAATTTTGTGTAACAATCATCACATAACTCATCTAATTTAATTATCTCAATTAAATTAGAAATATAACATAAAATTATTATATTAATTAAATTAAATACTAAATATTCATTTAATTAATCTACTATACTTAATTACATTACTCTATAATCAAAACAAAATTTATTTATTTAACTCAATAAATAATTCAATTAAATATTTATATATATTAAAATTAATATATAACATTCTCTTCACATCAATTCACATATTCTACAATATATGACATACACATACTCACACCCAACATATCTCATAAATAATATTTTTATTTATAAAATTCTCATTTATAATTTCTAAAACTGGGATGTCACAGTCACATCGCTTAATAAATCATGTAACCTTGTAAAATAATCTTAAACATTATTACATGATAAAATAATTAAGTCTCATGCTTCATTAATTAAAACATTTCACCTAGCTCTCATAGCTAATATTTAAGTTATATAAATAAATAACTTAGATTTAAGTCACTTTACATGTAATTTAATTAAATTCATGTTCATACCTATATGAATTATTTAACTTAAAACCATCCTCCAATAAAATATTGTATAATATTCCATTACATATTATTTAAGTACTTACTTAATTAATTCAACTTCACCCTAGCTTGTAAAGGCTCATTAGGTTAGTTAATCAATAATTAATCTCGACTCACCGCCCGTGTAATTAAATCACAGGGCCTTTCCTTTTTATTCTTTAATTAAAAATACACCCACAATGAGGTATATAATTATCTCATCACACCTATACCTTAAACACATATTTTATTTCATGTCTTCAATTAAATATTAATTTAACACCAATATTCATATATTAGACTAAAAATTTAATTTAATGTCTATTAAACCACTTAATACGACTTGCTACATTTAATAAGCCTTCTTTATATGGTTTTGTCATATATATTATTACATAATCTCTTTCAATTATTAAACCGTATAGCTTTTTCTTAAAAATTTTAAATAAATCATCTATTTTCACTCTAGGTTTTTAATTTTAACCTTTAATTTAATCATTAAGGATCTTCTAAATTTTTGGGTTGTCACAGTTTCTATATGATAATTGGTTGTTATAAAATTATTTTCATAAGATTATAGATGAATTATAGTAAATTATCTATATGATAATTGGTTGTTATAAAATTGTTTTCATAAGATTATAGATGAATTATAGTAAATTAATTCATGTTATGTATTTATTTGTGAAAGAAATCTTGTTATGTTGAATTGGTATTAAAATATATGAATATGGCTTAGTTTAAAGTAAAAATTGAGGTTTAATTCTTTTGTATAACATATAAATTGACTATTGATTTTGAAAGTAGATGAATAAACTAAAATAAAGTATTTTGAATTAACTGTTTTGGTTGAAAAACAAAATCACAATGATGATTTTCACTGAAAATATCAAAAGTGAAGTTTGAGCAAAAATAGTGAAATTAAAGGTTTTAAATTCGATGTTTATATTGTTATATGGGTAAAATCATGTTACGAGACCTTAAATTATGTTTCTGTGAAGTTTATATATGTATTACGTGTTAATTTAGTTGTTAGAAAGTAGCTTGTAGGCCAAAATTGGCTTTGGTTATGTTGTTGCCGAAGTTTGTCGCCGGGGATCAGAAGATGCACAAGCAGCCTTGCTACTCGCCAGCATAATTCTCGCCATGATGCTAAATGTTGGTACGTGACTCACAAGAAGAACGCTTAATGTGCATGCACACAAGGCCAAGCAAAGACCGCCCCATAGTGTAAAAACCGCAAGGCCAAGAACGCGATTTAGCAGAATGGTCAGACATTGTGTTTTAGTTACACAAAGTCTGAAAAAGTTGATTAAGTGAAATAGTATGATTCTTAGGATATGATTTTGGTATTACTATACTAAGAATGAGCATATTATTAATATGCTACGAGTTTTATTACTAATGTAACTTGACTATATGGTTAAAAATCAAACCATACATGATGTAGATACTTATTTATATATAGAGTGTTGGTAATGACTGATTATGTCATGATGGCATGTATATAGGGTATTGTGATTCGAGTTATTACGGTTTAGCTTACACTCAAAGCAAGTTTACTTACCCTATCTCAATTACAATTACGCAAGTTTCCTAAACCTTATTCTTATATTGATCAAGTTTTTTGTATCTAGTTTGTTTATGATTATGCAAGTTTTCTAACTCTAAACTTTCATTGAGAAAGTTTCGTAACTCTATTTATATTGTGCAAGCTCTTAAGACATTACTTCTTGATATTGAGCAAGTTTCTCTAATCTTTAACTTGTTATTTAGCATGCAAGTTTCTACATTATGATATACTAAAGTTGAACAAGTTTTATCGTTCAATTTACTATTTGTTATGCATACTCAGTGCTCAATTCTAAATAACCTTAGCTTAATATTGTTCAAGCAAGGTATGTTATGTTATTCCATGCTTATGCTATTATATTATTCCTAAAGCATGACCTTAGTATACAATGTTGATTCACTCATGATTTATTCTATAAGCATAATGTTATTACCTTTTTATTCAACTAATCCTTAGTTGATATTCGTTAAACCTAAATTACCTTGAAACGTATCCAAACCAAACTTACTTTAGTGCGGACTTGTATTCTAAATACTGAGATGAACAACTCTATTATTAGGGGATAATTTACGCATAGCGTTGAAAAGTTTGTGCACAATACATTGTACGAAGGGCTGATCCCCTAAGTACGAGGAGTCTCTATAGTCTTATGACTATTAAAGTTTAAGTTGAAAGATTACTTATAACTATGGACATAGTTCGTGGTCTTATAACCCTCAAATATATGATTTAGATTTTGATTATCATTGATAGAACCTATTGCCCAGTTCTATTGAGCCTACTATTTGGCAATTATTGTAAAGTTTTATTCTTTATTATTTCAAGTGCGCATTGTTTGCTCACTCTTGCTTATATAAATATTACAGTTAAAGTTGAGAAGGTCGATGTACCTAGCACCAGTAAAGGGAAAGGAAAGATGAACAAGTATTGAAGACTTGTAAACATGTTGACATTTTTGTTGTCAGACTTTATTTTAATTATTGTAATGAAGTTATTTAATTTTTCTGAATATGATGTTTGTATTTGAAGGTTAGATAACCTAGGAGATTTTTATTAATGTAATCATTTAATAGGAAGGTTTATTATTCAATTAATTTTATTATGATTGGGTAGTTAGACATGAATGTTTTTATCAAGTGAACACCAAATCTTGTGGGAATGAAGTACCCGAATTTGGGGGTGTCACAAGTTGGCATCAGAGCTATAGGTTATGAACCTTAGGTGTGGGGAAAAGCCTTAGGAAGTAACCTTTGAAAAGATAGTGGTGATAAACTCTTATCGAGTTTTAATGGAAAAGTAATAAAACACGTATGTGCTTATATGATTTCAACTTATGTGCTCGTGAGTGTCGAGTGTAAGACCCCGAAATTTTTAAATAAAAAGGAATTTCCTTTATTTATTATTTTGAAATAGTAAGGGTTGATTTGATTAATGTGGATAGTTAAGGGTTAAATACGCAAATATTTCAAAATAAGCAAGTGGTTATAAAATATTCATTATCGCTCGGGGAATATTCGTTTGGTCGTGGAATATTCAGATCGCTTTGGGAATATTCGTATTTACCTGACAGCAAATGACCATGTGTGGGCCCCATAACTGAAAGTTTATTGGATGAAGAAAACGACAAATATAAGTTGTTTTTAAATAACGGGCGTAGTTATTTGCAGAATAATACCGTTGGAATACTCGGTGGTTAAAAAAAAACACTAATACGCGTTGTTGAACAAGAAGATACCAGATTGCACCAATTATTGATTCTTACGAAGAAGGCACTACTCAATAATGGTTACAGTGAATTACCGCTCAAGATTTTATTGAGTTAATAATTGATGCGTTGATATTTTATATCATTGTTGTTTCAATAATTGTCATTACACAAAGATCTTTCATTATCGAAGCAATAATTCATATTATCCGAATAATATTATTAGATAACATTATTGGCAATGTCTAGAAAGTTCGCTCTCAAGGAGAGGTTTGGTCATCTAATCAAGGCCAAGAAGAAGAAATTCTTATCGAAAGCCCCCTCTCTTCCTGAACCCACGGGTTGTCAATATTGTGATTTCGTAATATTATTTGTGAATAATTAATTATTGATTTATATGATGAGGAAAATATTGATTTTATGTGGATATAGATGGAGAAAATTTTAAAATGACAATTGTTGAAAATTAATATTTTATCTTTTTCTCGATAAAATAATTCATTTAAATATATTATTTTAATAATATATTAATGGTGATATTTTTACAATGAATGTGGGATATATGAGTATATGAGGAGGAAGAGTATTTTTGTGGCATTAAATGTTTAAACATGTTTTGTGTGTTGGTGGACACAATTATCAATCAAATTTGATTATAAAGCTTGTAAAATCACCTGCTTGTGGATTTCTTGGTCAATTTCTATTTGGAATTTGGAAAACTTTCTTCTGCAAAGTTGTAGAGAATTTAATTTCCTATAAAAACTCATGAGATTCGAATTTTCTGATGAAAGGACTATTTATTATGAATTATTGAAGTTCAAGTTCAAATAATTAATTTTTGGGAGTTTTAGTTAATTATTTTGAGAAAACGTTTTTGCAACTAAGTTGGCCTCACATGTGATTCAAATGGGCTGAGATCAGTTGTCTCAGGTGGGCTAAAGAAAATGTGAAAAATATATTAATATTATATTCAATTTTTCGCTTTTGGTGTTCTAAAGATTTTCCTATAAATAGGTGCTTAGGTTAGAATTGAAACACACCGTAAACCCAAGTTTTCTCTATTTCTCTCTCGATATATTGAGCGTATTCTTGTGAGTATACTTTGAGTATTGTTAGGCGGTGTAAGTTCCTTCAAAGACTATACCCTAGATTCCAAATTTAGAAGTACTAATCTTTCGAGGTAAGGGATATTATTTTTTTCGTAATGATATTATTTCTTCAATATCTTTATCTTCGAAATGTTGATCTGAAGTTTTTATCAAATTTGGAACTTTTTCATGTCGGAGTTACTATTCATGAGTTACTATTCATAAGTTACTATTCACGAGTTACTATTCATGAGTTACTATTCACGAGTTACTATTCATTTAGTACTATTCATGAAGCGTGAAGATGTTTTTGTGGAATTTCTATCTTTTGGTGTCTGAGTTACTATTCACGATACTCAAGACTATTCACGATATGGTACTATTCAATCAAAAATAAAATTTCTTCTTTTCGTCTAAAACATCTATTCGGATACTAGCTTTGATTGTATCCATGTTTTGATCATTCGGAATTTTACACCACTATGATTATTTTTGAGGTATTTTTGGACGTGGATAAAACCAAGTACTAATCCTTAATCCTTAATCCTTGTCATTTTGTTTCATTTGGATTCGTTTTTTAAAAATATTTTTCATCATCCTCGCCTTAAATGATGATATTATTGAATATCTTTGGCCCAGAGTGCAAAGATGAATGATTTCAAGAATATCTTTCGCCTCAGTGCAAAGATGAACAGTGTTTAAATGAACATGACCAATCGATGAATATCTTTGGCTCAGATTGCAAAGATGAATATTTGATTCCGTAGATGCATATTGATTGATGTTACAGGATAAAATATTGATGATGGATCGTTAAATTCATAGATTATAGTAGATTTCATTCTCTACGTAACTCTTCTATGAATTATTATTTCCACCATAATATTGATCGAAACTTGTTGCCTATTGTAATCTATTAGATTTTTTCCCGTTGAAGACTAACGATAATTTGTTGTATATTATCTTAGTCATAATATTCTTTATTGGGCTAGTTGAGCTCACCCTTTTCCTTGTTGTTCCATTTTTCTTCTCGGGAGGCTAGAATGTAATGAAAGTACTAGTCTGGGTATGGAATGAAGATTAGAGAGAGTTGTTTAGTAGTCCTCACCATTTTTGTAAAATAATGAATCAATAATGTGATGAGGATTTATTTGAGTATAGATATTGTCTAGAAGATAATATTTGTATTCAAACTCACGCTTTCTTGTTGTAATAATAAAGTTGTAGTTGTTTCGCATTCATGACGACAACTCGTAATAGGTGATGTATACCTATTTTGGGGGCATCACAATTGGTATCGAGCTTAGGATATGATCTCTGGCGGAGATCGGGAATAGAACCAGAGGGAGAGACGAGTAAATCCTTCGCTAGTGTGTCCTACCTAAGCTTATTTGTTAGTTGGTCAAGATATAGGGATATTATGTGATATATTAATTTCTTAATTAACCCTTATTTTATGACATGATTTGAGAATGTCAATCGAGAATATTAACAAAGGAGTAAATGAGACCGTGGAGATGCTCTGTACTCACCAACGAGGAGAACGTGTAACAGTTGGCAATGTTCCTCCCGTGAACAACAACTCATCGAAAGCAGATGATGAACGAGGGATGTTTAGAAGCTTTTTGTAGTTCATGCAAAATCGCACGAGGGAGACTCGTGTTCAAAATACAGAGGAAATGATAGCAATTCACGGGTGGTCACAAACCCAAGCGGTTCAAAGAGTTGGGACCACCGTAACTGGGGAAAGCCGGATCCGATTACAAGTGAGACGTGGGTCAAACAAATTACCAAGATATTCGATGTCTTGGGATGCACGGATGAACAGAAAGTTCCATTCGCCACCTTTATGTTCCGTGGCGAGGCAGACATCGGTGGGAATCATGAAGTTGCATCCATCCAATTTGCACTCAAAGATGTCATGGGAGACGTTTCAGAAAAATTCAATGACAAGTACTTCCCCGAAAGTATTCGCTATATGAAGGAAGTGGAGTTTATTAGACTAGAGCGAGAATAACATGACGGTGTCCCAAAGACGAGGCGGTAAGTTCGCGGAGTTATCTGTGTTTGCACCTCATTTGGTGGAGAATGAGGAACGATGACGCGGATGTTTCGAGAGGTTTGAAACCCGACATACGCCAAGATCTCATTTCTCATAAATTTTTCTCTATTCAGATGTTGTCAACAGGCTCATTGTTAGAGCGAGATAACGAGTACATTCAACCGAGGGACCATAACCAGGATCATACCAAGAAGATAGCAAATCATCGTAATAACGATAACCACGGAGAAAGAAGAATATGAGACAAATAAATGGTAACCACTCCGGTGGTAATCGTGGCCATGAAAATAGAAGAAGCGAGCCGGGAGGAGATTTTAAAAGAGGAGATTCAACAACCACCATGTGAAGACGCCATCAGAGAAGCAACTAGTTTTATGGAGGAGAACGACCATCTATCGTCAGATGTTACAAATGCGGAAAGAGGGACATATCGCCCCAAATCGCCACAACAGCTTTAAGGTATGCTATAATTGTGGAAAAGAAGGACATATCGCCGAGATTGTACGATATCGAAACCCATCCAATGAGAATGGTGACTCAAAAGGATGTCCCGTAAAAGTCAAAGTCAACGGTTCTTGGAAGAGCGTTTGTCGCGACTCTATTCAAAATGCAAGGAACCCGAACGGTTAGTACAAGTTAGTCAATTATAAATTCTTGCGAAGTATATACCTTACTAGATATCGGTTTTACCCATTCTTTTATCCCTCTTACTTGCGCCAACGCTTAAACTTGACTCTGGAGAAATTAGACTTTGACCTATCTGTGGAAACTCCGTTAGAGAAACTTTCATCACATCCAATCGCTTATAAATCTTGCTTGATTCAAAGTTGGCACTATCACATTACTCGTTAACCTTATTTCTATAGAGATATTTGTTTTGATGTGATTTTAAGGTTAACTACTCATCACGCCGAAATTGATTATTTTCGTAAGGTTGTTAGTTTTCATATTCCTAAGCAAACTCGTTATTCAATTCAAGAAATCAAACCATTGTAGTCAAACATTTTCATATCAAGCCATGAAGTCATTCGCTTATTACGGATGTCAAATTTTCTTAGTCCATGTTATGGATTTGAATAAAGACACGCCGATTTGAATAATATTCTGTTGTTATTGATTTTCCTAACGTATTTCTCAAGAATTTTTGGCTTACTCCCAAAGTTCGATATTAAATTTTGTATCGACTTTGAACCCCAGACAAAACTCATTTCTAAAATCTCATATCGAATGGCTCCTATTGAACTTCGTGAGTTAAAATTCAACTATAGAATTTGGTACCGAGCCTTTATCTTGTGACTTCCTTTGTGGAATTCACCTAAGCCGCACTCTCTGTAGGGGACGCCATATTCGTGCGATAGTAAATCGATAGGTGTCATTGTGACGCATATCCAAGATTGGGATATGAGTCACAATTGAGAGCAACCTAAGTCAAGAATCTAAACACGTAGCTTTCAGGCTTAGTTGGTTATTATCGGAGATTCGTTGAAGGATATTCTCGAATCGCTATTCCATTAACGCAAATTGACTCGTAGAGATACAAAAATCGAATGGAGCAAGGAATGTGGGAAGAGCTTCAAGAACTCAAGAGGAGACTCATTTCAAAGACATGTTCGATCATGCCATCCTCGAAAAGCTTAACGTGGTAGCCGACGCGTTGAGTAGAAGATCATATGCGGAACGAGTGCGATGATGTCAAGTATACGACAGAGCCAACTTTAATAGAAAAGTTAAGGTCGCTCAAGCCACCGAATTCTTGAAATGATGCGTATGAAGAAGAAAGTACAAGAAGGAGCTATTCCTAAGTGAGAATTGATGAAGAAGGAATACTTGAGTCAACTCTGCACTTTGCATTCCTAATGATTTTGATTTGAAGCATAGAATCATGATGGAGGCACACAACACATTGTTTGCAATCCATCTCGGGGAGTACCAAAATGTATTATGATCTTCAACATACATTTTGGTGGAGCAATATGAGGAGAGAGATCGCGTGAGTTTATCTCGAGATGTTTAACTTATCAACATGCAAAGGCAGAGCATCAAGTGCCAAAGGGTCCATCAGCAACCACTTGAGATTTTGAAATGGAAGTGGGAACACATTACCCTCAATTTCATTACTAATCTTCCCAAGGTTTCTCAAGGCATAGATGCGATTTGGGTTATTGTTGATAGATTAACCAAGTCTACTCATTTTTCACCGATACGAGAGACTTATTCCTTGAACGCCTTTTTCTCGTATAATACGTAAATGAGATTGTGAGATTGCATGGCATGCCAAGATCCATAGTTTTGGGTTAGTTTGTAGAAAGCTATGGGCACGAATTTATTTATCTCATTTGGCATACCATCCTCAAACGGATGGGCAATCGTAAAGGACTACTCAAACTCTTCAAGATATATTAAAACTCGTGTCCTAGATTTCAAAGGAAGTTGGGATAAGTACTTGCCATTGGTGGAATTCTCATACAACAATAGTTATTAAACAAATATAAGCATGGTTCCATTCGAAGCATTATATGGACAAAAATGTCGTTCTCCAATATGTTGGGATGAGGTGGGTGAAACAACATTGTTGGGACCCGAGTTAGTACGTATGACTAATGATTCGACAATGTATACAAACGGCACAAGATCGACAAAAGAGTTATGCGGATCTTCATCGAAAGGACGTGGAATTTAATGTAGGGGATAATGTATTGTCATGAAGTTGCTCCATGGAAGGGAGTTACAAGATTTGGGAAGAGAGGAAAGCTCAATCCACGATTTATCTGGTCCATTTCAAATTCTTGACCGAGTAGGAAATGTAGCCTATAGACTTGCGTTACTATTCTCCGAGTATGTCTCGTGTTCATAATGTGTTTCACATATCGTATTTCAGAAATATGTGAAAGACCCAACCACGTTATAGAAGTTAGAACCAGGACGAGATAGCCAAGACTTAACGATGAGGAGGTACTGCCAAGATTTTGGATAGGAAGGAGCATGTCCCACGCCAAGAAAGGTTATACCACAAGTTAAAGTTTTGTGGAGGAATCATGCTATAGAGGAAATGACTGGGAATTGGAAACGAAAATGAAAGCGAGGTATCCTCACCTTTTCAAACACAGTACGACGTCAATTTCGAGGACTAAATTTCATAAGGAGGGAGGTTGTAAGACCTCGAAATTTTTAAATAAAAAGGAATTTCCTTTATTTATTATTTTGAAATAGTAAGGGTTGATTTGATTAATGTGGATAGTTAAGGGTTAAATACGCAAATATTTCAAAATAAGCAAGTGGTTATAAAATATTCATTATCGCTCGGGAATATTCGTTTGGTCGTGGAATATTCGTGATCGTCTTGGGGAATATTCGACGATGCCAAGCATGACCATGTGGGCCCCATAACGGAAAGCGATTGGATGAAGAAAACGACAAATATAAGTTGTTTTTAAATAACTGCGTAGTTGTTATCAGATTATATTTGCTGGAATACCGGTGGTTAAAAAAAAACACTAATACGCGTTGTTGAACAAAGAAGATACCCGTGATTGCACCAATTATTGATTCTTACGAAGAAGGCACTACTCAATAATGGTTACAAAGAATTATCGCTCAAAGATTTTATTGAGTTAATAATTGATGCGTTGATATTTTATATCATTGTTGTTTCAATAATTGTCATTACACAAGATCTTTCATTATCGAAGCAATAATTCATATTATCCGAATAATATTATTAGATAACATTATTGGCAATGTCTAGAAAGTTCGTCTAAGGAGAGGTTTGGTCATCTAATTGCATGGCCAAGAAGAAGAAATTTTATTGGAAAGCCCCTCTTCCGGAACGCCTGGTTGTCAATATTGTGATTTCGTAATATTATTTGTGAATAATTAATTATTGATTTATATGATGAGGAAAATATTGATTTTATGTGGATATAGATGGAGAAAATTTTTAAAATGACAATTGTTGAAAATTAATATTTTATCTTTTCTCGATAAAATAATTCATTTAAATATATTATTTTAATAATATATTAATGGTGATATTTTTACAATGAATGAGGGATATATGAGTATATGAGGAGGAAGAGTATTTTTGTGGCATTAAATGTTTAATACATGTTTTTGTGTGTTGGTGGACACAATTATTGACCGAAATTTGATTATACTTTGTAAAATCAATTGTTTGTGGATTTCTTGGCCAATTTCTATTTGGAATTTGGAAAAACTTTCTTCCTGCAAAGTTGTAGAGAATTGAATTTCCTATAAAAACACGCGAGATTCGAATTTTCTGATGAAAGGACTATTTATTATGAATTATTGAAGTTCCGAAGTTCGAAATAATTAATTTTTGGGAGTTTTAGTTAATTATTTTGAGAAAAACGTTTTTTGCAACTAAGTTGGCCTCACATGTGATTCAAATGGGCTGAGATCAGTTGTCTAGGTGGGCTAAAGAAAATGTGAAAAATATATTAATATTATATTCAATTTTCATTTTGGTGTTCTAAGCATTTTCCTATAAATAGGTGCTTAGGTTAGAATTGAAAAAACACACCGTAAACCCAAGTTTCTCTCTATTTCTCTCGATATATTGAGCGATTCTTGTGAGTATACTTTGAGTATTGTTAGACGGTGCAAGTTCCTTCAAAGACTATACCCTAGATTATTCCTAGTAAGTACTAATCTTTCGAGGTAAGTGGATATTATTTTTTTCAGAATGATATTATTTCTTCAATATCATTATCTTTGAAATGTTGATCTCAAGTTTTTATCAAATTTGGAACTTTTTCATGCCTGAGTTACTATTCATGAGTTACTATTCATAAGTTACTATTCACGAAGTTACTATTCATAAGTTACTATTCACGAAGTTACTATTCACGAGTACTATTCTACGAAGCGTGAAGATGTTTTTATGGAATTTCTATCTTTTGGTGTCTGAGTTACTTATTCACGATATAAGACTATTCACGATATCAAGACTATTCACGATATCGGTAATATTCATTTAAAAATAAAATTTCTTCTTTTCGTCTAAAACATCTATTCGGATACTAGCTTTGATTGTATCCATGTTTTGATCATTTCGAATTTTACACCACTATGATTATTTTTGAGGTATTTTGGACGTGGATAAAACCAAGTACTTAATCCTTAATCCTTAATCCTTGTCATTTTGTTTCATTGGATTCGTTTCTTTAAAAATATTTTTCATCATCCTCGGCCTTAAATGATGATATTATTGAATATCTTTGGCCCAGTAGTGCAAAAGATGAATGATTTCAAGAATATCTTTGGCTCAGAGTGCAAAGATGAACAGTGTTTAAATGAACATGACTAATCGATGAATATCTTTGGCTCAGAGTGCAAAGATGAATATTTGATTCCAGATGCATATTGATTGATGTTACAGGATAAAATATTGATGATGGATCGTTAAATTCATAGATTATAGTAGATTTCATTCTCTCACGTAACTCTTCTATGAATTATTATTTCACCATGTAATATTGATCTCAAACTTGTTGTCTATTGTAATCTATCGATTTTTTCCTGTTGAAGACTAACGATAATTTGTTGTATATTATCTTAGTCATAATATTCTTTTCTTGGGCTAGTTGAGCTCACCCTTTTCCTTGTTGTTCCATTTTTCTTCTCAAGAGGCGAGAATGTAGCGAGTACTAGTCGGGGTATGGAATGAAGATTCTAGAGAGAGTTGTTTAGTAGTCCTCACCATTTTTGTAAAATAATGAATCAATAATGTGATGAGGATTTATTTGAGTATAGATATTGTCTAGAAGATAATATTTGTATTCAAACTCATAGTTTTACTGTTGTAATAATAAAGTTGTAGTTGTTTCTGTACCATGTATTGACAACTCAGAATAGGTGATGTATACCTATTTTGGGGACGTCACATCGAGTAGTAATGATTAGTAATTAAAACTTAAAAATTTTGTTGTCAGGATGGCTAACATAGGAGAATCCAGTCAGACTAGGGAGGAAGGACCTCAGATGCCTAGAGAGGAGGAGTCTCGTGACATTCAGGTGGTTTGGGAACAACTACTTCCACGGGAGTCAGTTCTGTTGGTCACAGTGGTTGAGCAGGAGGGTTTACCTGATGAGGATGATGATGTAGAAATGGATGAGGAGGATCCCGTTGAGCTGCCACAGTCGAATGAGGATAACGAGGACGAGGAGGAAGAGATTCCACTAAACTCGATCGTGGCTCATATGTACGATGAAGTATACGACCGCAATATGGAACTTCAAGATACCATCGAGGAGTTGGAAGAGATAGTAGTTGAACAATAGACCTCGATGGCACAGAAGGACGATGAGATCCAAGATCGATAGGAAAGTCTGAACAATGTCGAAGGGAAGCTGGTCCACACTGAAGAAGAGAATGAACAAATGACATCGGAGATTGCAGAGCTGAAGAACAAGTTGAAAGAAGAATCTACTAAGAGGGAACAAGTCAAAGACACGTACGAGGAAGCTTATCAATGAGCTGGGATAGCAGAGAGAGACGCACAAGCAAAGAGGATGAAGATGGAGGAGATGAATAACGTATAAAACACCGTGATTAATCGAGCTCAAGATTGGGTCATGGGTTATCTGATTCAGTTCGAGACACTGCCGTCGTACATATTAGATCGCCGAACAATGTTCCGTATTATGGAGGAAGAGCGTCGTAAGGCTACGCATCATCTTAGTAGGATATCGTAGAGAATGTACCTGATATGTGATTAATAAAATGATAAAGAATATGTAAATCCCTGGTGATATATAATCAATGGGATATGATGTTGATGGTGTCCTGAAACTTTAGTAGTTTAGGAAAGTAATGTAAATAGCAGTGATGCTATTGTTCTTATGTTTTCAAAAAGATTATGAATGAATAAATTAAAGTTATTATTTTATTTTATTCAAAGTGTTATGTGTTATATGATGATTTCTTTTATGGGGTGCAAGTTAAGTAGAAAATATTTAAAGGAGTTGAGTAATAATCTAATGAGTATATTTTAACCAAAAATGCCTCAGAGACGTCAACCACGACAGAGGACCCCTGAGGGATCTACGAACAATAAAAACGCCAAAGCTAACCTAGTTCAGTAACTAGTGACGTTACTGACGGGTGCACTGTATAATCAAGCTGTGACATTTAAGAGCTTCAAGGCGGATGGACCACCAGAATTCCGTGTGTCCATGAATCAAGTTGAGGCACAGACCTGGATCATGGAGATAGAGAAGGTGTTCGATGTTGCTAGAGTAGGGGAAAATCAGAAGACTGCTTTTGCAACATTTATATTGAAAGCAGAGGCTAGTTATTGGTGGCAGGCCAATAAAAATTGAAGAGGACAAGGGGTGATGACATGGGATAGATTTAAGGAGATATTCTTCGAGACTTATGAAATTTAACTAGGCATACTTAGAAGGGGGGTTGAATAAGTGTGGGAGCAATCTATGACCAATTTTTAAACTTTAGATCAAGCTATTAAATTCAAGTTATTATATTGATTAATTGATTTCATCAATTAATATAATCTCATGAATTGACTAAATATCTACTTTGAATTTATAACTTAAATAAAATACTTGGTGTTAAAGAATTATCTTAATATAATGCAAATCTTCAAAATTTAATTATTAAGATAATTAAATGAATTACGTGAGTAATTAAAGTAGAGCAAGCTATAAAATCAACACCGAGATTTTTTACGTGGTTTAGCTATTACCCTCTATAATAATAGCCTAGTCCATGTCCAATACCAACTAGTATTGGAGACTCACTTTATTTATATCTTTATAAATAAACACCGATTACAAAACAGATTCTTACAAAAATTAATTAACAATTAATTTCTCTTGAGCACTCTTGCTCCTTGTGCACTGATGCACTCTTCAAGCACCTTTGCTTCCTTGAACCTGTTTGTAAACCTTTTCTCTAATCCACTAGGATTAACACCTTTAGACTACGCTTAGTCTAAACAGAAAATTCAATACAAATATAGAGGTCTATGATCAATGCAAGAATAATCAATTTAACAATCAAAGGCTCAACTATATGCAATGATCAATTAGCACAAAAAGATAAATAATTAATTTCTTACCAAATACCAGCTCAAAGATATCAGAAATAAATTGCTTAGATGCTCAAGGTTTGCACCAATAGAATAAAGTTGCTCGATATATCAGTAATTAGTACAATATTAAATTCCTGAGTTCTATTGATTTCTGTACATGAAACACCATTTATATAGCCCCATAATCAAGTTATCATTAATTCCAAACTGATCTGTTCCAATAATCCACAAGATAACCGGCTTGATATATGGAGATACCTCACAACGGTAAACAATGTATCTTTAATTTTTATCCAGTTTAACAACTGAACCTCTTGTTATCTATATTGTTTGGATAACTTTGAAGACCCATTTAAAAAGATAACACATTTAGATAACAACTTTGACTTTTATCTCTCATAAAAGTGACGTAGCATAAAAGGTGGTGTATGACATCAAACTTTTAAACTTCCTTTATCTTTCCGATAAAAGTGAATGCAACAACTAAAGTGACGTTATGCATAAAAAGTGGCGTGTCCTTTATCACTCCAATAACATATTAAAGTCCCAAGATTATAATCATTATCCTTGTAAACCGTGCACAGATATCACAATGCTACCATCCTTTCTAGCTTCTAAGCATATATATCTCCACGTGTAGCAAGAATCAGTATATAACCCAAGTATACATGTAAATCATATATCAAGCAATATACACATGTAACATATTTCAATTAACATTCTATAAAATAATGCATTTAAAACTCTTTGTACTTGATAACATTTTTAAACAAATGATATGTCCTAGAGCCTTTAAATGAAAAATCAATTATTATGCAATTGACCTTGCATTTGGTTTTCCTAGAAAAGAAAAAGTCTTCAATCCAATAAATGTTCCTTATCATCAGATACCTAAAATGTCATAAAACAATTTAGCATACGAATAATTCAACATCAAAACTTAAGGATAAAATATGAATAGGTCAACATTCTCCCCCTTTTTGATGATGACAACCAAAAAACCTTTTAATTCCCATTAGCTCCCCCTATGTTCATGCATATAATATAATTAGTTCCCCTAAATTCATGCATCAATATCACTTCAGGAATCGCATAATAATAACTGAAATTCGATTTCAGAAACCTGAAATTTTTAAATAACCCTATTCTCTGGGCATGTACCTGCAATCATGTTAGTTCAACATATATTATCAAATATTTCAAACTACTAACATATCAACTAAAACTTAAACAAAAGTCTGGTGAATCATAAATCCAAGTCTTTTCAGTCTAAAAATAAACCCCCAAAATTTCTCCTCCTTTGTCATCAAACAAAAAGGGAAAGATCCATCACTCGAGTTCTACCACTACTGCACGTTGAGCGTCCCTCTGTGTGAAGTAAGGGCGATGATTGGCACAGTGAACCTTCTCAGCAATGCTCAGATCAACAGCAAAATGGGGAGGCCGGGGAATAATAGTTGCAGGTGGTAGAGGTACGTCAAGAAATTCACCTTGATATTCGGCTAACGAGTTGCAATGCACCCACTCCGTAACAGTGGAGTGCTTACGCTGCAGATGTAGTTTAGAGCCCACATCGTTGAACCTCATAGCCATGAAATCAGCTAACTCTCCCACCTGATTACTGATGAACTTAATCACCTGACTCAATTGACAAGAATTTCGATTAAGTCTCCGTTGCATTACCTCAGCCAAAGCAGTAGTTTGCACTTCAAAACGGGCTTGTAAATCTATAAACTCATCTTCAATGTTGTGATAGAGTTTATTGATTTCAGGCGCTCCTAAAGGCAACTTGCCTTTTTCCAACAGAGACATACGGTTGTGAAGAGCAGACATTTCAATTTGCATTTTCTCTTGATTACTAAGAATAACCTTCAACATATCCATAATTTCAGGAGAAGATTGTGTAGGGGGGATGAACAGGTAAAGATGGAATTGAGATTGTAGGAATAGAATTATCAGAATGGACACAAATAAAATGACCATCAATCAAATTAATACGAGACTGCTTGAGAGTATGAACACTGAAAGAATCATTCACCACAACAGAAATTTCATTTTCAAAAGAAAATTTAAAATGATTGAAGAAAGTAGTGAGAGTAGCACTGTAAGGCAGACAAGTTTTAAATTTTCGCAAACAGCTCATCATTTGATGAAGCATCAGTTGAGACAAATTGAATGACACACCTTTTAAAAGCATAGTAACAACAATAAAATCCTGATAAGTAAAATCAGCCCCTCCACCTAAACGGGGCAAAAGATTAAACTGAATTAAATGATGAAGAACACAGGAAATAGGAGAGACATCTACGGTTTTTGGAGTAAAAACATCAGTCAACAAAGGGTTATCCATAACACTCTGAAATTTTTCCAAAGGGGTGAATGGAGAATGGACAACCCCTTTTCGTGTATATGGACAATCACCAATGAATGGGATGTTTAAAATACTACTGAAATCCATAACAGTAAAAGACAAAGACTTTCATTTAACAAAAGAGGTGTAAAATTCCCCATGGCATTCTAGATTAGTATAAAACTGTTGCACAAGTCTAGGATATGCAACTGAAGGTGGAAAAAGCATGGAAGACATAACACGAGATTCAAATAGATTTTTCAAAGGAGAATCTTGATAACAAATTTAGTCCACAGATTTTTCATAAACAAATTATTTCGGAAAAATGACAGTTCTAAACCGTACCTCATAGGCATTACTTCTAAAGAAGTTTTCAGGAAGGTCAGAGAAAAGGTTAGGGTTTACCAAAACCGGTGGAGGTGTGAACTCAGTCTTACAAGATGGGATGGTTGACTATCATCGCCGAGAAGGTCCAAATGATTTTGGCAGGGAGGGACTGAAAATGGACTCGTCAGAAGACGGAGAGTCCAAATACTCTGTTTCATTAGACACGACCTTCTTCAGTTTGCGTTGCTTTCGTGAAGTTATGGCAGTGGATTGGGGAGGAATCGGCGTTTGATCATCATCAGAATCGATCAACGATCATTTATGAGTTCGAGTTCTCATAGTGATTGAAATTTGCAGATGAAGAACACGATGAGAAAAAAAAGTGAGAGAGAATCAGAAGAAATTATGAAATGTAAGGAGAATGAAGAGTGAAGGATAAATAAAAAGAATAGATGCATGTATATAACTTCAAACACGCTTACGTCTCTCGAGACACCCTTTGTCGTCCTGTCTTTTCTCTTTTCAAAACCATTATGAGAGACGCCTAGAATCTTGCGTCCATGATTTAAGAAGCAGAAAATTTAAACTCATAATGAGATGAGAGAGATAAAAAATCTGATGCATGTATGTAGTACATCCCTACACGCCTACGTCTCCCAAGAGACTCAGCAGACTTGTCTTTTCGAATTTCAAAAAACTCATTATGGAAAATATTTAGAATATCGTGTCCACGATTTAAGGACATTTAATGAGCAGCCGAAAACTCAAAATATCGAATATCCAAGATTTTAGCAGTTATTAAGATAAGCATGCATAATAGGATAACATAACGATGATGCAAATTTAAAAACATTTAAGCGATACACATCCCAAGTTCTCTTCGCAGCATGCAAAATCTATCTTCACTTAATGGTTTTGTAAAAATATCTGCAATTTGATTTTCAGTAGGAATAAAAATTAATTTAATAAAACCTTTTGATACATTATCACGTAAAAAATGATGTCTCACTTCAATGTGTTTTGTACGTGAGTGTAACACAGGATTTTTAGATATATATATTCTAACGCCCGAGAAATTTGAATCCTTTGTAAAAGATTTGAAAGAATTTAATAATGAATAAAATAATATTATTTGTTATTATATGTGTTAATAAGATGTATGTCATTCTATAACCTAGAAATATCGGAAGATCGTAGTATTTGAACCATGTGAATGAATTAAAGTGTTTGAATTTCCAAGACGAAAATAAATATTTTCCAAGAACGTTTACAAAAAACACTATTCACCATTTATAGCTCAGGGTTATTATTGAACTTCCGAGGAATACGTAACGTTAGAAATTCAAGGCGAGATGGATTATGTAATAATAATCTAAGTATGGAAAACGCAATAATTCGCATGCAGACTTAATTTGGGAATATAGGTATTAAAACATAATGAAATGAATTAAGATAACTTTGTATGAAATATAGTCTAATAAGATTAAGGTGTAAACCTATGTGAGATTATTCTTTAGCCCATATAGTAATGACATAAAGCCCATAGTAGTTAACTGCTAAGTGTGACGCCCCCAAAATAGGTCCATTCCATCCAACCCATTCTGAGTCGCCAAATACATGGTACAGAAATAACTACAACTTTATTAATACATTTGTCGTGCAAAATAATACAAATATATATATCATGAAGTTTAAATACAATTATTGTCTTCTAGACAATATACATACCCAAATAAATCCTCATCACAATTATTTATACATTATTTTACAAAAATGGTGAGAACTACTAAACAACTCTCTCTCTATAACCATCATTCCATACCCCGACTAGTACTCGCTACATTCTCGCCTCCTAAGAAGAAAAATGGAACAAAAAGGAAAAGGGTGAGCTCAACTAGCCAAGTAAAGAATATTATGACTAAGATAATATACAACAAATTATCGTTAGTCTTCAACAAGGAAAAAAATCTAATAGAATACAATAGACAACAAGTTTTAAATCAATATTCGCAGCGGAAATAATAATTCATTAGAAGAGTTAAGTAGAGAATGCAAACTACGATCTTCTATGTATGAATTTAAAAGTTCATCGCTCTATCTTTTATCCCCGTAACATCAATCAATATATATCCGAATCAAATATTCATCTTTGCACTACTGTGCCAAAGATATTCATCACTTGGTAATGTTCATCTAAGCACTGCTCATTTTTTACTCACGGGCCAAAGATATTCATCGAAATCATTCATCTTCGCACTATGTGCCAAAGATATTCAATAATATCATCATTTAAGACCGAGGATGATGAAAATATTTTAAAAAAACGAATCCAAGTGAAACAAAATGACAAGAATCAAGGATTAAGGATTCGTACTTTGTTTTATCCATGTCCAACAATACCTCAAAAATAATCATAGTGGTGTAAAATTCAAGAATGATCAAAACATGGATACAATCAAAGCTAGTATCCGTAATAGATATTTTGACTTAAAAGAAGAAATTTCATTTTTGGTGAATAAAGGTCGATTCGTGAATAGTTTCAGATACGTGAATAGACCGAGTATACGTGAATAGTAACTCGACACCAAAAGATAGAAATTTCAAAAAAAACATCTTCACGCTTCGTGAATAGTACTCGTGAATAGTAACTCGTGAATAGTAACTCGTGAATAGTAACTCATGAATAGTAACCCGAGCATGAAAAAGTTCCAAATTTGATAAAAGTTCCAACCAATATTTCAAAGATAATAATATTGAAGAAATAATATCATTTGAGAAGAAAATAACATCCCTTACCTCGAAAGACAGTACTTCTAGTTGAAACACCGGATATAGGCTATGACTTGAACTTGCACCGTATAGCAATACTCAAAGTATACTCAAAATACGCACAAGAATACGTTCGATAATATAGAGACAAAACTTCAGTTTCTGGTGTGATTTTCAATTCTAACCTAAGCACCCTATTTATAGGAAATTGCTTAGAACACCAAAGTAGAAAATTGAATATAATAATATTATTTATAAACAAAATTCCTTAGCCCACCTTTGAAATCTGATTTCAGCCATAGCACATGTTAAATGAGGTTCACAAACTCACCAAAACGCGTTTTTCTCCAAATAATTAATTAAAACTCCCAAAAATCAATTATTTCGTAACTCCGAAACTTCAATAATTCGTAATAAATAGCCCTTTTATCAGAAAATTCGAATCTCGCTACTTTTTATAGGAAATTCAATTCTCTACAACTTTGCAAAAGAAAGTTTTTTCAAATTCAAAACAGAAATTGACCGAAATCCACAAACGGGAGATTTTACAGGCTATAATCAAATTTCGGTCAATAATTGTGTCCACCAACACACAAAATATGTGTTAAACATTTAATGCCACAAAAATACTCTTCCTCCTCATATACTCATATATCCCACATTCATTATAAAAATATCACCGTTAATATATTATTAAAATAATATATTTAAATGAATTATTTTATCAGAAAAAGATAAAATATTAATTTTCAACAATTGTCACATTAAAAAATTTTTCCATCCATATCCACATAAAATCAATATTTTCTCATCATATAAATCAATAATTAATTATTCACAAATAATATTACAGAATCACAAAGACAGCAACTGTGCCGGTAGTTCAGGAAAGAGGGGCTTTCAATAATAATTTCTTCATCTTGCGCCGCAATTAGGTGACCAAACCTATCCTTAGATGTAACTTTCTAGACATTGCCAATAATGTTATCTAATAATATTATTCAGGATAATATGAATTATTGTCTCGATAATGGAAAATATGTGTAATGACAATTTATGAAACAACAAAGTAATATAAAATATCAATGCAAAGAATTATTGAATCAATAAAATAAAAATCAATAAAGAATTAATCGTGTAATAATTATTGAGTAGTGCCTTCACGTAAGAATCAATAATTGGTGCAATACCGTGTGCTTCATTGTTCAACAACGCCAGATTAGTGTGTTTTAACCAACGGGTATTCCAACAAAGATAATCTCAGAATAACTACTACCGTTATTTATAAACAACTTATATTTGTCGTTTTCTTCATCCAATCGCTTTCCAAGTTATGGGGCCCATAAAGATCGCTACCGTCAGATGAATATTCTCCCACAAAGATTTAATATTTCACGACCAAACGAATATTCCCCGACAATAATGAATATTTTATAACCACTTGCTTATTCGAAATATTTGCGTATTTTACCCATAACTATCCACATTAGTCAAATCAACCCTTACTATTTCAAAATAATAAATAGAGGAAATTCCTTTTTATTTAAAAAAAATTCGGGGTCTTACACTAAGCCCAAAGGATGATCCAATGGGTAAAGCAAGATCCATGGGGCAACCCATGGGTGAAGTGGTAACCAAGAACTTGAAGTATTGAGCAAGAACTTTAAGTAATGACCAAGGAAGGGATAAGAGTTGTGGGCAACAAGTAATGAATAGTAAGGAGGTTAATTAAGGAGGTGGGATGCTTTATGACCATTATACCCTAGCTTAGAGACTTCTATAAATAGCTAGCTCATTTTTCATTTATTGCTTGTTATTTCATCCAACAAAACTCTCTCATAAATAACTTATTTGTTAGAGAAAATAAGCACTTTGAGCTTAACTTATCATTTGTAGATTTCCAAAGCAAGAGAAGTAATCTTCAATGGTAATTGATCTTGTCTCTTCTATCTCTATCATGGTAGGTTGATAAGAGAAGTGTAACTAATGAACTTAGATGTTAAGCACATAAGAGAAATGGATAAGCAATTGACTTAAGCCGAATAAGATGAATAAGCAACTTGAACCTAAATAAGTTGATAACCTTGTACACAACTTGTCATATGTTTGTCATATGATCAATTTAGTATGAGAACATTGATTGATGGACTTAAATTCATAATAAGTTATAAGCATGAGAATTTGAGTTCATAAGAAGTAAGTCATTAGCGTATGAGAATAAGTTAAAACCTACTTTGATAATAAGTTGGGGTAATAAGTAACTTTTAATGTCTACATGTTGATTAAAATCCACTTAGAATGATTAGTATTGAGGTTTCATTTTAATTTACACGATCGACGATAGTCGTTAATTCGTGAAATTCTCAGAATGGAAGTCGTATTTTGTGTTTGATATTGGAAATATTGGTTTTCAATGGAGACAAGTCATATTTGGCATTGTAGAGTTGCAGACTCGAAAATGGCCGGATTCCAACTTGGAACGAAGAAACGAGCGTTGAACGTTCACGAACGATTATCGTTTTCGTTAAAAATGGATTAATAGGTTAAATTTTAGCAAACAAAGTTGAATAGATAAAATTCTTGAATGAACGCATAGAGTACGTAATTTGTGACTCGTAGGCTCTTGAACGAGCCAATTCGGACTTATAACGAAGAAGTTACGAGTCCGGGAATTTCAACTTTTGAAAAATCATCCAAAGTTTAGAACAGAGTCAGCCATGGCCAAATATTTCAAGGCAAATAAACTCGCACCCCAGCGCCAAAGTGACCTTAACCTTCTGGAGAGTCGTACATGCAACATATTATTAACACTAAGACTCATGCAGCAATACCGAAGTCCCGGGTTCTAGGTAACAATAGGTGATGCCAGCGCACACAAGACCAAGTGTAAAAGTCCAAGGCCGCAACGCCAAATTTCAAGACCAAGACAATAATGAAGGTTTACATATAGAACATGGTTAGTAGTTGATAACCAATTGGGAAAGGATTATAATGAAACATTGTTAAGACATAATTAAGCCTTAAGTATGAACACTTAGGGTTTAGTTAAATCAATTGCAAATGAATGAAAGAATGATCTTACGGAAAGCCGGAATCGATAATAACAAATCTAATACGTAATTAGATTGAGAAGTAGGGTAAGATTCTTTAGGAACCATGTATGATCATTCATGACCTAATGTTTTATGTTATGTTATCATTTAATGTAGAGACCTTAAAGACGTACAGTGCACGTGTTATAATTTGTAGCAGACGCTAAAGGCAAGTACTCTAACCCTTGTTCCAGTTCGATCTGGGCAAGTCTTTATGATTCATGTATTCTTCACATGAATGAGTATTTGAGGAATGTAAAAGCCAATCCTTTCGGCTAGACGTATGCTATGTTATTCTATCAAGTGTTGATAAGGATTTACCGAACTAATATTGTTGTGGTTTTCAAAGGTAGATTGTGTATGCTCAAATTGTTTTGTCGTCAAACGACCAGGCACGTGAGGTTGCCACAACTTAAACGTATACACGTTTAATGAATGTAGTGTTGATCAACATAGAGTACTATAGGCTGATCACCTAGACGTGCTCGTAAGCTATACCGAACTTACGAACTTCATGCCGGGATGTCTTTTTCAAAGTACTTATGAAATGCTTATGGTCTTGAACCGGAATTGATGTTTTATTGAATATTGTAGCTGTAAAACATTTTGAATAAAAAGAAGTGCTATTTTGAATTCTCAATAGTACTTCGTGACTATTGTCCAGTTATTGAAGATATACGATTCATATGTTTCCAGCATGCTATTTTACTAGAATTGTTGTACTTGTTGAGATAGTTAGGCTCATTCTTGCTTGAACCATATGAATGCAGCTAAGACAGAATGGACCGATGGATCCGGCAAAGATAAAGGGAAGGCAAAGGCGAACCCGTAGATTGCTTATATAATAGTATAGGTTTTGTAAGGAATAATATTGATATTATGACAAGATAATGTATTGGTTGTAAAGAACCTGGGGTATGTAAATATTCTTTTGATATATATATATAAGACATATCTGTTCTTTTGAGGCATTTCAATTGAATGTTTATGTGAATTGTAGCACCGTGTAGCACTATATATCGGGTTGGAAGATACCCAGATTTGGGGGCGTCACATATATAGCACTATAATTATCACAATAGATTGGCACACAATCACATAATATGTCAAAATCACATAAGGTTTGTCTCATCCATAAAATCTGAAAACAGCAACTTCCTGCAGCTAGGTATTCCCCCTCAGTAGTTGAAAGAGCCACTGAGGTTTGCTTTTTATTATGCCATGACACGAGACTTTGTCCCAAAAAAGTACAAGCACCACTCGTACTTTTTCTATCTATTTGACATCCTGCATAGTCAGCATCTGAATAACCTATTAGTTCAAAGTTATTGCAAATCAGATAAAATAACCCTAAGTTAATTGTTCCACTTAAATATTTCAAAATTCTTTTAACATCATTTAAGTGTGATTCTTTGGGTTTAGCCTAAAATCTTATACACAGACAAACACTATACATTATATCTAGTCTAGAAGCAGTTAAGTATAGTAAACATCCAATCATACCTTGATATTTTGTTATATCAACATCAATACCTTTCTCATCAGTGGTGAGTTTTATTGATGTGCTCATTGGTGTACCTTTCGAGTTAGATCCTTCAAAGCCAAATCTCTTGAGTAGTTCTATTGTGTATTTGGTTTGATGGATATAAATTCCTTCCTTTGTTTGCTTGATTTGTTGTCCCAAGAAGTAATTAAGCTCTCCCATTAAGCTCGTGTCAAATTCTTTATGCATGCACTTGGAAAACCACTCACAAAGGAAATCATTAGTAGCACCAAATATTATATCATCTACATATATTTGAACAATAATGATATCGATATTTTTATGCTTAATAAACAATGTAGAATCTATTTTTCCTCTAACAAATCCATTTGATAAGAGATACTTATTTAACCTTTCGTACCAAGCCCTTGGAGCTTGTTTCAAGCCATAAAGAGCTTTCTTTAGCTTGTATACATGATTAGGATACTTTTCATGCTCGAATCTAGAAGGCTATTTGACATACACTTCTTCATTGATGTACCCATTGAGGAACGCACTTTTTACATCCATTTGATGAAGCTTAAACTTTTTATAGCATGCAAAAGCTAACAGAATTCGGATTGATTCCAGCCTTGCTACTGGTGCATAAGTTTCTTCATAGTCGATCCCCTCCTGTTTGTTGTATCCTTGAGCTGCCAGCCTTGCTTTGTTACGAATGATTGTCCTGTGCTCATCAAGCTTGTTCTTGAAGACCCATTTAGTACCAATGATGGAAACATCTTTTGGAGGAGACATAAGTTCCCACACTTGGCATCTCTCAAATTGTTGAAGTTCTTCTTGCATGGCCAATAGCCAGTTCTCATCAAGTATTACATCCTTTGCATTCTTTGGCTCAACCTGTGACAAAAATATAGAGAATGCACAGTAATTTTGTAAACCTCTTCGTGTGGTTATACATTTATTGATATCTCCAATGATATTTTCTAGAGGATAATTCTTGATGTATCTAGCTGTTCTTGGCATTTGGATATTGTGCATAACTTCCTCTTGATCATTAGACTCATCTTTAGCATCCTACAAATCTTCAGGTTCACGTTCATGCTGGTCATTTATTTCAATTTGCTGAATCTGTTCATTCGGTCTCCTGTTTTGTTCGTTTCAGTTTGCTGAAATATTGACCGTCTCCAAATTTCCTGCATCATCTTCACTTTCTTTTGGAAGATTATTGTTAGTCTCATTAAATGTGATATGAACAGATTCTTCTACACATGACTTTCTAATATTGAAAATGCGATAAGCCTTACTATTTTGAGAATAACCAATAAATATTCCTTCATATGATTTAGCATCAAATTTACCCAAATTGTCATTTGTATTTAAAATGAAACATTTAGAACCAAATATTTTAAAATAACTTATGTTGGGAATTTTATTATTTAAAAGCTCATATGGTGTTTTCAAAATAATAGGACGACTGAGTACTCTATTTAAAACATAACAAGATGTACTTACTGCTTCGGCCCAAAATTTCTTTGGAAACTTACTTTCTTGTAATAGAGTTCTAGCTGTCTCTTGTAGAGTCCTATTCTTCCTTTACACCACCCCGTTTTGTTGAGGAGTCCTTGGTGCTGAGAATTCATGGATAATACCTCTTTGATCACAAAAGGTTATAAAATCTTTTTGAAATTCAGTGTCATGGTCACTTCTAATTCTAATGAGTTTGTAACTATATTTAGTTTCAAGTTTTCTTATTAATCTTTCAAACTCTTTAAATGCTTCATCCTTAGCTCTCAAGAATAATACCCATGTGTATCTAGAAAAATCATCAACTATTACAAATGCATAAAAAATACCATTAATACTAGAATGTCTTTCTGGTCCAAATAAATCAAGATGAAGTAATTACAAGGGAGAAGAGGTTGATACCATATTCTTTGTCGTAAATGACGTTCTTACTTGGTTTCCCAGTTGACAAGGAATGCATATTCCTTTCTTTTTAAACCTTATTTTTGGCATTCCTCTTACAAGATTTCTTACAGATAACTTTTTGATTAGATCCATATAAACATGTCCCATTCTCTTATGCCATAGATAAGCCTCATCTTGTACTGAAGTAAGACATAGTTCTTCATCCTATTGCTCAAAATCAATAGTATATATATTTCCTTCTCTTTGTGCAACTAGAGTAGTATTGTTAGTACCATGAAATATTGTGCATTTATCTTTTTCAAAATTAACTTGATGACCATTATCCATTAATTGACTTATGCTTATTAAATTAAATTCAAGACCGTTAACCAGGTGAACATTATTTATACTTACCTTGCCATTTCCAATTTTACATTTTTCGATGATTTCACAGGTTCTATTATCTCCAAATGTGACCGTTCCATTCTTTTTCTTGATGTCTAGTTCCATAAACTTTGATTTATCACCTGTCATATGACGAGAACATCCGCTATCAAGAATCCATTTTTGAGATGGAACTCTTGCCTTTAAACATACATGTCAAGAAAAGATATTTCATCCTTTTGGTACCCATATCTTTTTGGGTCCATTTATGTTAGTAGCAAGTAAATCACTCTTTTTAATCCGTACCTTTTTAACCTTATTTCGTTTCTTGAAATAATTTATATCTAAATGACCTTTAATACCACAATGTTTACAAGTTGTGAAAGGAGAGCAATAATTTAACCTAAAACGTAATTTAGATTTTAACATTTTCATATTACTCTTTTTATGCATAGAATTAAATCCAATTCCTTGTCTTTCAAAACTAGGCCTTTGTTTACCTAATATGACATTTAGATTTTTTTTCACCTTGAACAAATTTAGAAAGAGATGGTTTTAGTGAGTCTATTTCTTTTTGAAGTTCAATATTAGGAAATGTTTTAATAAGAGATTTATCACTAAATGCATCAATACACACATCTCTCATTTTTAACTCATTAGTCAATTTTTGGACTTCATTATTTAAGAATTTTACCTTATTGAAAAGTATTTTATTAAAATTGTCTAAATAGTCAATCTTTGCAATCAAAACCTTTTCTTCTTTACATGTGGATTTCTTTTCAATATCTTTCTTTTCATCTATTAGTGAATCTACTTCATCCATTAATGTACTAACTAATCCTTTTAAGCATGCATTCTTTTCTCTTAACTTCTTATTTTCTTGTTCTAAAGAATTTAGTTCATTAAGAGATACCTTATTAGATTCACCTTCAACTCCCACGAAATATACTTGTGCTATCTCATCTTTAGCATCGATCTCCACTTCGGATTCTTCATCACTCAAAGTAATAAAGGATGTGTTCTTCTTGTTGTCTTTGTAGTTTGTCTTCCCTTTATTCTTTAGTTAAAAACAGTCTTTCTTGAAGTGACTAGGACGTCCACATTTGAAGCACGTTTCTTCAGTTTTCTTTCCTTTGATTTTATTTGAATTGAAAGTGTTTCTCCTCTTGTTTTTCCTTTGTAGTAACCCCTTGAGTTTCCTTGACATCATAGCTATTTCTTTATCAGAGTTATCATCAAGTTCCTCCTCATTATCTGCAGTAAGAGCTAAGACCTTTCTTCGAGGAGTTTCCTCCTCATCATCATATCTCTTTAACTGATGTTTATATTCTTCTAATTCACCAAACAAAGTTAAAGTATCCATGGAAGAAATAGAAGCAGAATCTTGAAGAGTAGTGATTTTAGAAGTAAACCTTTTGGGCATAGCCTAAAGCAACTTACGGTTGATCTCACTTTGAAGAATAGTCTTGTCCAGCAATTTCAAGGAGTTTATAAGGACTAGAAATCTTGCTTTAGCTAGCTTGATGGTTTCATCTTTTTCGAGCTTGAACATTTCATAATCGTGCATAAGCATGCTTAGCTTGACTTCTCGTACTTTTGAAGTACCTTCGTGACTTACCACTAAAATATCCCACATCTCTTTGGCAATGTTGCATGAAGAGACTTTATCTATCTCGGATTGTACCATGCCGCTGAGAAGTGTGTTCATAGCCTTTGAATCATATGAGACCGTGTAAATTTCGGTTGAATCCATTTCTAACAGAATCTTTGGTGTCCCATCATCTCTTCATGGAACAACTGGTCCGTTCTCCACAACCCACAATTCCCAAGGATCTCTTTTAAGATAGATCCTCATTCGGAATTTCCAGAAGTTGTAATTTTTTGTTCCAAACAGCAAAGGAGGTCTATTAGTTGATTGACCATCTTGATTGTTGTTTCTGAACTGTGCCATGTCAGAATTTTTTCCTACAAGTCACCTTTAAGACCAAGATAAGTAGAGCCAAGCTTTGATACCAAATGAAATTTAACTAGGCACACTTAGAAAGGGGGGTTGAATAAGTGTGGGAGCAATCTATGACCAATTTTTAAACTTTAGATCAAGCTATTAAATTCAAGCTACTATATTGATTAATTCAGTTTGCTGAATTAATATAGTCTACTGAATTGACTAAATATCCTACTTAATTTATAACTTAAATAAAGTACTTGGTGTTAAAGAATTATCTTAATATAATGCAAATACTCAAATTTTAATTATTAAGATAATTAAATGACTTACGTGAGTAATTAAAGTAGAGCAAGCAATAAAATCAACACCAAGATTTTTTACGTGGTTCAGCTATTACTCTCTATAACAATAGCCTAGTCCACGTCCAATACCAACTAGTATTGGAGACTCACTTTATTTATATCTTTATAAATAAACACCGATTACAAAACAGATTCTTACAAAAATTAA
This sequence comes from Panax quinquefolius, assembly GCA_020205615.1. NCBI lineage: Eukaryota > Viridiplantae > Streptophyta > Magnoliopsida > Apiales > Araliaceae > Panax > Panax quinquefolius. The sequence goes on along the minus strand of CM035171.1, from coordinate 63,888,958 downwards.
TTAACAATTAATTTCTCTTGAGCACTCTTGCTCCTTGTGCACCTATGCACTCTTCAAGCACCTTTGCTTCCTTGAACCTGTTTGTAAATCTTTTCTCTAATCCACTAGAATTAACACCTTTAGACTACGCTTAGTCTAAACAGAAAATTCAATACAAATATAGAGGTCTATGATCAATGCAAGAATAATCAATTTAACAATTAAGGACTCAACTATATGCAATGATCAATTAACACAAAAAGATAAATAATTAATTTCTTACCAAATACCAGCTCAAAGATATCAGAAATAAATTGCTTAGATGCTCAAGGTTTGCACCAATGGAATAAAGATGCTCGATATATCAATAATTAGTGCAATATTAAATTCGTGAGTTCTATCGATTTCTGTACAAGAAACACCATTTATATAGCCCCATAATCAAGTTACCGTTAATTCCAAACTGATCTGTTCCAATAATCCACAAGATAACCGGCTTGATATATGGAGATATCTCACAACGGTAAACACTGTATCTTTAATTTTTATCCAGTTTAACAACTGAACCTCTTATTATCTATATTGCTTGGATAACTTCGAAGACCCATTTAAAAAGATAACCCATTTAGATAACAACTTTGACTTTTATCTCTCATAAAAGTGACGTAGCATAAAAGGTGGTGTGTGACATCAAACTTTTAAACTTCTTTTATCTTTCCAATAAAAGTGTATGCAACAAGTAAAGTGACGTTATGCATAAAAAGTGGTGTGTCCTTTATAACTCCAATAACATATTAGAGTCCCAAGACTTATAATCATTATCATTGTAAACCGTGCACACATATCACAATGCTACCATCCTTTCTAGCTTCTAGGCATATATATCTACACGTATAGCAAGAATCATTATATAACCCAAGTATACATGCAAATCATATATCAAGTAATATACACATGTAACATATTTCAATTAACATTCAATAAAATAATTCATTTAAAACTCTTTGTACTTGATAACATTTTTAAACAAATGATATTGTTAGAGTTTATGCCCTATAGGCCAATTATTTGATATAATTGCTTAACGTTTTGATATTATATTTTATTGAATAAATGAATAATTTTATTATGGTTTTATTTACTGTGTTATATAAATGTTAACATAATAAAAATCCTTAGAATATTGATATAAATTATATAGTTTCAAGTATGTGACTTGAACATGAGATTATATAATTACAACTAGTATCATTGTTCTTAAATGTCCCTAGTCGAGTATCATTGTTTATGGGACAACAATGATGCATTAAGACTAGTATGTGGATTGACTGATGACCAAATCTCATTGGTCTCATAGGTACATGTTAGAGAACGATGTACTGGACAGACCCACCATGAGAATTCTATGTGGAGCATTATGCGAAGTGTCATTAGCAATTCTCATAGTGACAATGATGTAATGGTCCTTTGACTTGAAATCACTATATTTCTACACGGGACTTTATTTACTTTGATATCATCAAATGTCACCTTTAATAGGGTGGACTATAAAGGTGATTATTGGGTACATCATGAATCGTGTGAGGAATATGAGTGATCTAGATGGAATTTAACCATCCTATATATTAGGGGTGATATCCATAGGCATCTTGATTGAGTAGGACTATGAAATGCATGGCCATGCTCAAATAGTGATTTGTTTCATATAGTCTACTCATTGATCAAAAAAAACTCAGATTAAATTATGAAAAGTATGACACATTCCATGACTCGAGTTTAATCGAAGATATTCAGGTTAAAAGGATTAAATTACATTGAAACATTGGTCACGAAAAGGTTGCATCGAATCATCGATCTTATTATTACTTGGGTAGCAGTGATGCATTACTAGATGTCGCTCACTGTTTATAAATTTATAATATGATTTTAAAATTATTGCTTACGTAATAATAACCTATAGGGTCACACACATAGAACGTAATTTAAAAGGGACTTAATTTAAATTTGAAGGATTTAAATATATTAATATGATTAATAGTATTTAAATCACGAATTTAAATTAAAAAGATAATTTGTATATATGTATATTAATTAAGTAAGACTTAATTAAGATATATATATATATATAAATTCAGATTTTATGAAATTAGGTGTTGATTAATACCTTTTAACAACTATATATATGATATATAGCAGCCACTTAGGGATATATCATAACTTCAAAACCCTAGCCGCTCTTAGAGAGAGACTAGAGAGAAAACCTTTCAAAAAATCATGTTCCTTTGGTGGCTAGTACCGCAAGTCCCTTTATTGCAGAATCGTGCGACGGTTCGTGCGACGTTCGTGTGGATACCATAGAGACGTAGTTTTGTGAGGAATTGCGTTGAAGATTCGAAGCGTTTCAGAAGCATTTTCATATTCGGTATAATCTCTTTACACTGAGTTAATTGATTTTCGCATGGATCCTGTTTAGGGTTTCAAAATTACTTTAAAATTTTAATTTTCGTTGTGCGTTTATGTATCGAAACCCCTTCAGATATGTCCTAGAGCCTTTAAATGAAAAATCAATTATTATGCAATTAACCTTACATTTGGTTTTCCTAGAAAAGAAAAACTCTTCAATCCAATAAATGTTCCTTATCATCAGATACCTGAAATGCCATAAAACAATTTAGCATACGAATAATTCATCATCAAAACTTAAGGATAAAATATGACTAGGTCAACAACTTATTTCCCAAAGAGTTTGAAGAATCAAATGGAGGTGCAGTTTCTAGAACTGAAGCAGGGATCAATGATGGTGTCAGAGTATGCCGGAAAATTTAACGAGTTGGCGAGGTTTGTGCTATATCAAGTCAACACAGATGAGCGCAAGGCTAAGATGTTTGAGCAGGGACTAAAACCCTGATTGTACAGTAGGGTCTCCCTATTCCAGCTGAAGACATTCGCAGCAGTAAAGAAGAAGGCAATTCTCACTGAAGGAGGAGGCGAGGCGGTAAAAAAGTTTAATCAAGAACAAAGAAAGAAGAAGAATGAAATGGAGGTTAAGAATGGTGGTGGTGGTAGTGGAAATGGTAACAATAACCTAAAGAGAAAATGGAATGGAAATGTGACTGCTGGAAATCAGCAGTGTAACCAGCAGAATAAGAAGTTTGAAGCATGTGCTACATGCGGGAAGTTTCACAAGGGTATATGCTTAATGGGGAAACATGTATGCTTTAATTGTGGCCTGGAAGGTCACATCGCCCCAAATTTCAATCAACCCAAGAAGAACGTTTGCTTCAAGTGCGGGTCAAAGGATCATTTTACTCATGAGTGCCCTAAGAAGAAAGCTGGGGAGACAACAGGAAGCAAAGGAGGTAGCAGTGGAGGTACATGGACCATTACTGGACCAACGTCATCAAACAAACCCATAGCCATAACCTTCAACATGACTGTACAAGATGCGGTGCAATCAAAGGATGTTGTGTCAGGTATTATCCCAATCAATGATATAGATGCTTATGTATTATTTGATTCGGGTGCTACTTGCTCGTTTATATCTGATGAATTTGCTAAGAGGTTAGGATTGCCTAGTGAAGAATTGAATTTCCCTTCAAAAATAGAAATTGTGAATAAGGAAGTAATTCCTGTTAGGTTCGTATACAAGAATTTTAGGGTGAATATTAAGGGGAATATCATGATGGTAGATTTAATTCTGATTAAACTTGGAGAGTTTGATGTTATTTTGGGAATTGATTGGATGTGCAATTATGGAGCGATAATTAATTGCCAAAAGAAATGTGTAAACCTTATGACTCCGCCAAAGGTAGTTTTCTATGGTAGCAAATCGCCTAGACATGCGAGATGTCTAACGATTATGCAGGCCAAAAAGTTATTGAGTCAAGGCTGTGTGGGTTATTTAGCTTACATAGTCGATACTCAGAAGAAGGGTGTGAAACTGGAAGAGATACCAGTGGTTAGGGAATTCGTAGATGTGTTTCCAGAGGATTTTTTGGGACTTCCGCCTGATAGAGAGATTGAGTTCGTGATCGACTTAGCGCCAGGAACTGCCTTGATATCAAAGGCCCCGTACATAATGGCTCCGGTAGAGATGAAGGAACTGATGGTACAACTGCAGGAGTTGTTAGACAAGAAATGCATTCAGCCAAGTGTGTCACCGTGGGGAGCACCGGTGTTATTCGTGAAGAAGAAGGATGGGTCAATGCGTCTTTGCATTGATCATAGGGAATTAAACAAAGTCACTATTAAGAATAAATATTTGTTGCCAAGAATAGATGACTTGTTTAATCAATTAAAGGGTGCTAAATACTTCTCAACATAGATTTGAGAAGTGGGTATCATCAATTAAAAGTAAGAAAGGAGGATGTACCTAGAACGGCATTCAGAACTCGGTATGGACATTACGAGTTTCTGGTGATGTCTTTTGGTTTGACCAATACCCCTGCTGCATTCATGGATTTGATGAACAGGGTGTTTAAACCATTCTTAGACAAGTTTGTGGTGGTATTTATCGATGACATTCTGGTGTACTCCAAATCTCAAGAAGAACATGTATAATTTTTGGGACATGTGATTGACAAAGATGGGATTTCAGTAGATCCATCAACAGTTAAAGCCGTAATCAATTAGGAACAACCAAGAACACCTTCGGAGATGAGGAGTTTCTTGGGACTGGCCGGTTATTATAGACGATTTATACAAGATTTTTTCAAGATAGCCACTCCGTTAACAAATTTGACAAGGAAAGCTATAAAATTTGTGTGGACGGAGAAGTGTGAAGAGAGTTTTCAAGACTTAAAAAAGAAGTTAAGTGTGGCACCTATGTTGTCGTTACCAGATAATACAGGAAACTTTGTGGTGTATAGTGATGCCTCACATAAAGGATTAAGTTGTGTTCTTATGCAGAATGGCAAAGTTATTGCATATGCATCAAGACAACTTATTGCATATGCATCAAGACAACTAAGGACTATGAGCAAGGATATCCGACATATGATTTAGAGTTGGCTGCAGTAGTATTTGCTTTAAAGATATGAAGACATTATCTCTATGAAGAAAATTGTGAGATTTACACAGACCATAAGAGTCTGAAGTATATTTTCACTCAGAAAGACATGAACATGCGTCAAAGAAGATAGATGGAATTGATAAAAGATTACGATTGTGAGATCTTTTATCATCCAGGCAAAGCGAATGTGGTTGCAGATGCTTTAAGCAGGAAAGGTCGGGAAAAGTTGATGTAATAACCACACAGAAGGAGCTTATTTCAGCAATGATAAAGCTAGAGTTGGAAATAAAATTTCCAAAAGAATCTGATGAACGACTATTTCAAATAGAAGCTAGTCCAACTTTGGTGGACAAGGTAAGGAATGCTCAACTACAAGATGAAGAATGTGGAAAGATCAAAGAGAAATTGGTTGAGAGTAATGAAGTGAAATACAAGATCGATACCGAAGGGTTACTAAGATTCGAGGGAAGAATCTGGGATCCAGTTGTACCAGATATTAAAGAAGAAATCTTGATTGAAGTTCATAATTCAAGATACTCGATTCATCCAGGAAGTACGAAGATGTATCATGATTTACGACGTCATTTTTGGTGGCCAAACATGAAAAGAGATGTCGCAGAATGTCTCGCAAAATGTTTGACATGTCAAAGAGTCAAAGCTGTGCATCAAAGACCGAGCGGATTACTTCAACCGTTGGAAATACCGGAATGGAAGTGGGAACACATCACAATGGATTTTGTGGTGGGTCTTTCAACTACTCAGAGAGGATGCGATGCGATTTGGGTGATAGTGGACTGACTAACAAAATCAGCACACTTTTTGCCAATAAATATTAGGTTCAATCTTGATCAGTTGGAAAGATTATACGTTAAAGAGATCGTTTCGAGGCATGGAGTGTCAGTGTCAATTGTGTCAGATAGAGATCCGAGATTCATGTCAAACTTCTGGAAGAGACTACAAGAATGTATGGGAACATAATTGAGAATGAGTACGGTATATCATCCATAAATAGATGGCCAAAGTGAACAACCAATCCAAACATTGGAAGATATGCTTAGGACATGCATCATGGACTTCAAAGGGAGCTGGGATGAACATATACCATTGGTGGAATTTGCCTACAACAACAGTTACCATACAAGCATTGGCATGCCGCCCTATGAAGCATTATACGGCAGGAAGTGCATAACTCCACTGTGATGGGATGAAGTCGATGAACGCCAACTATTAGGACCAGAACTGGTACAACAAACTGCTGAGGTTGTCAGACTCATCAGAACAAGATTGGTGGCTGCTCAAGACAGACAGAAGAAGTATGCTGATCAACACAGACAAGATCGTGAATTTGACGTAGGAAATTACGTGTTCTTAAAAAGTTTCTCCTTGGAAGAGAAAAATTTATTTTCGTAAAAAGGGAAAGCTAAGCCCGATGTTTATTGGACCCTTCGAAGTGCTACGAAGAGTAGGAGAAGTGTCTTACGAGGTAGCTCTACCTCCAGAGTTGGAAAACGTTCACAATGTTTTTCATGTTTCGGTGTTACGACCGTATAAACCCGATTACAAGCACATGATCGAGTACAAACCATTGCAGTTTGATAAAGACTTGTCTTATGAAGAGATTCATATCCATAAAGTTGATAGGAAAGAACAGGTGCTCAGGAATAAAGTAATACCTTATGTGAAGGTGATATGGAGGAACCACAATGCTGAAGAAGCTACGTGGGAACTCGAAGATAAAATGATGAAGGATTATCCTGAGTTATTTGTTTAATCTATGTCTTCGATTCTGGGGACAGAATCTTTATAAGTAGGGAAGAATGTGATGAATGATTTGTTTGAGTTGTAATTCTGGGGACAGAATCCTTGTAAAGAGGGAATGATGTAATAATCCAGAATTTTAAATTGTAATTCAAAATATTTATTGAGTTATATAAATATTTTAATAGGTGTGTTTATTGATCGAATAAATATTTGTTTAAGGTGATTTGATTTGATTATTCATTCATTAAATAAATAATTTATGAGTTGAGAAAATTGATCATCATGATATAATATTCTAATTTAAATTAATTAATTAAGTTAGAGAGTTTATAATGATTAAATGAATTATTGTAATGATATTTTAGTTGAATTTGTAATTAAAATGATGTGTTAATTTATTAAATAAAATTATCATTATAAAGAAAAAATATAATTATGTTGTATTGATTTATGTGGTAAATTAATTTAATAAATTGTTATTAGAATTAATTAAATTGAATATTAAAATTTAATTAAATAAAGTGTGACCATAAACTATACTATAAAGGAGTTATTAAAATAAGTTAAGGGAGGTTAATTCAGTTTTGCCAAACAAGGCTTAATGAATGTTAAGTCTTTAATTTGAATATGTTTTACCAAACAAGGCATAAGGATTTAATAGGTTAATTTTAAAAAGTAGTTAGCCAAACAAGCCTTATGGCTTTTGATTTTCAGAAATAAAATAACTGATATCAGTTATACATATATTTATATTATATAATTAATACATATTATATCATATACGTTATATTTTTAGTACATAAGTTTGGAATAGAGAGGAAGAACACAGAAGAAGAAAAAGAAGAAAAATTAGGAGAATTCTAGAGAGGTTTTGAGAGAGAAATTGTGGGAAGGAAGCTTGTTAATCAAAAAAAAGCTATCATCTTCTAGAAAACAAAGGTATCATCGTACTCTTTTAATTTTTTTTAAAGTTGTAGTTTTATTCTCTTCCAAAATCCTCTGTAAAACTTTGTGAAGGTTGAATTATTTGTGTTATATAGTTTCTATATGATAATTGGTTGTTATAAAATTTATTTTATAAGATTATAGATGAATTATAGTAAATTAATTCATGTTATGTATTTATTTGTGAAAGAAATTATGTTATAGTGAATTGGTATGAATATATATGAATATGGCTAAGTTTAAAGTAAAAATTGAGGTTTAATTCTTTGTATAACATATAAATTGACTATTGATTTTTAAAGTAGATGAAGAAACTAAAATAAAGTATTTTGAATTAACTGTTTTGGTTGAAAAATAAAATCACAGTGATGATTTTCACTGAAAATGTCAAAAAGTGAAGTTTTAGCAAAAATAGTGAAATTAGAGGTTTTAAATTCGATGTTTATATTGTTATATGGGTAAAATCATGTTAAGAGACCTTAAATTATGTTTGTGTGAAGTTTATATATGTATTATGTGTTAATTTAGTTGTTAGAAAGGAGCTTGTAGGTCAAATTTGGCTTTGGTTATGTTGTTGCCGAAGTTTGTCATGGGAGATCGTAGTTTGCCGTTAACGCAAATGACCTCATGAGGTAATTCTTGCGCCACGCCATACAGCCATGATGCCAAATGTTGTTTGTGATTTCAAGAAGACGCCATCCCACGATGTAAATCGTGGAAATGCAACATGAAGTTAGCAGTAATGGTCGACAAAGTGTGTTTTAGTTACACCAAGTCTGAAAAAGTTGATTAAGTTAAATAGTATGACTGTTAGGATGTGATTTTAGTATTACTATACTAAGAATGAGCATTTATTAATATGCTACGAGTTTTATTACTAATGTAACTTGACTATATGGTTAAAAATCAAACCATACATGATGTAGATACTTATTTATATATAGTTGTAAGACCCCAACTTTTATGAATAAAGAATAATTTTTTTAGAATTATATTTTTGAATATTATGGTATTGATTGATATAATGTTATAGTTGTGGGTAATATTTATAAATTTTGCAAAGTACGCAAGTTGTTATATAATATTCGATTGGTCGGGGAATATTCGTTTTAACAGGGAATATTCGTACAACGGCACAATCATTGGTGGACCCCATAATGGAATTATTGTCGGATTGAGAAAATGACAAAAATACTTTATGAAAATAACGGCGAAGGTGTTACCGTTAAAAGTGTTGAACTACCCGGTAGTAAAAAAATGTAAGATGTCTACGCGTAGTTGCACAAAGAGTATACACGGTATTGATTATTGATGCTTACGTGAGAAGTCACTCGGTTATACTCAATTATTGCTACGAATTATCGTGCATCATATTTCTCATATTATTGATTCAATTATTGTTACAGTATCATCTGCATTATATGATATATTATTAAATCAATAATTGAGACGGCAGAGTTATTCATATTATTATTTGCAATATTGACAATGTCTAGAAGTTCTGTCAAGAAGAGGTTTGGTCACCTAATTGCGCACCAATAAGGAGAAATCCTTATCGGAAAGCCCCCTCTTTCCTGGGAATGACCTGGTTGTTAAATATTGTGAATTATAATATTAATGATGAATAAGTTCGTGTTGATTAAAGATGAATTTTATAGTTCCATTGTGTTGGACTTATTTGTGTTAGTATAATTGATGTCTGGAGGATATATTGTTCAATTGGGTATTCGGGACACTTTTCATGTCGGAGTTACTATCCACGAGTTACTATTCATGAGTTACTATTCACGAGTTACTATTTACGAGTTACTATTCATGAGTTACTATTCACAAGTTACTATTCATGAGTTACTATTCACGAGTTACTATTCACGAGTTACTATTCACCCGATTACTATTCACTCTAGTATTGTGCATTCGGGTATTTGGGTACAAAATTATTCCATGAGGAGATGTGCTAATATTTCAAACCTTTGGTTGAAGATATAATAGTAAATCAATATGGATCGCTGGTTTAAAGTTTTAATAGTAAATCAGTATGGACCGTTGTTTTAAGTTTTAATAGTAAACCAATCTGGATCGTCCGTATAAAAGTAAATCAATCTAGACCGTTCATGGATTAGTTACTATGCAATCCATTCTTCTAAAAATAGAAGCTCATTCCTTCATTATTTCTTACAAATTCACTGAAACTCTAGAGAGAGAATTACAAGAAAACCTATAGAAAAGTATTCTGCTACTTCCCTACTCTTATATTCTGTTTCTTTTATGGTAAGGGATATTATTTGTTGTACTCATGAAGAGAACTTCTGTTATTCCATTATTTATTATTCTGTTGGAATAACCTGTATATGCGGGCTACCCTATACATGGTGACATTCTTTTAATATTCCGTTCTTTATTATTCTATCGGAATATCCTGTCTGTGCATTTACGCCGGACCTAGTTCCATTATTTATTATTCTGTCGGAATATCCTGTCTGTGCATTTACGCCGGACCTGGTTCCATTATTTATTATTCATAGAATATCATGTCCGTATGCGTACGCCAACCCGGTTCCATTATTTATTATTCGCCGTAATATCCCGTCATGCAATGCGTTACGTGGGACGGGTTCCATTCTTTATTATTCTGTTGGAATAACCTGCCTGTGCAGTCTATCGCATACATGGTGATTTCTTTTGTTATTCCATTCTTTATTATACTCAGTTGGTTAAAACTTTGACTTCTATACCCACGAAATTAGTGGAATATCTTTGATATTTGCGCTTCATCCGATATCTTTCATGGAAATATTCTTTCGAGCATTCTTGAATTTTACTCTACAAAGCAAAGATCATGTTGACAATTTGGACGTTATCAGTTCCTAGATAAATTAATTCTTGAACTTGTTTTATTGAATTCTTATATCATTGTCATCATCCTCATGTTTATATTTTGTTGAAAGTCATCTGTGGTTTGTAGTGCATAGATGGACTTGGTATGATTATGACCGTGGATTGTTGATTGTAATCATGAATAGTAATGTTACAAATGATGTGATAAAAGTCCTCATTGGCATGCAGTGCATTGATGGACAGTTGTTGGCATGATCATGACCATTAATGAATACACGAATGTCCTTGGCCCGTAGTGCATGGATAATTTGTGGTCGTGATACTAAAGAATATCATTGGCCGTAGTGCATGATTCGATTATGTGGATTATTAATTAAGCTGAGTCCCAGCGATAAAAGTGATGAAAAACCTTTTAAATCATAAAAGATAGTAGATTTTATTCTCTACTTGACTCTTTTAATGGATTGCTTGTTCTGCTGCAGTTAAACTTGATGTGTTATATTTTATCAGTTTAACACTGTTGAAGGCTAACGATAATTTATTCTGGCATTATCTTAGTCATAATATTTCTTACTAGGTAGTTGAGCTCACCCTTTCTTTTTCATTGTTTCTCTGTGAAATGAGAACATAGCAGGACTAGTCGGGGAACCAGAGTGACTGGTCCGAGAGGATAGCATTAGTAGTCCTCACTATTCGTGAAATAGTGTGTTAATAATTGTAATGAGGACTCCTTTTGAGTTTGTATAATCTCTAGTAAACAATAATTGTATTCAAACTCACAGGTTATATGTTTTTGTCGTATTATATTATACATACAATTTGTATTAGTAAATTGTATTTGAATTTTGTACCATGTATCTGGCGACCCAAGATGGGTGATGTATACCTAATTTTGGGGGCGTCACAGTTGGTATCAAAGCTTAGGGATATGATCCCTGGCTAAGATGTGAGAATAGAACTAGGAGGGGAGAGACGGGGAATTCCTTCGCTAGTATGACCTACCTAAGTTTTTTTTTTTGTATTTAATTGGTCGGTCAAAATATAGGGATAATATGTTACATGTTAATTAACCTTTTGTTTTGTGGCAGTATCTGAAAATGACATCCGAGAATGTTGAGAATAGTAATGGAGCACAGGCAACCGTTGACTCACCACATAATCAGGATAATGTGCATCAGGAAGGCGACAATCCTCATGCAAACAACAACACTGACCAAATGATGAATGACGGAGTGTTCAGAGGCTTTATGCAATTCATGCAACAGCAGGCGAGAGAGACTCCTGTCCACAATGTAGGTAGGAATACTGGAAACTCTTGGACGGTCACCGCTAAACAGTTCAAGGAGCTGGGACCACCGGAGTTTATTGGAGAGCCAAAACCACTAAAGGCGGAAGCATGGATAAAGCAGATCACCAAGATATTTGATGTCTTGGGATGCTCTGATGAGCAAAAGGTTCCCTTTGTCGCCTTTATGTTGCGGGGAGAGGCAGATTATTGGTGGGAATCGGTAAAGAGTACTCAACCTGCCGCACTGAAGATGTCTTGGGAGAAGTTCCAAGAACAATTCAACGACAGGTACTTTCCCGAAAGTATTCGTCACATAAAATAGGTGGATTTTATCAAGCTGGAGCAAAATAATATGACCGTGTCGTAGTATGAGGCTAAATTTGCAGAGTTGTCCCGGTTTGCATCCCATTTGGTGGATAATGAGGAGCGAATGACACGGATGTTTTTGCGAGGTTTGAAACCTGAGATACGTCAACATCTTATGTCTCATAAACTGTGTTTGTATTCAGATGTTATAAATAGGGCTCAGTTAGTGGAGCGCGATAACAAGTCAACGCAACCAAAGGAGAGCAGTCATCGAAGCGGTGACAACAAGCGTGGAGGGAATCAACAGGCCAGAAATGGTAACCACTTCGGTGGTAATCAGGGCCAAAACAATAAGAATGGACATTTCAAGAAGAGGAGATTCAACAATGATGGAAAGACGTCAGCACCAGCACCCGTTGTTAAGGAAGGAGAAAGACCACCTATTATATGCTTCAAATGCGGAGGGGTGGGACACATCAGTCCAAACTGCGTGATGTCGTCCAAAGCATGTTATAATTGTGGAAGAGAATGTCACTTAGCCCGATTTTGTCGTTCACCGAAGACAAGTTCAGCTAGGATGGAGGCACCAAAGGCCGTCCCAGAAAAGTCGAAGCCGGTAGTGTAAGGAAGAGTGTTTGTTGTGACCTCCTAGAAAGCAAGGAACCCGAATGAGGTCATCACGGGTAAGCTTATCATAAACCTTAGCGAAGTCTATACTTTATTTGATACCGGTTCTACCCATTCTTTTATTTCTCCTACTTGCGCTCAACGATTAAATTTGACTCCGGAGAAATTAGACTTTGACTTATCTGTGCAAATTCCGTTGGGAGAAACCTTCATTACATACACTGGTTATAAGTCTTGTTTGGTTCAAATCGGTAACCGCACATTACCTGTCAATCTTATTTCTTTAAAAATACTTGCGTTTGACGTAATTCTAGGGATTGATTGGTTAACTACTCATCATTCAAAAATTGATTATTTTTGTAAGGTTGTTAGTTTTCATATTCCTAATCAACCTATTATGCGAATTCAAGCGACCAAACCATTAAAATCAATCACGGTCATTTCAAGCCATAAAGCTATTCGTTTATTGAAAAATGGATGTCAAGCTTTCTTAGCTCATGTCACAGATTTAAATAAAAATATGTCAGTTTTGAATGATATTTCTATTGTTAATAAATTTCCTGACGTATTCCCTGAAGAACTTCATGGCCTACCCCCAGAGCGTGAAATTGAATTTTGTATCGACCTTGAACCTGATACAAAACCCATTTACAAAGCCCCATAACGAATGGCTCCTATTGAACTTCAGGAGTTAAAGACCCAATTGCAGGAATTGTTAGACATTGGTTTCATTCATCCTAGTACGTCTCCTTGGGGTGCTCCTGTTCTATTCGTGAAGAAGAAAGATGGGAGTGTGTGACTTTGTATTGATTATCGGGAGTTGAATCATGTCACCATCAAAAATAGGTACCCATTGCCATGTATTGATGACCTGTTTGACCAGTTGCAAGGAGCCAAATTCTTTTCAAAGATTGATCTTCATTCCGGATATAACCAATTGAAGATTAGAACCGATGACATTCTAAAGACGGCTTTCAGAACTCGGTACGGCATTATGAATTTCTAGTCATGTCCTTCGGATTGACTAATACTCCTACTGCCTTCATGGATATGATGAACCGAGTATTCAAGGAATATTTGGATCACTTTGTGGTCGTCTTTATTGATGAAATCCTTATTTATTCCAAAAGTCGTGAAGATCATGAGCAACACTTGAGGCTGACAGTCCAAAAGCTTCGTGAATACAAGCTTTATGCCAAGTTGAAGAAATGCGAGTTCTGGCTTGAGGAAGTAGCATTCCTTGGGCACGTAGTATCAAGTCATGGAATATCTGTTGACCCGGTAAAGATTGAAGCTATTCAAAGCTGGGAGCAACCTAAATCAGTGACCGAAGTACGTAGCTTTCTCGGTTTAGCTGGTTATTATCGGATATTCGTGGAAGGATTTTCTCGAATCGCTACTCCATTAACTCGGTCACTGGAGTAAAGATACAAAGTTCGGTTGGAGCGAAGAATGTGAGAAGAGTTTTCAAGAACTCAAGAGGTGACTCATTTCAGCACCTGTTCTGACAATACCATCTGGCTCGGAGGGATTTGTTATCTACAGTGATGCTTCGGGTAAAGTGTTGGTATGTGTTCTCATGCAACATGGGAAAGTCATAGCCTATGCCTCAAGACAACTCAAAGAATATGAAAGGAATTATCCTACTCAAGATCTAGAGTTAGCAGATGTTGTCTTCGCACTTAAAATTTGGAGGCATTACTTGTATAGGGAGAAAGTGGAGATCTTTACGGATCATAAAAGCCTCAAATATTTCTTCACTCAAAAGGAACTCAACATGCGACAACGATGTTGGCTTGAACTGTTGAAAGATTATGATCATACCATCCAATACCATCCTGGAAAAGCAAACGTGGTAGCTAACGCATTGAGTAGAAGATCATATACAAGTACGAGTGCGATATTGTCAATGCAAAGGCCCACTTTGTGTGACTTGCAAAGGATGGAGATAGAGTTAAAAACTCCAGGGACCCATGTGATGATGGCAAATATACGAGTAGAACCAACTTTAATTGGTAAAGTTAAAGCTGCTCAAGCTACAGACTCGGAGCTGATGCGTATGAGGAAGAAAGTGCAAGAAGGTGCTATGTCGGAAGCAAGAATCGATGAAGAAGGAATACTTCGAGTCAACTCCAGACTTTGTGTTCCTAACGACCCTGATTTAAAGTATAAAATCATGATGGAGACCCATAACACACTGTTTGCAATCCATCTTGGGAGTACCAAAATGTATCATGATCTTCGACATACATTTTGGTGGAGCAATATGAAGAGAGAGATAGCGGAGTTTATCTCAAGGTGTTTAACTTGTCAACGAGTCAAGGCAGAGCATCAAGTACCAAAAGGTCCTTTGCAACCACTTGAAATTCCAGAATGGAAGTGGGAGCACATTACCATGGATTTCGTTATTGGTCTTCCCAAGGTTTCTCAAGGCATAGATGCAATTTGGGTCATTGTTGATAGATTGACCAAGTCTGCTCACTTCTTACCTATACGAGAAACTTATACACTTGAACGTCTTGCTCGTATGTACATAAATGAGATTGTAAGACTACATGGTATGCCAGTATCCATAGTTTCTGATCGAGACCCAAGATTTACTTCACAATTTTGGGTTAGTTTGCGTAAAGCTATGGAGCAGATTCTGATTTAGTTTCGGCATATAATCCTCAGACGGATGGACAGTTGAAGAGGACTATTCAAACTCTTGAAGATCTATTAAGACTCTGTGTCCTTGATTTCAAGGGAAGTTGGGATAAGTTTTTACCATTGGTGGAGTTTTCCTACAACAACAGTTATCAAACAAGTATTGGCATGGCTCCATTCAAGCGTTGTATGGGAGAAAGTGTCGTTTCAAAGATATCTTTGGGATGAGGTGGGTGAAGCAACGTTGTTGGGACCGGAGTTGGTACGTATGACTACAGTAAAAGATTCAAACGATCCGGACAAAGTATAAAAACTTCACAAGATCGATAAAAGAGTTATCTTGATCTTCATCAAACGACGAGAATTGATATCGAGATCATGTGTTGTTACGTGTTGCTCCATGGAAAGGAGTTACGAGATTTGGAAAGAGAGGAAAGCTCAATCCTCGGTTCATTGGCCCATTTTTAATTCTTGAGCGAGTGGGAACTGTAGCCTATATACTCGCCTTACCGCCAAGTATGTCTTGTGTTCATAATGTTTTTCACATATCTATGTTACGTAAATATGTGAAAGACCCAAACCACATTATTGAGTTAGAACCAGACGAGATAGAGGAAGATTTAACGTATGAAGAGTTACCTGTTAAAATCTTGGATAAGAAGGTGAAAGTAGTATGCACACAAGCCAATCATGTTTGATGATAAAGTATATACTTTGTAACAATCTTATTCATTTATTAATAAAAGTATTAATTTATTAAAGGCTTTTAATTATCTACATGATGCTGTTTTATAATATGTGATAAACCCATAGTTTTAAGCAATGCTTTTAGAATAATGATGATGATCATTCTAATGAGATCTAAATTCTTAGAAAGCGTAAAACTAAAATAGTTCCCAATCATTGGATTACTAAATTGGGGATTAGTGAATCCGGATAGATTGGTACATACGTTGCTTGCTCATTGGATGAGGATGATTGATCTCATGATCATTTGTGTGGAGACACTAAAGCAAGTATGTAGGTGCTTATTAGAGAATAAGTTCATCGAACGTGGCTCGCTAAGGAATACCTAATGGAGTTTTATTTGCTCGTCAATAGGAATTTCAGTAGTGATAGTAGTACAAGTGATCCTTGGACTTGAGATCATCATAATATCTTGTGTATGATGAGTTATACTTTGACTTATTCCTTAAGACCCTTAGGGTATATCAAAGGGTATGCTTGGGTATAATAAGTTATACATGGAGATAATGTATGATCAATAAAGAATCTACCACTTCTAATAAAGAAGAGAATGTCCCATGTGATTCGATAAATGACAACCCAAGAGTCCTTGGTTAAGGCGTAATGAAATTAGAAAGGAGTTTCTAATTTGCATTATTTGAGTTGTGCATTTAAGAATCGAAATACATATAATTAAATAAAATAAGACTTGACGGTAATTCCATGTCTTATATTTAATTGGGACATGTATGGTGGAAGGATTGAATTGCATTAAGAACTATTTACTCAAAGGTTCTTTTATGACTAATGTTGAAATCTATATTATCCGGAAAGTCGTTGATCGCTAGGGAGGCTTATCCCTATTGTAGAATAAATATTATTTATTTGAATAAATTAATTGTTTAATTTATTTATTTAAATAAGATTAGAATTGTTCTAATTGATTTATTCACAATTAGGTTTAATATGGAGAACCTAAAGGGTCACACCATAAAAGGAAGAATAATTATTTAAGAAGTAAATGGCATAATCGTAATAATATGTTATATATATTTAATTTAATCTATGGTGATAGAATAAATTAAATAGCTTAATATTTATTATTTAATATTTTAGAAATATTAAATATAAATTAATAAGAGGAGTCTTATTAATATTATTACAATTATTATTATTTTAATTTCTAAAAGAGTTTAGGAATTAATTTAATATAAGTACTCTCATTTATTCCTAATTGGATTAGGAAGGAAAATTAGTTAAAGGAGTTTAATTAATTATCCCTAATAAGATTAGGGAGCTTAATTAATTAAAAGAATTAATTAATTAAAACCCAATTCTTTAATTGTTAAGGTGGGCTGCCCACATCTATAAATAAGAGGAGTCTTATTATGGGTGGTATGGGTTGTTGACTTTAACAAAGTACGTAATAATTCCAAGTTGTTGGGAGTATGCCCTTTCTATAGAGATAGAAAACTAGGGTTAGCCATAACACCCATCTTCTTGAATTTTCTTCTTCCTTGGTGGATCACCTCTAGAGGCCAAACACATGGGTGGCTAACGTTGATCAAAGGAAGGAACCAAACCCGGTGGATTCAAGTTGAACGAAAGGATTTGGAGGTGAACTTGTACACGAGGAAGCTCGATCTTCAAGGGTATGATTTTATTCTTTATCTTTTCGTTTAATTAATAATTATGCATAAAGGGTGATCCGGGTATATGGTTTGTAAATTTTAAACTCTGATTTTTACACGCTTCCGCACTTTTATGCAATTTGATTGCGCACATGAATATTACAAACCTAACAGAAGGATCATGTTCTACGCTCCAAGGTTATACCTCAAGTCAAAGTTTTGTGGAGAAACCACGATGTGGAGGAAATGACTTGGGAGTTAGAATCTGAGATGAAGTCAAGGTATACCAGCTATGTACCCTAATTTCAAGGACGAAATTTCATAAGAATGGGAGGTTGTAAGACCCCAACTTTTATGAATAAAGAATAATTTTTTTTGAATTATATTTTTGAATATTATGGTATTGATTGATATAATGTTATAGTTGTGGGTAATATTTATAAATTTTGCAAAGTACGCAAGTTGCTATATAATATTCGATTGGTCGGGAAATATTCATTTTAACAGGGAATATTCGCATAACCAACGGCACAATCATCAGTGGACCCCTAACGGAATTATCATTTCGGATTGAAAACGAATAAAAATACTTTATGAAAATAACTACGGAGGTGTTACCGTTAAAAACTGTTAAACTACCGGTAGTAAAAGTACAAGAATACGTGTAGTTGCACAAAGAGCACACTCAGATTGATTATTGATGCTTACGTGAGAAGTCACTCGGTTATACTCAATTATTGCTACAAAGAATTCTTTGATCATATTTCTATATTATTGATTCAATTATTTTTATAGTATCATCTATATTATATGATATATTATTAAATCAATAATTGAGACAATGAAAGTTATTCATATTATTATTTGCAATATCGACAATATCTAGAAGTTCTATCGAGGAGAGGTTTGGTCACCTAATCATGCGGCGCCAATAAGGAGAAATCCTTATCTGAAAGCCCCTCTTTCCTGGGAACGACCTGGTTGTTAAATATTGTGAATTATAATATTAATGATGAATAAGTTCGTGTTGATAAAAGATGAATTTTATAGTTCCATTGTGTTGGACTTATTTGTATTAGTATAATTGATGTCTGGAGGATATATTGTTCAATTGGGTATTCGGGACACTTTTCGTGTCGGAGTTACTATTCACGAGTTACTATTCATGAGTTACTATTCATGAATTACTATTTACGAGTTACTATTCACGAGTTACTATTCACGAGTTACTATTCATTAGTTATTATTCACGAGTTACTATTCACGAGTTACTATTCACCCGGTTACTATTCACTCTAGTATTGTGCATTCGGGTATTTGGGTACAAAATTATTCCATGAGGAGATGTGCTAATTTTTCAGACTGTTGGTTGAAGATATAATAGTAAATCAATATGGATCGCTGGTTTAAAGTTTTAATAGTAAATCAGTTTGGACCGTTGTTTTAAGTTTTAATAGTAAACCAATCTGGATCGTCCGTATAAAAGTAAATCAATCTGGACCGTTCATGGATTAGTTACTATGCAATCTATTCTTCTATAAATAGAAGCTCATTCCATCATTATTTCTTACAAATTCACTGAACTCTAGAGAGAGAATTAGAAGAGAACCTATAGAAAAGTATTCTGCTACTTCCCTACTCTTATATTCAGTTTCTCTTACGGTAAGGGATATTATTTGTTATACTCATGAAGAGAACTTCTGTTATTCCATTATTTATTATTCTGTTGGAATAACCTGTATATGCGGGCTACCCTATACATGGTGACATTCTTTTAATATTCCGTTCTTTATTATTCTATCGGAATATCCTGTCTGTGCATTTACGCCGGACCTAGTTCCATTATTTATTATTTTGTCGGAATATCCTGTCTGTGCATTTACGCCGGACCTGGTTCCATTATTTATTATTCTGTCGGAATATCATGTATGTGCGTTTACGCCGGACCTGGTTCCATTATTTATTATTCTGTCGAAATATCCTCAGTATGTATGCGCTACGCTTGGACCGGGTTCCATCCTTTATTATATCTTTGTTTGAATAACTCGCATGCGATTACCTATCGCATGCGTGGTGATTTTTTGTTATTCCATTCTATATTATACTCGGTTGGTTAAAACTTTGACTTCTATACCCATGAAATTAGTGGAATATCTTTTGATATTTGCGCTTCATCCAAAGATATCTTTTCATGGAAATATTCTTCCGAGCATTCTTGAATTTTACTCTACAAAGCAAAAGATCATGTTGACAATTTGGACGTTATCGGCTCCTAGATAAATTAATTCTTGAACTTTTTTATTGAATTCTTATATCATTGTCATCATCCTCATGTTTATATTTTGTTGAAAGTCATCGTGGTATTGTAGTGCATAGATGGACTTGGTATGATTATGACTGTGGATTGTTGATGTAATAATCTTAACCGTAATGTTACAAAGGATATGATAAAAAGTCCTCATTGGCCCTGTAGTGCATTGATGGATAGTTGTTGGCATGATCATGACCATTAATGAATACACGAATGTCCTTGGCCCGTAGTGCATGGATAATTTGTGGTTGTGATACTAAAGAACATCCTTGGCCGTAGTGCAGGGGTGATTCGATGATGTGGATTATTTATTAAGCTGAGTCCCAGCGATAAAAGTGATGAAAACCCTTTTAAATCATAAAAGATAGTAGATTTTATTCTCTACTTGTGTAAGACCCCGAAATTTTTTTAAATAAAAAGGAATTTGCTTTATTTATTATTTTGAAATAGTAAGGGTTGATTTGATTAATGTGGATAGTTAAGGGTTAAATACGCAAATATTTCAAAAAAAGCAAGTGGTTATAAAATATTCATTATCGCTTGGGAATATTCGTTTGGTCGTGGAATATTTCAGATTGTCGGGGAATATTAAATGCGATTTACATGCAGACCATGTGTGGGCCCCATAACGGAAAGCGATTGGATGAAGAAAACGACAAATATAAGTTGTTTTTAAATAACTACAGAAGTTGTTACCAATTAATCATTGTTGGAATACCCGGTGGTTAAAAAAACACTAATACGCGTTGTTGAACAAGAAGACACCAGTATTGCACCAATTATTGATTCTTACGTGAAGAAGGCACTACTCAATAATGGTTATGAATTATCGCTCAAGATTTTATCGAGTTAATAATTGTCGTTGATATTTTATATTGTTGTTGTTTCAATAATTGTCATTACACAAGATTTTTCATTATCGAAGCAATAATTCATATTATCCTGAATAATATTATTAGATAACATTATTGGCAATGTCTAGAAAGTTCGCCTAAGGAGAGGTTTGGTCATCTAATTGCGCGCCAAGAAGAAGAAATTCTTATTCGAAAGCCCTCTTCTTTCCGGGAACCTACGGGTTGCCAATATTGTGATTCTCGTAATATTATTTGTGAATAATTAATTATTGATTTATATGATGAGGAAAATATTGATTTTATGTGGATATAGATGGAGAAAAATTTTAAAATGACAATTGTTGAAAATTAATATTTTATCTTTTTCTCGATAAAATAATTCATTTAAATATATTATTTTAATAATATATTAACGGTGATATTTTTACAATGAATGTGGGATATATGAGTATATGAGGAGGAAGAGTATTTTGTGGCATTAAATGTTTAACACATGTTTTGTGTGTTGGTGGACACAATTATCGAATTCAAATTTGATTATAATTTTGTAAAATCACCCGCTTGTGGATTTCGGTCAATTTCTATTTGGAATTTGGAAAACTTTCTTCGCAAAGTTGTAGAGAATTGAATTTCCTATAAAAACTCATGAGATTCAAATTTTCTGATGAAAGGGCTATTTATTATGAATTATTGAAGTTCAAGTTCAAATAATTAATTTTTGGGAGTTTTAGTTAATTATTTTGAGAAAACGTTTTTTGCAACTAAGTTGGCCTCACATGTGATTCAAATGGGCTGAGATCAGTTGTCTAAGGTGGGCTAAAGAAAATGTGAAAAATATATTAATATTATATTCAATTTTCTCGCTTTTGGTGTTCTAAGCATTTTCCTATAAATAGGGTGCTTAGGTTAGAATTGAAAACACACCGTAAACCCAAGTTTTCTCTATTTCTCTCTCGATATATTGAGCGTATTCTTGTGAGTATACTTTGAGTATTGTTAGACGGTAAGTTCCTTCAAAGACTATACCTTAGATTCCAAATTAGAAGTACTAATCTTTCGAGGTAGTGGATATTATTTTTTTTCGTAATGATATTATTTCTTCAATATCATTATAATTGAAATGTTGATCCAAGTTTTATCAAATTTGGAACTTTTTCATGCTCTGGGTTACTATTCATGGGTTACTATTCATGAGTTACTATTCACGAGTTACTATTCATGAAAGTTACTATTCACGAGTTACTATTCACGAGTACTATTCATGAAGCGTGAAGATGTTTTTGTGGAATTTCTATCTTTTGGTGTCTGAGTTACTATTCACGATATGGCACTATTCACGATACCAAGACTATTCACGATACTATTCAGACTATTCAATTCAAAAAATAAAATTTCTTCTTTTTGTCCAAAATATCTATTCGGATACTAGCTCGATCAGATCCATATTTTGATCATTCTTGAATTTTACACCACTATGATTATTTTTGAGGTATTTTTGGACGTGGATAAAACCAAGTACTTAATCCTTAATCCTTAATCCTTGTCATTTTGTTTCAATCGGATTCGCTTTTAAAAATATTTTTCATCATCCTCGCCTTAAATGATGATATTATTGAATATCTTTGGCCAGTAGCAAAAGATGAATGATTTCTCAAGAATATCTTTGGCTCAGTAGTGCAAAAGATGAACAGTGTTGAGATGAACACGATCGATTGATTAATATCTTTGGCCTCAGAAGTAAAAAGATGAACAGTGTTTAAATGAACATGACTAATCGATGAATATCTTTTGGCCAGTAGTGCAAAGATGAATATTTGATTCCAGATGCATATTGATTGATGTTACAGGATAAAATATTGATGATGGATCGTTAAATTCATAGATTATAGTAGATTTCATTCTCTACGTAACTCTTCTATGAATTATTATTATTCCACCGCGAATATTGATCTCAAACTTGTTGTCTATTGTATTCTATCGATTTTTCCCGTTGAAGACTAACGATAATTTGTTGTATATTATCTTAGTCATAATATTCTTTATCGGGCTAGTTGAGCTCACCCTTTTCCTTGTTGTTCCATTTTTCTTCTCGTGGAGGGTAGAAGTAGCGAGTAGTACTAGTGGGTATGGAATGAAGATTCTAGAGAGAGTTGTTTAGTAGTCCTCACCATTTTGTAAAATAATGAATCAATAATGTGATGAGGATTTATTTGAGTATAGATATTGTCTAGAAGATAATATTTGTATTCAAACTCACGCTTTTTTCTTGTTGTAATAATAAAGTTGTAGTTGTTTTGCACCATGTATTGACAACTCGTAATGGGTTGGATGGAATGGACCTATTTTGGGGGCGCCACAGTTGGTATCGAGCTATAAGTAAAGAGCCCCGAGCCTCTCATTTGGTGACTTCTGTTGATGGGGATGCACCAAGCCGCACTCTCCGTAGGGGACGCTGCTTTCTTGGTGGCAAACCGATAGGTACCATTGTGAGGTGTTTGTGGTTGAAGCACCATGAGGGGGTCACAATTGGTATCGAGCTTAGGATATAATCTCAAGGCGGAGATCGGAATAGAACTAGAGGGGAGAGACGAGTAAATCCTTCGCTAGTGTGTCCTACCTAAGCTTATTTGTTAGTGGTCAAGATATAGGGATATTATGTGATATATTGATTTCCTTAATTAACCCTTATTTTATGACATGATTTGAGAATGTCGATCGAGAATATTAAGCGTGGAGTAAATGAGACCGTGGAGATGCCTCAGACTTTCACCAACGAGGAGAACGCAACAGTCGGGCAATGTTCCTCCCGTGAACAACACCACCGAAAGCGAGATGATGAACGAGGGATGTTTAGAAGTTTTTGCGATTCATGCAAAATCGCACGAGGAGACTCGTGTTCAAAATACAGGAGGAAATGATAGCAATTCACGGGTGGTCACAGCCCAAGCGATTCAAAGAGTTGGGACCACTGCACTCTGGGAAAGCGGATCCGATTAAAGTGAGACGTGGGTCAAACAAATTACCAAGATATTCGATGTCTTGGGATGCACGGAGAACAGAAAGTTCCATTCGCCACCTTTATGTTCCGTGGCGAAGCAGACATCGGTGGGAATTGTGAAGCGCACCCATCCAAACAGACTCAAAGATGTCATGGGAGACGTTTGAAGCAGCTCAATGACAAGTACTTCCTCGAAAGTATTCGGCTATATATGAAGGAAGTGGAGTTTATTAGACTAGAGCAGTAATAACACGACGGTGTCCCAAAGACGAGGCGTAAGTTCGCGGAGTTATCCAGTTTGCACCTCATTTGGTGGAGAATGAGGAACGATGACGCGGATGTTTCGAGAGGTTTGAAACCCCACATACGCCAAGATTCTCATTTCTCATAAATTTTTCTCTATTCGAGATGTTGTCAGCTGGCTCATTGTTAGAGCGAGATAACGAAAGTACGCTCAACCGAGGGACCATAACCAGGATCATATCAAGATAGCAGATCATCGTAATAACGATAACCACGGAGAAAGAAGAATACAGACAAAGGCGGTAACCACTCCGGTGGTAATCGTGGCCATGAAAATAGAAGAAGCGAAGCCTGGGAGGAGATTTTAAAAGAGGAGATTCAACAACGACCATGTGAAGACGCGGCGCCAGAAGAGCAACTAGTTTTATGGAGGAGAACGACCACCGGTCGATGTTACAAATGCTTGAAAGAGGGGATATCACCCAAACCGCCCACAACAGCTTTAAGGTATGCTATAATTGTGGAAAAGAAGGACATATCGCCGAGATTGTACGATATCGAAACCCAGTCCCAAATGAGAATGGTGACTCAAAAGGATGTCCCGTAAAAGTCAAAGTCAACGGTTCTTGGAAGAGCGTTTGTCGTGGATCGGTCAAAATGCAAGGAACCCGAACGGTTAGTACATGGGTTAGTCAATTATAAATTCTTGCGAAGTATATACCTTACTAGATATCGGTTCTACCCATTCTTTTATCTCTCTTACTTGCGCCAACGCTTAAACTTGACTCGGAGAAATTAGACTTTGACCTATCTCGTGGAAACTCCGTTAGAGAAACTTTCATCACATCCACTGTTTATAAATCTTGCTTGATTCAACTTGGCACTATCACATTACCGTTAACCTTATTTCTATAGAGATATTTGTTTTTGATGTGATTTTAAGGTTAACTACTCATCATGCCAAAATGATTATTTTCGTAAGGTTGTTAGTTTTCATATTCCTAAGCAAACTCGTTATTCAATTCAAGCAATCAAACCATTGTAGTCAAACATTTTCATATCAAGCCATGAAGTCATTCGCTTATTACGGATGTCAAATTTCTTAGTCCATGTTATGGATTTGAATAAAGACACGCCGATTTGAATAATATTCCGTTGTTATTGATTTTCCCGACGTATTTCAAGAATTTCTCGCTTACTCCTAAAGCTCGATATTAAATTTTGTATCGACTTTGAACCCAGACAAAACTCATTTCTAAAATCTCATATCGAATGGCTCCTATTGAACTTCAAGAGTTAAAATTCAACTATAGAATTTGGTACCGAGCCTTTATCTTTTGACTTCCTTTGTGGAATTCACCAAGCCGCACTCTCGTAGGGGACGCCATATTCGTGCGATAGTAAATCGATAGGTGTCATTGTGACGCATATCCAAGATTGGGATATGAGTCACGCTTGAGAGCAACCTAAGTCAAGAATCGAAATACGTAGCTTTCAGGCTTAGTTGGTTATTATCGGAGATTCGTTGAAGGATATTCTCGAATCGCTATTCCATTAACGCAATTGACTCGTAGAGATACAAAATTGAATGGAGCAAGGAATGTGGGAAGAGCTTCAAGAACTCAAGAGGAGACTCATTTCAAAGATATGTTCGATCATGCCATCCTGAAAAGTTTAACGTGGTAAACGACGCGTTGAGTAGAAGGTCATATGCGGAACGAAAAGCGATGATGTCAAGATATACGACAGAGCCAACTTTAATAGAAAAAGTTAAGGTTGCTCAAGCCACCCAATCCGAAATGATGCGTATGAAGAAGAAAGTACAAGAAGAAGCTATTCCTAAGGGCGAGAATTGATGAAGAAGGAATACTTGAGTCAACTCAGACTTTGCATTCCTAATGATTTTGATTTGAAGCATAGAATCATGATGGAGGCACACAACACATTGTTTGCAATCCATCTCGGGAGTACCAAAATGTATTATGATCTTCAACATACATTTTGGTGGAGCAATATGAGGAGAGAGATCGCGTAGTTTATCTCGAGATGTTTAACTTATCAACATGTAAAGCAGAGCATCAAGTGCCAAAGGGTCCATTGCAACCACTTAAGATTTTGAAATGGAAGTGGGAACACATTACTACGAATTTCATTACTAATCTTCCCAAGGTTTCTTAAGGCATAGATGCGATTTGGGTTATTGTTGATAGATTAACCAAGTCTACTCATTTTTTCACCGATACGAGAGACTTATTCCTTGAACGCCTTTTCTCGTATGTACGTAAATGAGATTGTGAGATTGCATGGCATGCCAAGATCCATAGTTTTAGATCGTGACCCAAGATTCACTTCATAATTTTGGGTTAGTTTTGTAGAAAGCTAAGGGCACGAATTTACGATCTGGTTTGGCATACCATCCTCAAACGGATGGGCAATCGAAAGGACTACTCAAACTCTTGAAGATATATTAAAACTCGTGTCCTAGATTTCAAAGGAAGTTGGGATAAGTACTTGCCATGGTGGAATTCTCATACAACAATAGTTATTAAACAAATATAGGCATGGTTCCATTCAAGCATTATATGGACAAAAATGTCGTTATCCAATATGTTGGGATGAGGTGGGTGAAGCAACATTGTTGGGACCCGAAAGTTAGTACGTATGACTAATGATTCGACAACGATACAAACCAAGCACAAGATCGACAAAAGAGTTATGCGGATCTTCATCAAAAGGACGTGGAATTTAATGTAGGGGATCATGTATTGTTGCGAGTTGCTCCATGGAAGGGAGTTACAAGATTTGGGAAGAGAGGAAAGCTCAATCCATGATTTATTGGTCCATTTCAAATTCTTGATCGAGTAGGAAATGTAGCCTATAGACTTGCGTTACCTCCAAGTATGTCTCATGTTCATAATGTGTTTCACATATATGTACTTCAGAATATGTGAAAGACCCAAACAACGTTATTGAAGTTAGAACAGGACGAGATAGCCAAGACTTAACGTATGAGGAGGTACTTTGTCAAGATTTTGGATAGGAAGGAGCATGTCCCTACGCCAAGAAAGGTTATACCACAAGTTAAAGTTTTGTGGAGGAATCATGCTATAGAGGAAATGACCGGGAATTGGAAACGGAAATGAAAGCGAGGTATCCTCACCTTTTCAAACACAGAGTACGACGCCAATTTCGAGGACGAAATTTCATAAGGAGGGAGGTTGTAAGACCTCAAATTTTTTAAATAAAAAGGAATTTGCTTTATTTATTATTTTGAAATAGTAAGGGTTGATTTGATTAATGTGGATAGTTAAGGGTTAAATACGCAAATATTTCAAAATAAGAAAGTGGTTATAAAATATTCATTATCGTGGGAATATTCGTTTGGTCGTGGAATATTAAATCGTTTGGGAATATTCGTACGACGCACGCAAACCATGTGTGGGCCCCATAACGGAAAGCGATTGGATGAAGAAAACGACAAATATAAGTTATTTTTAAATAGCAGTAGTTATTACTCAATTATCGTTGAATACCCGGTGGTTAAAAAATACTAATACGCGTTGTTGAACAAGAAGATACCAGTATTGCACCAATTATTGATTCTTACGTAAGAAGGCACTACTCAATAATGATTACGTGAATTATCGCTCAAAGATTTTATCGAGTTAATAATTGCTCGCGTTGATATTTT
Source organism: Panax quinquefolius (assembly GCA_020205615.1). Lineage (NCBI taxonomy): Eukaryota > Viridiplantae > Streptophyta > Magnoliopsida > Apiales > Araliaceae > Panax > Panax quinquefolius. The sequence goes on along the minus strand of CM035171.1, from coordinate 63,861,103 downwards.
ATATTGTTGTTGTTTCAATAATTGTCATTACACAAAGATTTTCATTATCGAAGCAATAATTCATATTATCTGAATAATATTATTAGATAACATTATTGGCAATGTCTAGAAAGTTCGTCTAAGGAGAGGTTTGGTCATCTAATTCGGCGCCAAGAAGAAGAAATTCTTATTGGAAAGCCCCTCTTCCTGGAACCGCACTGGTTGTCAATATTGGATTTCGTAATATTATTTGTGAATAATTAATTATTGATTTATATGATGAGGAAAATATTGATTTTATGTGGATATAGATGGAGAAAATTTTTAAAATGACAATTGTTGAAAATTAATATTTTATCTTTTTCTCGATAAAATAATTCATTTAAATATATTATTTTAATAATATATTAACGGTGATATATTTTACAATGAATGTGGGATATATGAGTATATGAGGAGGAAGAGTATTTTGTGGCATTAAATGTTTAACACATGTTTTGTGTGTTGGTGGACACAATTATCGAACCTAAATTTGATTATAAACTTGTAAAATCACCCGCTTATGGATTTCGGTCAATTTCTATTTGGAATTTGGGAAAAACTTTCTTCTGCAAAGTTGTAGAGAATTGAATTTCCTATAAAAACTCGCGAGATTCAAATTTTCTGATGAAAGGGCTATTTATTATGAATTATTGAAGTTCCGAAGTTCCGAAATAATTAATTTTTGGGAGTTTTAGTTAATTATTTTGAGAAAAACGTTTTTGCAACTAAGTTGGCCTCACATGTGATTCAAATGGGCTGAGATCAGTTGTCTAAGGTGCTAAAGAAAATGTGAAAATATATTAATATTATATTCAATTTTCGCTTTGGTGTTCTAAGCATTTTCCTATAAATAGGTGCTTAGGTTAGAATTGAAAAACACACCGTAAACTCAAGTTTCTCTCTTTTTCTCTCGATATATTGAGCGTATTCTTGTGAGTATACTTTGAGTATTGTTAGATTTGCAGTAAGTTCCTTCAAAGACTATACTTGTAGATTCCAAATTGTAAGTACTAATCTTTCGAGGTAAGGGATATTATTTTTTCAGAATGATATTATTTCTTCAATATCATTATAATTGAAATGTTGATCCAAGTTTTTATCAAATTTGGAACTTTTTCATGTCGGGGTTACTATTCATGGGTTACTATTCATGAGTTACTATTCACGAGTTATTATTCATGAGTTACTATTCACGAAGTTACTATTCACGAGTACTATTCATGAAGCGTGAAGATGTTTTTGTGGAATTTCTATCTTTTGGTGTCTGAGTTACTATTCACGATATCAAGACTATTCACGTATCTGAGCACTATTCACGATATCTGCACTATTCAATTAAAAATAAAATTTCTTCTTTTTGTCCAAAATATCTATTCGGATACTAGCTCGATTGTATCCATATTTTGATCATTCTTGAATTTTACACCACTATGATTATTTTTGAGGTATTTTTGGACGTGGATAAAACCAAGTACTAATCCTTAATCCTTAATCCTTGTCATTTTGTTCAATCGGATTCGTTTCTTTAAAAATATTTTCATCATCCTCGGCCTTAAATGATGATATTATTGAATATCTTTGGCCTGTAGTGCAAAGATGAATGATTTCGAAGAATATCTTTGGCTCAGTGCAAAGATGAACAAGTGTTGAGATGAACATGACCGATTGATTAATATCTTTGGCTGTAGTGCAAAGATGAAGCAGTGTTTAAATGAACATGAATTAATCGATGAATATCTTTGGCTCAGAAAGTGCAAAGATGAATATTTGATTCCGGATGCATATTGATTGATGTTACAGGATAAAATATTGATGATGACCTATTAAATTCATAGATTATAGTAGATTTCATTCTCTCACGTAACTCTTCTATGAATTATTATTTCAATGCGTAATATTGATCCGAAACTTGTTGTCTATTGTATTCTATCGATTTTTCCCTCGTTGAAGACTAACGATAATTTGTTGTATATTATCTTAGTCATAATATTCTTTACTTGGGCTAGTTGAGCTCACCCTTTTCCTTATTGTTCCATTTTTCTTCTCGTGAGGCGAGAATGTAGTAGTACTACTGCCTGGGTATGGAATGAAGATTCTAGAGAGAGTTGTTTAGTAGTCCTCACCATTTTGTAAAATAATGAATCAATAATGTGATGAGGATTTATTTGAGTATAGATATTGTCTCTAAGATAATATTTGTATTCAAACTCACAGCTTTTCTTGTTGTAATAATAAAGTTGTAGTTGTTTCTGTACCATGTATTGACAACTCAGAATGGGTTGGATGGAATGGACCTATTTTGGGGGCGTCACAACTTGACTCTTTTAATGGATTGTTTGTTCCGCTTAAGTTAAACTTGTTGTTGTTATATTTAATCAGTTTAACACTGTTGAAGGCTAACGATAATTTATTCTACATTATCTTAGTCATAATATTTCTTACTAGGCTAGTTGAGCTCACCCTTTCTTTCGCTGTTCTCTTCAGGAAATGAGAACATGGTAGGGACTAGTTGGGGAACGGAGTGACGGTCCAGAGGATAGCATTAGTAGTCCTCACTATTCTGTGAAATAGTGTGTTAATAATTGTAATGAGGACTCCTTTTGAGTTTGTATAATCTCTAGTAGACAATAATTGTATTCAAACTCACAGTTATGTTTTGTCGTATTGTACACGACAGTTGTATTAGTAAATTGTATTTGAATTCTGTACCATGTATCTGGCGACCCAAGATGGGTGATGTATACCTAATTTTGGGGGCGTCACATATAGAGTGTTGGTAATGACTAATTATGTCATGATGACATGTATATAGGGTATTGTGATTCGAGTTATTACGGTTTAGCTTACACTCAAGGCAAATTTACTTACCATATCTCAATTAAAATTACGCAAGTTTCCTAAACCTTATTCTTATATTAAGCAAGTTTCTTGTATCTAGTTTGTTTATGATTATGCAAGTTTTCTAACTCTAAACTTTTGTTGAGCAAGTTTTGTAACTCTATTTATATTGTGCAAGCTCTTAAGACATTACTTCTTGATATTGAGCAAGTTTCTCTAATCTTTAACTTGTTATTTAGCATGCAAGTTTCTGCATTATGATATACTAAAGTTGAACAAGTTTTATCGTTCAATTTACTATTTGTTATACATGCTCAGTACGTAATTCTAAATAACCTTAGCTTAATATTGTTCAAGCAAGGTATGTTATGTTATTCCATGCTTATGCTATTAGATTATTCCTAAAGCATGACTTTAGTATACAATGTTGATTCACTCATGATTCATTCTATAAGCATAATGTTATTACCTTTTTATTCAACTAATCCTTAGTTGATGTTCGTTAAACCTAAATTACCTTGAAACCTATCCAAACCAAACTTACTTTGGTGCGGACTTGTATTCTAAATACTGAGATGAACAACTCTATTATTAGGGGATATTTTACGCATAGCATTGAAATGTTTGCGCACAATACATTGTACGAAGGGCTGATCCCCCTAAGTACGAGGAGTCCCTATAGTCTTATGACTGTTAAAGTTTAAGTTGAAATATTATTTATAACTATGGACATAGTTCGTGGTCTTATGACCCTCAGATATATGATTCAGATTTTCATTATCACTGATAGAACCTATTGTTCAGTTCTATTGAGCCTATTATTTGGCAATTGTTGTAAAGTTTTATTCTTTATTATTTCAAGTGCGCATTATTTGCTCACTCTTTCTTATATAAATATTACAGTTAAAGTTGAGAATGTTGATGTACCTAGCACCAGTAAAGGGAAAGGAAAGATGAACAAGTATTGAAGACTTGTAAACATGTTGACATTTTTGTTGTCAGACTTTATCTTAATTATTGTAATGAAGTTATTTAATTTTTCCGCATATGATGTTTAGATTTAAAGGTTAGATAACCTGGGAGATTTTTATTAATGTAATCCTTTAATGGGAAGGTTTATTATTCAATTTTATTATGATTGGATAGTTAAACATGAATGTTTTTATCAAGTGAACACCAAATCTTGTGGGAATGAAGTACCCGGATTTGGGGGTATCACAAAGCCTTGATCAAGCCTTAGGAGGCTGGTGAGACGTTTACCAACCCCGGCAACCTCATCTCTGTAGTGGCGCCGCAGTCATGCCGAGGAAGAAGGAAGGACTTCGGGCATAGCAGTCACGGCAAGTAAGGTGGAAAGACCAGTGAAGAGAGTTTAATTGCTCAATTCTTGGGGGATGTGTAACAAAGAATAATGAACATTTAGTTCAAGTAATGTAACACTTAAACAAGTGATTTAAACCTTTAGTAAAGGTTGAACAGAAAGATTTAACGGGATTAAAAGGCAAATAATATAAACGCTAGATTACGTAATCGATATCCGGGGACCGTAGTCGCGATAAAACGAACGTGTGGGATTGCTATGATTGTGATTCCTTAGATGTTGAGTGATGAGGATGATGTATAACATTTTGATATTATGATGTCGTAATGAGAGTTAAGTGTAAAGCGTATAGACGCTGTGAACGCAACGTAGTTGCGATGAATAATCGGTCTTAGCATACAACAAACCATATGGCTTCGACATTACGAAAGAATAATGAATGTAGGGTTCATGTAATAAAGGTTGAATGAGAGATTAAGAGATGATCAACGTGAACTCAGAATACGTAAACGATCCTCGTGAATCGTATTCGCGTCGGACGAATGTTCGAAGTATACATTTTTTATATTACTTAGACATTGATGAAAGTAGTAAGTAAGATATGAATTATCAAGAAAGTCGTAAAGAACAGAAATAAGAATAATAAAAGTTCGAGGGTAAGTCGGATAGAGAATGTTATGATGAAATGTAAGCGTTAAACACTTTAGCCGACGTGAGGGTTGAGTGTACACGAATATTAAATGGGAAGAACCTACACTCCGTGTATGGTTTGACCGTAAGACAATAACGAGTAATGATTAAACCTGCGAAGGATGAAGAAACTGAATTAAAGACAATGACGTATAACGTTAAGAAGCCGAGTTAATAATGATAACTTGGAGGGCGTTTCGGGTCGAATGAACCGGACGTTGTAAGATATGAATAAGGTAACGTAAAATGCTTAATGCTATGAATGCATAGAATTAATATGGAATGATCGTTCTAAGTATACAAAAGACTTTATGACTTGGACGATGAGAATGAATCTTGAGGTATGGCATTTAGTTGCTAGAAAGCCATAAGGAATAAGAAATTGACTTAACAAACACTATAGTTTAATGGTTCAGATAAGTTAAGATAAGTTTAGGTTGTGGTACAATCGTAATCTTTGATGGTTGACATATGGGAGCTGGGCTAAACAATTCTTTCAGAGAGCGGAGGTATATACGAAACTAGCAACCGATCTAACTCATTGTGAAAAACAATGTAGATGAGACGGAAACTTGTTTGTTGGTTGTTTGTGGGAAACCACTCAAAGTATCATATGGACTGCTAGCAGAGACGCGATGTGTTCTGAGTCCTAAAAGAGTTATAAGAAGAAGATAAGAATGTAAATCATCAAAGATGATGATCGTATGTGACGAACGAGATTTTTGTAATTTAATTATAATATTTATTGAATTAAATAAATATTTTCGATGATTTAATTATAAGATTAAATAATTAATTGATGAAGTTGTGGTATATTAATTTAATTATATGTGTTATATTTATTAAATTAATATGGAGAATATTTATTATTCAAGTATGTATTTATGTGAGCTTATTGAATTAAAAGAAATATTTAATAAGCCTAATGTTATTTTAATTAATTTAATAATTAATTAGAGATTTAATAATTTGACATTATTAATGAATGAGAAATTAATTATGTGACTATGTGGATTAATGAGAAATTATTATATTTTATTTAAATTAAATTAAATAAGATATTTGAATTGGGTATGACATGATTTAAACTATATTATAAAAGTTTAATTAAATTAAGTGAGTATAAGCCTTTTTAAGGCTAGCCAAACATGGCATTAGTGGAAGTTGAGGGCAGTTAACCCATGATGGGTAACTGACCTCCACAACGCGTCAGTTTATTTGATATATACGACGTCTTCTTTATTTCTTCATTTTTCTAAGCCTAGCAAAGAAATACAGAGATAATTTGTCAGAGAGATATTGTGATATTGAGAAGGAGATTAAGAGTGAGTGATTGAAGAAAGCATCTAAGCCTACAAATCTACACTTTATACTCTGGGTAAATTCTCCAAACCCAATTTTTCTTTTTACGTCATTAAGATTTCATGAAAATGGCTTTCAAAGTTTTTGTTTAAACCTCTGTAATTGGGAAAGGAATAATGATTATGGGCTGTGTATGTGTTATGATGTATCATATCGTATTTGATTATATATATTATATAAGCCATATCATCAATTTCATAAATTTATAACGTATATTATTTACAGAGTATAGAATATGGCCATATGGCCCTTATACATAAATTTAATATGTCAAACCTAAATTATTTTGTAAAATTTACACTTGTATGTTATTATGCATGTTGATACGAAGAGACCAAACTTTAAATGAACGTATTCGGTGTTATAACGAATCCGTAGTGGTAATTTTCATGTTTTGTTTTCAAAACCTTCAAGAACATCAAGAACAGTGAAATTTACATATTTTAATTCTGTAATTATGTGTTTTAATGGGTTAAAATTTTTCTATAAATGTTGGGTAATGATTATGTATGAATTCTAGCATGTGGGTATGATTAAATTCGTGTAGTAATAATTTAATTGGAGTTTTTTTGGCCATGTTCTGTAATTTTCGCGAATTCAGGCTGAAACTAGAATCTAGAGTCTCATCCTTGTCATGGCCGACTCAGTCTTGTGACTTTAGTCGTCATACAGTCATTGCCAACGCCTTGAATAGCCAAAGACCACGTCAAGATCACCATCGCTGGCCAGAAGCGCTAAGAACAAGTAAAAAGTGTGTAATATTACCACTCTCAAAATGTTCGTAAATTAATTTTAAAAATGTCCAAGTTTAGTAATGTGATAACAACTTAATTTAAAGAACATAGAAATATGTTAGAAGTATAATGAGATGTTAAAATAGATGCTTAGCATGTAAATAACATAATTGCATGTAGATTGAACTATTGAATACATAATTAGCTTGTTATTTGTAAAGTGTAAATTATGTGACAATGAATGTGATAAATTGACTAAGTATAGTCATAATCAAAGTTAGACAAAGAGAATAAACTTATGATGACTACTTACATTATAATTAACTAGAGTTGTGAATGGAAATGATATGTAGGATTAAATCCAAGGAACGTGTTTAATTAATGTGTAATCTACGTACGAGGTAAGTTTCCTAACCCTACTTGTTATCGTTATATAAGTGATGAATTCACATTTCTACATTGAGCAAGTTCTCATTATTATTGATCAAGTCTGTTTTGTTATATTAAAGCCTATTAATCTTTCAAGCATAATGATGTTATACAATACTTATTCTATTGTATACCTTTTGAGATTTTATTCAATTTAAATATTCAGTTAATGTTAAACCTTGTTAGACTAGCGAACCCTTTATGATTCGACTAGTCCATAGTTGATGAGCGTTCTAAATTTCAGAACCCTTGATGAATTATCCAAACCAAACTTCCTTTGGTGCGGACTCAAATGTCAAACTGAGATGAACAACCCTGTATAGGGGATTACTTATGCGTTAGCATTAAGATATTGTGCATAGTATGGTACTAAGGGTTGATCGCCCTAAGTACGAGTAGAAGAGTCCATAGTCTTATGACTGTTAAAGGTTTCAAGTTTAACCCTTAATAACCTAGGACATAGTTCAAGGTCTTATGACCCTCAGAAATCTTTTGAATTCTTGTTATTCATTCCTGATTCAAAAGTTGAGCTTTTATTTCAGAAGTCTTTGATTCACTCGCATGTTATTATATATTGCTATTTCATTTTATACTTGTGGGCAATTATGCTCACTCTTGCTTAATAATAACATTGCAGTTAAGAACGAAAAGTATGACAAGCCTTCTACTAGCAAAGGCAAGGGCAAGATTAATAAGTGATAAAGACTTTTTGTTTTATATGGTGATGTAATTCTGTTTAGACTTAAGTGAATGATGTTGTTTAAGACTTATTTGTTTATGTTTCCGCGCAGATGTTTAAGGTTAGTATGACCTGGGATTATGTTTATTATTCAGATGTTGTAAACTTATAAGGGGAAGATTTATTTCTATCTATTGCATGGTTTGCATTTATTATGGGTAGATAGATAGATGATATTTGTACAGTGAACACCAAATTCCGTGGAATCGAAGTACCCGGATTTGGGGGTGTCACATCGTATGAGTTAAGACATCTCCGTATGGCATGAAGCCGTAAAGTGGTAAAGAAAGTTGTCTCATAAACATAGATTGCAAGAATGTGAACCCTAAGAAGTAAAGTTAAGTAAACCAATGTGTGAGTCAAGTATATGACTAATTGGTGTATGTGTTATTTCCTTATGTGTTATATAGGGTTTAGATTGAGCAGCTCAGTGTAAACTTTAAGCTGTAGTTGTGCGTAAGGCATGTTTCCTAACTTCATTCATATTTTAAATGAATGCTAATTTCTTAAACTTTCTCAGATGTTGAACATGAGAAGTTTTGTCTATGTACAAATGTGCGATATTTGTACAAGGTGGTAGGATATATGAGGCCTTGTGCCACAATTGGAACACTTCGGTGTTTCTATGAGATGAACTGTTCTGTGATTGAACTGTTCAATATGAGTATGTTCTGTTTATACATGAACCGTTATTATTAAGTTTGTGCTAATGATTCTAGCCAGACAAGATATGTATGGAAAAGGTAGAATAATGAAAGTATTTCAAAGTAAATGTGACTAATGTTTTAAAATGATAGGAATCAAGATTATTCCTATTATTCAAGGTGCTTCATAACCTTTATTCGGTTATTAAAGTCTTAAAAGAATGTTTAAATTCTTGAAGTTGTTTATTCAACTGCTATGACTTGCTGGGTAATTGAATGTTCACACCTGCTTTAAATAAAAAACATTTTCAGCGTACGAGTAGAAGAACTTAAGGATCACGTAAAGATCAAGTTGATCAGTGTCCAGATGAAGTGCCATTCATTATATGAATGAGCGTGAAGATCAAGTGAAGACTTGTAATGTAGAATAGTTTAATTAAACTATAGACTAGTTTAATGAATTGTTATGTATCCTTAGTGGCGGATAAAAGTCACTCTTGTAAGATGGAAAGAATAATATAATTGTCATTATTTGTAATGAACGAGGTTATAAGGTAATAGAACCTGGGATTTGAGAATGTATGTTGTTATATTTAACTATATAATGATGTATGTTTGGAAGGAGATGTACTCGTGATGCACGAAATCCGGGTGTGAAGATAGACCAGATTTTGGGGCGTTAGAAGTTTGTATCAGAGCTGATAGGTTTTAAATCTTAGGTATGAGTACCTAAGACTATAATCGTAGAGAGAATGATAAGAATATCGTTGAGTTAAACGATTAAGGAATAAGATCACCACGTGATCATATTGAATTGTAATAACAGTTGTTCTGTTAAATGATGGATGATTTACAACTAATGTTATAAATGAATGTTACTATGAAGTAGTATGGGAAGAATAACTCAAATTGAGTTGTAAAAGATAGAATACGAATTAAAGAAAATTCGTATTAAGTAAAGAGAAAGTAAGAATGGTAATGTCGCGCTATCAATATGTATATGGTGAGAAGGTGAATCTTTTCTCATGTATATACTTGATAGGTAGAGAATGATAAGGTAGATGCGAGTTCTTAAAACTCATACTTATGAAAAGTTTGTGACTCATAGTTATATGCCATGTTTCTGAACCCTAAGCATATGGATAGTCCTTGATTTTTTCTTAGATTACATATTACGAAGATAAGTTCTTAAACACATATGATTGTGGAAAGTTCTTAAACACATAAAGTGTGATAACTTGATGGACTATACTAGGGTATAGGAATGGTTAGACTGAAAATAAGTTATTTTCAGTAGACTTAGCATTTGAGGTGCTAGAGAAGGTTAAGTATTGTCGTAAGTAAGACAATGAAGGAAGATGGAGAAATAGGATATTACAAGTCATCTAGTTATGCTAGATTTCAAAGTTTATTGAAATCGTGCCTATGTGTGCGTTTTGAAAAGGAAAGAATTGGTTCAACTTTTGGAATCAACGAATTTTAAAAGACATATTCTTTATATGTCTATGTTAATTGTTTCGGCTAGACAGAAATTGATTTGAAATATCAAAATGAATTTGATATCATCAGTGCATTTGATGCAAAGATGGTAAAATGATGTTAATGCAATTGAACCTAGTGTTGGATGTGATCTTATGATCAACAAACCACTATGGTATGATGTATAATAACGAAGTCATAAACTGACGAAGTCCTCAACGTACTGTAAAAAGTACGGTATCATGATGTCATAAAACGTTTTGATGTATTGTGAAAGAATTTAAAGAAGTAGTTGATGTCAATTGATTTGACTAGACGAATGTTTCAAGTTGATGTCCAATTTATTGGTATGGTCTAAGCTATTTGATTTGGCTAAGACAAATGGTATGTCAGGTTTAAAAGAAAATTGAGCTTTCTTTGAAGAAGTTGTGCCAAACCAAATTGTTTTGGTGCGGAATCTGATGAATAAGTCTGAGGTGAAAATACCCCGAAATAGGGTTATATGATGGGGTGATCACCTACGTATGGAAGAGGTAGTTTACTTTATTTGTGATTGTAAACTAACCATGATAATAGGGTTAACGGTGAAATGTTGTTAAACCTAGTAAGAGTTCATGGTCGATTTGACCCCTCAACAAAAGTATGAAATGTTTTAAAGGAATTCTTATACTACTCGTTATTCATTTTACTTCATAATTCTTGATACGTTATGAAGGTAAGGGAATGTTTGAAAGATTATAACTTCTTTGAGGAGAAGTTGAGAAGAAAAGTAAGCTAAAATTTTGAGGACGAAATTCTGTGAAGAAGGTGTTACATTCCAGAATTTTAATTGTAATATTAAATATTTATTGAATTATATAAATATTTAATTTGAATTATATAAATATTTAATGGATGTGTTTATTGTTGAATAAACAATTGTTCAATTTGATTTGATATGATTTAGTTAATTATTTTTTAAGTAAGTAATTAAGGAGTTAAGAAAATTAATTGTTATGAGGTAATATATTAATTTAATTTAATAATAAAGTTAGAGAGTTTATAATAATTAAATGAATTATTATATTTTGATTTGAATTTGTAATTAAAATAAAGTGTTAATTGATTAAATAAAGTTATAATTATAAAGGAAATTATAATTGTGTGGTTTTGATAAATTAGTATTACAATTTATTAAATTGATTATTAAAATTTAATTATATAAAAGTGTGACAAATAACCTTACTATAAAGGAGTTATTAAAATAAATTAAAGGAGTCTAAGTGTGTTTTACCAAACAAAGTATAAGGATTAATTGATTTATTTGAATTAGGTTTACCAAACAAGGTTTAAGAGTTAATGGGTTAATTTTTAGTGAACTAGCCAAACAAGCCTTATGGATTTTCAAAACTTAGATAACTGATATAAGTTATATCTATATTTATATTATATAATTAATACATATATTATTATTATACGTTATATGTTAGTACGTAAGTTAGAGTCAGAAGAAGAAAAGAGGAGGAGAAGAAGAAGAAGAACACAGAGAAAAAGTGAGAGAAAACTTGAGAGAATTCTAAAGAAGTTTTGTGAGAAGAATTGGGGAAAAGAAAGTTCTTGATCAAAAGGGAAGGGTATCATCTTCTTAAACAAAGGTATCATCTTAATCCTTTTATTTTTAAAGTTTAGTTTTTCCTCTTCTAAAATTCTTTGTAAAAAAAATCTTTGTGAAGGATAAATTGTATGTGGTATATGGTTTCATATGATAAATTGTTGGTTATAAGATGGTTTCGTGAGTTTATATATGACTATAGATAAACTAAGTCATGTGTGTATGTATTTTGTGAAGGAAAATATATTACAGTGAGTTTATATAAATATGTATGAATATGGCTTAGTTTAAAGTAAAATTAGGGATTAAGTAGTTGTTTCAATTGTAATTTGACTATTGAATTTGTAAGAGGATGAATAAACATAAACATGATATATTGAATTAACTGTTTTGATTGAAAAACAAAGTTATAGTGATGATTTTTATTAAAAATGTCAAAAAGAGTAGTTTTATCAAAAACAATAAAATTGGGTGTTTTAAATTTGATGTTTATGTTGTTTTATGGGTAGAATAATGTTAAGAGTCTTTACAATATGTTTACATGAAATCTTTGTATGTATTAAATGTTAATTAGTTTGTTAGAAAGGAGCTTGTAGGCCAAATTGGTTTTTTGTTCATGTTGTTGCCTGAGAAATTTGGTCGTAGAAGTGCGGAGTTCAAAGATCATGAGCGGACCAATAGATGTAAGTTTCAAGGTCGTCAAATAGTGGCATAGCTGCCTTGCCATACGTAATCGTTGGCATGTGTCTCGCGTCAAGAAAAACCAGTATGAAGACCTACCATAGTGTAAACTATGAAATAAGCCTTGTCATGAAAGTTAGGAATAATTAGAACAATGTAATTTATTTACACAAAAGTCTAAAAAAAATTATTATGTGTTAATAGTAGGACTGTTAAATTATGATTTCAGTATTTCTATACTAAGAATGAATGTGTTATTAACGATTTAACTAGTTTTACTACTAATGTAATTTGATTATGTGATTAACAATCAAATATTACATGATGTATGTACTTAGTTATATATATAATGTGGTAGTGACTAATTATGTCATGATGACATACATATATAGGGTATTGTAATTTGAGTTGTTACGCTTTAGCTTACACTCAAGGCAAGTCCTCTAACTCCATACTTTCGTTAAGTTAATTTGTTATGTTTATGCAAGTTTCTAACTCTATACTTCGTCGAGCAAATTTTACTTTCGTTTAGTAAAGTTCCTTTTTGTTGAGCAAATTTATTGTATCTAGTTGTTCATAATGTTGCAAGTTCTCTAAATCTATTGTTTCATTGAACAAGTTATTGTTTCTATCTTGAGATACATTACGCAAGTTTTCTAAACCTATTTTTATATTGAACAAGTTATTCTGGGCTTTAACTTGTTATTTAGCATGTAAGTTTATATATTCTAGTATACCAATGTTGAACCAATTTCATCGTTCAAAATTCTATTTGCTATGCATGCTTAGTACTCAACTGTAAATAACCTTGACTTAATATTGTTCAAGCAAGGTACATTATAATTATTCAATGTTTATGCTTTCAGCTTATTCCTAAAGCATGACTTTAGTATTCAGTTATGAAAGTTTTATTCAACTAATCCTTAGTTGATGTTCGTGAAATCCAAATTACCTTGAAATTGTATTCAAACCAAACTTACTTTGGTGCGGACTTGTAATCTTAATACTAAGATGAACAACCCTATTATTAGGGGTTTATGCTTAGCGTTGAAATGGTTGTGCACAATATATTGTACGAAGGGTTGATCCCCCTAAGTATGTGGAGTCCTTATAGTCTTATGACTGTTAAAGTTAAAGTTGAAAGATTACTTATAACTGTGGACATGGTTCGTGGTCATTAGACCCTCAGTAGTATATTTCAGAATGTTGATAGAACATATCATTCAGTTCTATTGAACCTATTATTTAGCAAATGTTGTAAAGTTTATTCATTCTTATTTCAAGTGAGTTTTTTTTTGCTCACTCTTGCTTATATAACTATTACAGCTAAGGATGAGAAGGTAGATGTACCTAGCACTAGTAAGGGAAAGGGGAAGATGAACAAGTATTGAAGACTTGTAATATGTTGACAGTTATTTATCAGACTTTAAATTTGATTGATGTAATGAAGTATTTATTTAATTTCCACATTTGAATGATTGTATTTAAAGGTTAGATAACCTGGGAGATTTTATTAATGTAATCCCTTAAGGGAAGGTTTATTATTCAATTTTATTATGATTGGGTAGTTAGATATGAATGTTTTGATTAAATGAACACCATATCTTGAGGTAATAAAGTACCGGGATTTGGGGGCGTCATAAGTTGGTATCAAAGTTTTAGGTTATGAACCTTAGGTGGGGAAAAGCCTTAGGAAGTAACCTTTGAAAAAATAGTGGTGATTAACTCTTATCGAGTTTTAAGGAGGAAGTAATAAAACACTTATGTGCTTATGTGTTTATAACTTATGTGCTCGTGAGTGTCGAGTAGTAATGATTAATAATTAAAATTTAAAATTTTGTTGTCAGAATGACTAATGTCAGAGAATCCAGTCAGGCTAGGGAGGAGGGACCTTAGATGCCTATAGAGGAGGAGCCTCGCGACATTCAGGTTGTTTGGGAACGAGTACTGCCACGGGAGTCAGCCCCGTTGGTCACAGTGGTTGAAGATGAGGATGATGACGTGGAAATGGATGAGGAGGATCCCGTTGAGTTGCCACAGGAGGATGACGAGGACGAGGAGGAAGAGACTCCACTAACCTCGATAGCCGCTCGTATGTACGATGAAGTCTACTACCGTAACGTGGAACTTCAGGATACAGTCGAGGAATTGCAAGAGATAGTAGCTGAACAACAGACTGCAATGACACAGAAAGACGGCGAGATCCAGGATCATGAGGAATGACTGACTAATGTCGAGGAGAAGCTAGTACACACAGAAGGAGAGAAAGAACAACTGATCGAGGTGATCGCTGAACTGAAGCATCAAACAAACCCACAACTAGAACCTTCAACATGACTATGCAAGATGTTGTGCAGTCAAAAGATGTGGTGTCAGGTATTATCCCAATCAATGATATAAATGCTTATGTATTATTTGATTCGGGTGCTACTTGCTCATTTATATCTGATGAATTTGCTAAGAGGTTAGGATTGCCTAGTGAAAAACTGAATTTTCCTTTGAACATAGAAATTGCGAATAAGGAAGTAATCCATGTTAGATTCGTATACAAGAACTGTAGGGTGAACATTAAGGAGAATATCTTGATGGTAGATTTGATTCCGATTATACTTGGAGAGTTTGATGTTATTTTGGGAATGGGTTAGCTATTCAAATATGGAGCGATAATTGATTGCCAAAAGAAGTGTGTAAACTTTATGACACCGTTAAAGGTAGTATTCTATGGCAGCAAGTCGCCTAGACAAATGAAATGTCTGACGATTATGCAGGCCAAGAAATTGTTGAGTCAAGGATGTGTGGGCTATTTGGCTTACATAGTCGATACTCAGAAGAAGAGTGTGAAACTGGATGAGATACCAGTGGTGAGGGAATTTGAGGACATGTTTCCAGAGGATTTGCCAAGACTTCTGCCTGACAGAGAAATTGAGTTCGTGGTCGACTTAGCACCGAGAGCAGCATCAATATCGAAGGCCCCGTATGGAATGGCTTCAGTAGAAATGAAGGAGCTGATGGTACAATTGCAAGAATTGTTAGGTAAGAAGTATATTTAATCGAGCGTATCACCGTGGGGAGCACCTGTGTTATTCGTGAAGAAGAAGGATGGATCGATGCGTCTTTGCATTGATTATAGGGAATTGAACAAAGTCACTATTAAGACTAAATACCCATTACAAAGATTAGATGACTTGTTTGATCAATTGAAGGGTGTTAATTACTTCTCAAAAATAGATTTGAGAAGTGGGTATCACCAATTGAAAGTAAGAAAGGAGGATATACCTCGAACGGCATTCAGAACTCGGTATGGACATTACGAGTTTCTGGTGATGTCTTTTGGTTTAACCAATGCCCCTGTTGCATTCATGGATTTGATAAACAGGGTGTTTAAACCATTCTTAGACAAGTTTGTAGTGGTATTTATCGATGACATTCTGGTGTATTCCAAAACTCAAGAAGAACACGTGGAGCACTTACGTTTGACATTGGAAACACTAAGAAAGGAAAAGTTGTACGCAAAATTTTCTAAGTACGAATTTTAGCTAGAACGTGTATAATTCCTTGGGCACGTTATTGACAAAGATGGGATTTCAGTGGATCTATCAAAGGTGGAACCTGTAATCAATTGGGAACAACCAAGAACACCATTGGAGGTGAGGATTTTCTTGGGACTGGCCGGTTATTATAGAAGATTTATTCAAGATTTCTCTAAGATAGCCACTCCGCTAACAAATTTGACAAGGAAAGTGGTAAAATTTGTTTGGACGGAGAAATGTGAAGAGAGTTTTCAAGACTTAAAGAAAAAATTAAGTGTGGCACTTGCGTTGTCATTACCGGATAGTACAGGAAACTTTGTGGTGTTTAGTAATGCCTCACATAAAGGGTTGGGTTGTGTTCTTATGCAGAACGGCAAAGTAATTGCATATGCGTCAAGACAACTGAAGGATTGTGAGAAAGGTTATCCGACTCGTGATTTGGAATTGGCTGCAGTAGTATTTACTTTGAAGATATGGAGACACTATCTCTATGGAGAAAAATGTGAGATCTACACAGACCATAAAAGTCTAAAGTATATTTTCATACAAAAGGACCTGAACATGCATCAAAGAAGATGGATGGAATTGATAAAAGATTACGATTGTGAGATCTTTTATCACCCAGGCAAAGCGAATGTGGTTGTAGATGCATTGAGCAGGAAAGGTCAAGAAAAATTGATGTTGATAACCACTCAGGAGGAGCTTATATCAGCAATGGCAAAGCTAGAGTTGGAAATAAAATTTCCAGAAGAATCCGACGAACGACTATTCCAGATAAAAGTGATAAGTGGGTCTTACACCTACTTATTGGATATTAATTCACGCGAACTAGGCCCATCTCAAGTATATTTTAGTGTGTTTCTAGTGCATTTCATGTTATTTTGCATTGCATTTACTTAAAACTCCTTTAGTGTAAAAGTGCAGGATAAAGCATGATTTGGTGATATAAATGGCATGAGGATCAACTGGAACAGGAAGCTAAGCATGGATGGACAAAAGAATGAAGCGCGAATGATCGATGGCAAAGTTGAAGAAACCAAAATTCAGAGTTACGTAAGTCGTGGCGAGAATAAGCTTGAGGATTGAGCGCCCATGAAAGCACCCATTTGAGCCGATGTACATTGCACACTGTCGACGTCGGGATTTTTGGAAGTCCTTTTTCATTACTTATTCTTTGGTGTTCTCATTTTAGGTGAGATTTATTTGAAAAAACAAGTGAAAAAGGTTCGACATGTATAATGTCGACGATGGATTGTTAAGAGTCGCCAGTTGGTTTTTTAAATGGTTGTACCAATACAACCGAGAAAAGGTTTGCACATTGACCCAGTGATGTGACACTGTTATACGGGTCAGTGAAACCAAGATTCATTAGGGTCCGGGGACTTGGTTATGTGGGGGGGAAGGTGTTAGGCACCCCCCGACATCCGTGTTACCACGGTGACCGCCTCTTTTCAAGAAACTATTATCTGAATGTGTGTGTGTGTGTGTGGGTTAATGTGTTGTTATTTGGAAGTAGTGTGAGGCCTCGTTCGAACCTATATACACAGGGTTTGAATTTATGTAAAAATTCAATTTTTAGCAAGATATGACAGTGATGTTTTATAAAAGAGGTTTTTCAAACCCTGATGCTCAATAGTAATTGAGACCTTATACTCCCATTTTATTAAGTGCACGACTTGATTGATTTTTATTATACGAATGCGAAGCATCCGTATGAAAATAATGTACAAAATAATACCGACTTCCTCGTGGGTATGGAAACCATCTGAGGAAATTCAGACACCGCAGAATAATTTACAAGCTGTTTACAGCTGAAAATGTCCATCACGGGAACCGAATCTAGATCCAATAGGCTCAATCAGTGATCACATGATTCCTAGACGCACGTAATAATACGCAATTTGTATGAAAGCAGTAGCGGTATATATATATAAAAGTAAATATATATATATATATATATATATATATATATACAGACAGGATCACCAACCACGAAGCACCTCCATGGGGGATCAGAAATGTAAATAAAGCTGTTAAAAGCTATCAACCGCCACGGAGGAAACTCCAGGCGGGACAAAACGTAAATGAAGCTGTAAATACGGTTAACCGCCACGAAGGAAACTCCAGGCGGGACAGAATGTAAATAAAGTTGTAAAGCGATCAACTGCCACGAAGAAAACTCCAGGTAGGACGAAACGTAAAGAAAGTTGTAGAAGCGATCAACCACTACGAAGTAAACTCCACGTGGGATGAAATATATATATATAAGAAATAAACGCACCGGATGTAAAATCGGGCTCATCGAATGTAGTTTCACACATTCATATATATAAGTATATATATATATAAGCGAATAAACGCACCGGATGTAAAATCCAGGCTCATCGAACAGAGTCCGACCACAGTTCATATATATAAGTATATATACATATATATATATTAAAGCAATAAACGCACCAGACCGAAGTCTAGGCTCATCGAACAAAGTTTGACACACAGTTAATATATATAAATGTAAATATATATATATATTAAAGCAATAAATGCTCCAGACCGAAGTCTAGGCTCATCGAACAAAGTTCGACACACAGTTAATATATATAAGTGTAAATATATATATATATATATATTAAAGCAAATAAACGCTTCAGACCGAAGTATAGGCTCAATCGAGGCATAACTCGATAATGTTAGTCAATATATATGTAAATATATATAATATATATATATATATACAGACTGAAATGAAACCATGAACTGAAGTCCGGGCAAAAACAAGCAACACGACTCTCAACGTGTAGAAGGGTGTGTGCAAAGATGAAGAGAAAGACACTAAAGTGTGTGAGAAGGCTTACAGCTAATTGCTAAAGAAGACTTCTATATCTTTAGAGTGGGTAAACACTGACTTTCGTAGGTACAAAAGGGCTATGTATGAGCTCACAGGTGTTTAAAAGGGGAAAGTACACTGCATAGGGTGAGTGCAGAGCAAATTGGGCAGGGCTTCCTCGCCTTTTTCTCTTGCAAAATGGGCTGCCCAAGCCCTCTATTTATAGGCATTTTAGCCGCAGGTATACCTGCGGCTGAGTCGCAGGTGTACCAGAGGCAACCCGGGTGGGCCCGGGTTTGTCGGGTCTGGTCGTGTCGAAGTACGTGCACTCAGGCACTATAATGTCCACTCGAACTTTTAGAAGTGCAATCCGGGCATCTGTTTGAGGTATACATGGCCTTTTTTGGACCGCCATTGTCGAGAGTTGTACGATGGCATGGGATTAGAGTTTGTACGAAGTCATTGAAGATGGGACGATGCCCTCCGGTCTTCAAGCTTCAACTTTCATCTGTTACCCCGCACAATAGTCACTCAGGTTTGGTTAGTTTTGTGGGACATCATTGTGTAGAGATGTGACGTGGCATTGTGTTGACGAGATGATGATGTTGCCCTCACGTGCAGTTATCGGGGTGTTCGATCAGTGACGGATTCGAAATTTGAGATTGAAGTGCAATTATCAAGGTCCTCGTTGTCACCTTTCGGGTTATTTGAGATTGGTTGACAGTATCCGCAATTATTGAAGGTCCTCATTGTCACCTTTGAGGTGTGTTATCACTGTCTTCCCGATGTTATTGTTGGGTATCCGCAGCCTCGTGGTTACACCCGAGGTTGGTCATGGTTGATTTGACAATGGTACGTAAAATTTTAAGTGTTTACATTTAAAAATGCGCTAATTTGCAATTTGCCCGATGTCTTTGAAATGTTTATTTTAATTTCTCATTTTTAAGGGTTGTAATTAATTAAAAAAGATTCTGACTGGTGTCAGACGCATTATTATTCAGTTTTTACGTATTTTTCATATCGTAACTAGGGTTTACACTCTAAGAGAGATTCCAACGTAGAACGAAGCCTTAACTCCAACTTTTCTAATTCTTCTTGGGATTCTCTATCACTGTGGATAATTATTAGTATTTTGCTGGATTTTTATGAGGATTTGAATGTTACTAGTGGATTTTAATCAGCAATTGGGTTGATCGTTTCTATCATTTATCTTTCAATTATTTGCTTATTAGCCATGTTTAGCTTTGATCCCATAATGGCTTTTGGTTCAGTCATGAACTAATCTCCATTATGGGATTCTAACGGATTTTAATATGTAGTTTAGTTGCATGCTTGAATGCTGGACTGTTTTACATATCATATGGGATTTCTATCATGGTTGTTTTGCATGTATGAATGCTTGATCACCATTCGTTTTTAGTACTTGTATGGAATTGATAATGAACATGCAAGTATGGATTGTAATCATGATAGCATACTTATATGGGGCTGTTTTGTATAGCTTGTGTATTTCGTGAACCAGATAGACATATACTGTTTCACCGTATGAGTTAGAATAAGGGCTTGTGCTTAAATTCAATATGGTTTCAATTTCACATAGACATATAGTGATTTTGGTTTTATTGATGATTACATGGAGTCTATCGCTTGTGGATGCTGTGTAAGTAGGTCATAGTACATTGAAAAATGGCTATGACTCTATTAGTGCTCTTGGCTACTTTCCTGTGATATGTGAACAAGTCTTGCATGATAGTGGTGATTAGATGAAATATTAAATGAAGTTAGGATCCCATTACTTTCAGATTTGATTTATGACATCTTTATTATTATTTTAGTCGTTCTTTGCAATTAGAGTTTTCACCAATTATAGTCATTAGTTTGAGCATATAAATATAGTGATTTAATTGATGCATAGTGATTTAAATTAGACAACTTTCTCTATGGGATCGATACTTTACTTGCTCTATATTACTTGTTGACACATGTATGCTTGCATGAGTTAGAGCTCTTTTGTTAGAACTGAAAAAAAGAGGCAACAAGTTTTTAAGCGCCATTACGCGGGAAAGGCGTTTAAATTATTATTATTATCCTTAGTTTTAAGTTATATTGTATGACTTAGACAAATCTATTCTTATCTCATTTCCATTTTTGTTTCTGTTTTTGATTCAGGAACTTGTAAAAATTTTATGCGCACGCGGTCAACCAACCCCGACTTAACACCTGTTCAGGACAACATAAATGGGAGAGATTAGAAAGCGAGTGTTCGTAGAAATTTACAAGCACAGTTAGAAAGTACTATAGCTAATATGGCAGCCGAGGCACAAGGAAAAGAGCAAAGAGAGGAGCATAGGAATCTTAAAGAATATTCCTTGCCCAATATTAATGAATTACAGTCTAGCATCGTCAGATCAGCGATAGCAGCCAATACATTCGAGATAAAAATGGACATTATTCAGATGGTACAAAATTCGGTACAGTTTGGGGGTGCCGCTAAAGATGATCCGAATGAACAACTGTTGAGTTTTATCAAAATTTGTGATACATTCAGATACAACGGTGTGACGAAGGATGCTATCAGACTTAGGCTATTCCCATTCTCATTGAGGGATAAAGCAAGAAGTTGGCTTCATTCTTTGCCAGCAGGATCAATCACTACATGGGAGGACTTAGCACAGAAATTTTTAGCCAAGTTCTTCCCAATGGCTAAGACTGCAAAGATGAGGACAGCTATCTCTCAGTTTGAGCAACAATAGGGCGAGTCCTTATATGAAGTATGGGAGAGATATAAAGAGATGCTGAGAAAGTGTCCACATCACGGTATGCCAGACTGGATGGTGATCAACACATTTTATAATGGATTGGGATGGCAGTCGAGACCAATTGTAGATGCAGCTGCATGAGGGGTATTATGGGCAAAAAGCTTTGAGAAAGCCTATAACCTTATCGAGACAATGGCATCAAATGATTTTCAGAATCTTACATCTCGAATGCCACAACCCAAGGTTGCAGGTGTGTTGGAAGTAGATGCTATCACGCAGTTGTCAAAACAGATGGCAGCCACGGCGAAGAAAATAGATGCATTAATAGAAGGTAAAACGAAGACGGTTGCCTTCGTATGTGAGATTTGTGCGGAGTCACACTCGATAGATCAATGTGCTATCAGCTCGAAGTCGGAACAGTATGCGAGCAATTATAGAAAAGACCAAGGTTAGTTTCAAACACATACCACCCCAACAACCGAAATCATCCAAACTTTAGTTGGTCAAATAACCAAGGGAATCAGCAGAATCAGTTTCAAACAAATAATCAGTTTCAGTAACAACCAGCGCAGCCAAAATTACGCTTTAATCCTAGACCACCTTTTCCGCCGGATTTTCTCAACAACAACAACATCACACTCCAAACCGCAGAC
This sequence comes from Panax quinquefolius, assembly GCA_020205615.1. Taxonomy (NCBI): domain Eukaryota; kingdom Viridiplantae; phylum Streptophyta; class Magnoliopsida; order Apiales; family Araliaceae; genus Panax; species Panax quinquefolius. Next base: position 63,838,805 of record CM035171.1, on the reverse strand, counting down.
CTCAAAGTAAGAAAAGAAATCAGAAATGGAGGAGATGATGATGAAATACATGGCAAATACAGAGGTTATGATCAAAAGCCAAACAGTGGCTATTAAGAATCTGGAAACTCAGATGGGGTAGATGGCGAACATGCTTACCAAAAGGCCCCAAGGTTCATTGCCAAGTAATACAGAAACAAATCCACGAAGAGACGGGAAGGAACAATGTCAAGCTATCACATTGAGGTCTGGGAAAAACATTGCAGACACCGCAAGTCGCGCGTACCTGCGCCCAATTTATTGAGGAGGCTGCGGCACACATGAGGCAAGAAAAGCGATCAATGCTAAAGAAAGAAAATCTGGAAAATTCGAGGTTCAAAGAAGAAGAGAAAGATAAAGCAGGTTCAGAGGAGAAGCTTAAGAGTTCAGTACCACCAATTCACCCTCAAGTTCCGTATCCGCAAAGATTAAATAAGCAAAGGGAAGATAAGAAATTCATCAAGTTTCTGGAGATATTTAAAAAGCTACAAATCAATATACCTTTCGCCGAGGCATTGGAACAAATGCCAAGCTATGCAAAGTTCATGAAGGGTATACTGTCAAGGAAGAGGAGATTAGACGAATTTGAGACAGTAGCCTTGACAGAAGAATACAGTGCAGTGCTTCAGCAGAAATTACCTCCAAAGCTGAAGGATCCGGGCAGTTTCACAATCCCGTGCACAATCGAGAAGATGAATTTTGAAAAATGTTTGTGTGATCTTGGGGAAAGTATCAATCTGATGCCCTTGTCATTGTTCAACCAATTGGGATTACCAGATCCAAGGCCAACAAACATTTCTTTGTAGCTAGCAGACAGATCCATCACGTATCCACGGGGAATTATTGAAGATGTATTAGTGAAGGTGGACAGATTTATCTTTTCGGCTGACTTCATCATTTTGGATTACGAGGAAGATAAAAATATACCAATCATACTGGGGAGACCATTCTTAGCCACATGAAAGACTCTGATAGATGTGCAGAAGGGGGAACTCACTATGCGCGTTCATGATCAAGAGGTCACATTTAATGTCTTCAAAGCTATGAAGTTTCCAACAGATGAAGAGGAATGTTTCCTGGTTAATTTGGTGGATCAGATCATAAATGATGAAGTACAGAATCTAGTGGATGTTGAACCTTTGAGGAGTGTAATTGCTGAAAATTCAGATGTGGATGGCGAGGAACTTGACGAACTTGTGCAATATCTGGACATCACTCCACAAGTCGTAAAAATTGACACACCATCGAGCCATCGACAAAAAGCTGGAGAATCCTCAAGAAAATTAAAGCCATCTCTTGAGACACCTCCGTAACTTGAATTAAAACCACTTCGTAACATCTCGTGTACGCATTTTTAAATAAAGATTCAAAGCTACCGTGATTATTTTTCTTCAGACTAACATCTTTTCGTGAAGAAAAATCTGCTACGAAAGTGCTTCGAGAGTTCAAATCAGCTATTGGATGGACCATAGCAGATATCAAAGGGATCAGCCCTTCATTTTGCATACATAAGATCCTGATGGAAGATGCTAGTAAGCCGTCTGTTGAACACCAAAGAAGACTTAATCCGATAATGAAAGAGGTGGTCAAGAAAGAGGTACTGAAATGGCTAGATGCATGCATAATTTATCCGATCTCAGATAGCTCATGGGTTAGCCCAGTGCAGTGTGTACCGAAGAAGGGTGGTATGATAGTCGTGACTAATGAGAAGAATGAGTTGATTCCAACAAGAACAGTGACAGGGTGGAGAGTCTGCATGGACTACCGCAGGCTTAACAAAGCTACAAGGAAAGATCATTTTCCTCTCCCATTCATTGATCAGATGTTTGACAGGTTAGCGGGTCATGAGTATTATTGCCTTTTCGGATGGGTATTCAAAGCTACAATCGATTATGATAGCTCCGAAGACCGTGAAAAGACTACCTTCACATGTCCATACGACACTTTTGCTTTTAGAATGATGTCTTTGGATTGTGGTAATGCTCCCACCACCTTCGAGAGATGCATGATGGCTATATTTTCAAACATGGTGGATCAGAATGTGGAGGTATTTATGGATGACTTCTCAGTCTTCGGGGACTCGTTTGATTTATGCCTTGAGAATCTAGTTATGGTTTTGAAAAGATGTGTTGAGACGAACTTAGTGCTTAACTGGGAGAAGTGCCATTTCATGGTACAAGAAAGAATCATACTGGGGCATAAGGTATCGAAGCAGGGTCTTGAGGTGGATAGAGCGAAGATGGATACGATTGAAAACTTGCCACCACCTACTTTAGTAAAAGGTGTTCGCATTTTTCTGGGACATGCAGGTTTCTACCGCAGATTTATCAAGGACTTCTCCAAAATAACTAAACCATTATGCAGTCTATTGGAGAAGGATGCATAGTTTGATTTTGATGAGGCTTGCGTGTCTGCATTTGAGCATTTAAAGAGGAAATTAACTTCAGCCCCAGTGATTACTGCACCAGATTGGGATTTTCCATTTGAGCTGATGTGTGATGCCAGTGATTACGTCGTAGGGGCTGTTTTGGGGCAAAGGAAAGAGAAAATGTTTCATGTGATTTATTATGCCAGTAAGACCCTTACAGATGCACAGTTGAACTACATCACCACAGAGAAGGAGTTATTGGCAGTGGTGTATACCTTTGACAAATTCCGAGCATATTTGATTGGCACGAAGGTGATAGTGTATACATATCACGCAGCAATTAGACATTTAGTGGCAAAGAAGGATGCAAAGCCCCGGTTGATCAGATGGATTTTATTACTGCATGAATTTTATTTGGAGATCAAGGACAGGAAGGGCACTGAAAACCAAGTGGCGGACCACTTATCTCGACTTGAGAATCCGGAAAGGGAGGCAGACGACAAGGTTTTAATCAATGAATCCTTTCCAGATGAGCAGTTGTTTGTGGTGAAAGGGGAAGTGCCATGGTTTGCAGACTACGCAAACTATTTGGTGAGTAAGATGGTACCTTCTAACTTGGTGGGTTATCAAAAGAAGAAATTTATGCATGATACCAAATGGTACATATGGGATGAGCCTTATTTGTTTAAATAGTGTTCTGATCAAGTGATAAGAAGATGTATTCCGTATAGCGAGACCGAGGGGATTCTGCAGGATTGTCACTCTACTATGTATGGAGGTCACTATGGTGGTGAAAGAACAGCAGCTAGAGTACTACAAGTAGGATTTTACTGGCCGACAATTTTCAAGGATGCTTACAGTTTTGTCCAGCGGTGTGATAGATGTCAGCGAGTGGGGAACATCTCCAAAAGGAATGAAATGCCATTGAATACAATCCTTGAAGTAGAAATTTTTGATGTGTGGGGAATTGATTTCATGGGGCCTTTCGTTTCTTCCTGCAGAAATCTCTACATCTTGCTCACTGTGGATTATATCTTGAAATGGGTAGAAGTGGCGGCTCTTCCGACAAATGATGCCAAGGTCATCCTCGATTTTTTACACGTAAGTATCTTCACGAGGTTTGGGACTCAAGGGCTATCATCAATGATTTGAAGGCAGTCATTTCGCAATGAAATAGCTTTATAACTTTGTTGGCCAAATATGGGTGAACCATCGCATTACTACAACAGATATCACCCACAAACGAATGGCCAAGTCAAGTGTCGAATCGAGAAGTTAAGAGAATCCTCGAAAAGTTGTGAATCCCACGAGGAAGGGACTGGTCGTTAAAGTTGGATGATGCAAGATGGGCTTATAGGACTGACATATAAGACGTCATTGGGTATGTCACCTTTTAGCTCGTGTGTATGGAAAAGCCTCGCCACCTTCCTATGGAATTAGAGCATAAGGCATATTGGGCAATTCAAAGCTCAATTTTGATTTGAAAGTCAGGGGAGAACGCCTACTCCAACTCAATGAGTTGGATGAATTCAGACACAGCATATGAGAATTCAAAGTCAGTATAAGGAGAAGGTGAAGAAATGGCATGACCAAAAAATCATTGAGAGAGCATTTGAACCGGACAAAGGGTTTTGCTTTATAACTCAGACTTAAACTTTTTTCCCGGGAAGCTAAAATCGAGGTGGTCAGGGCCATTTACAGTGAAGACTGTTTTTCCGCATGGTGCAATTGAAGTATTTGATACGTTGCCAGACAAGCCTTTTAAGGTGAATGGACAGCGCTTGAAGCATTACTTTGGTGGTGAGGTAGACAGACAGAAAGTCACCTCAATTCTTTCTTCGACATGAGATCGTGAGAGACAACCAAGCTTAATTGACTATAACGTAGCGCTTGATGGGAGACAACCCATTGTCTCTATCTCTATTTTCTTTTTATTTATTCAGTAGGGTATTTAGCTAGTTCATCTTTATTTCATTCTTAAAAGATGGCTATGTTGAGCATAAGTTAGTGTGTAATAAAGTCTGCATTGGATAGTGTTTTAGTATTGTATAGAATTTACTTGTTCATTTCTGCTTATTCCGGAGTTCACACATTGATACGGGTAAATGGTGTGATGTAGGTATTTTCAAGTGAAATCTCACTGCTAGGCAATTTGGGAGTAAACTCAAGAAGGCAGAAGTGGGTCGCATGGCACAAGAATGATGACTAAAGATAAGACCGCGCTTCGCATGGCACACATCTCGCATAAGTAATACCACTCAAGGCTACCGCGCACTAAAACTATTGCAAGGTCAGCAAGGTCGCATGATGCGACATCAAAGCGAAATTTTTTTTTTAAGTTTAAAAACAAAAACCAAGTCGTGTTTTATTTGGTCTCCCACTTGACATAATAGAAGTATATTCTTCTGTTCTCCCATAATCATAAGACTCCTCAGCTCTCATCAAAGTTAATACCCACGAATCTCTCCCCTGGCATAAATCTAGGGTTTCTACTTGGGTTGTGCAGCAGTAAGTTTGGGGGTACGCTCATCAGGCAATTCATCCGCATTCTCTCTATAATCCGCACATGGGTCCAAAAAGAGCATGCTCAATCTCCATCTCTTCTTCATCAGCATCTTCCTCCAATAACCAAGAAGAGGATATCGTGGACCACAGGAAATTTATCAGTTTGGAGGCCCAGCAGGAATATTATCGGATTGTGGCCAAATCTTTTGTGAAGGAACGGGGACTTCAACCTGAGAAACAAGATGGCCAACTCTGGTATATGATACGAGAAAGAGGCTGGGTTGGCTTGACTGCATCTCCTATGCCTATACCCATGGGGATTGTTCGCGAATTCTATGCGAATGCTAAGGAAATGATAAAAGCAAGAATAATATTTGGTTCGAGAGAGTGCAGTGGATTTTCGACCTCCAAATGATCGTAGAAAGCTTTTCAACATACATGACACACCACCCACCGGGTCTGCTAATTGGGTAGAAGGTGCATATTTAGAAATGAATCTGGCAGTAGTGATTGCTAAATTGTGTATTCCGGGCACCAAATGGAATTATAAGGCAAGGACAACTGAGCCAAAATCTTTTCCAGCATCCGCCTTGAATCGATATGCCAAAGCGTGGAATCTGTTTATCTATGCCAAGCTAGTTCCGTCAGCTCACCAGCATGAAATAACTGCTGAGCGTGCTATTATTTTGTGGGGCATTATCAAAGGCAAGTACATTGATGTAGGCCATTTAATTCATCAAAACATGCGGTGTTATATGCGGGGGAGCACTATTGGGAGTATTTTGCATGCATCTGTGGTAGCCATGCTCTGTACCCAACAAGGAGTCCCATGGAATAATGAGTAGCTGCAGAACCCGAGCCACGACATCACTCATGCTAATATTGCCAAATTCAAGGATTAGACGGGTGGTGAACCGCATCCGCGAGGATTAGATTTTATCATTCAGCTTATTTTTCCAGAGACATCACAGCAGCCCCCTCGGACAGATGAGGCAGGTTCATCCCCGCAAACACCTGCTATCCATGGTGATCGCCATCTCCGAAGGTTAGAGCGAAAAGTCGATGCCATGTACGATAATTTTGGAATGTTTGCGACGGGACTCACGAGGGCCTTGATCGAGGCTTTTGCGCAGCAAGGAACGATGCTAGAGTGGCCTCGATTCGGACAACAGAAATATATCCACCACTGTGATTCACCACCCCGAGGAGGGTGGTACCACCGATCATTGGGGAGTTTTTGTTACCCTTTACCTTCATTCAATGGGGCATTGAATATTATAAGTTTGGGGGTATTGGGGTAGTAGTATAGTTGCATGTAGTTTTTGCATTATTAGTTTATTTTTGCATTGGGGTAGTAGTATAGTTGCATGTAGTTTTTGCATGATTAGTTTATTTTTGCATCATATAGTTTATTTTTGCATATAGTTGCATGTTTATTTTCATGTTCATGTTTAATATACATGTCTCACAGTTCTTGCTGTATGGAAATTTTTGTCTAGCTGGTGATGATAGTGAATTTTGAAAGATTTTTTAGTATGTTGGATAACATGAACCTAGCTATAATGTTTTACACGATGAAATTCATGTTGCTGTTTAAATGCTTTCGGTTTTCACGAATGTGTTCACAATCACTTGTAGGTATAAGAAGTATGTGTTGTATTGCTCGATAGAAAATGTAGAGTCAAAAAAGAGAATTATGTGAAACATGGATTTAGACTTGCAAAACATTGACATTCAAACTTTGGGAAAACATGGGTATGCTATGTAAAAAAAATAGCAATAACGTGGCTAGTCTTAGTTCGGGACCCTGGCTACTTGAGTAAGTACACCCGAGGGGATTGTCTCTACACCTAGCGCCCTAAGGTCTTTCATGGTTTGGGAGTCGTTAGTTGAAAGCTCGCTAAGGGGTAGCAGTGTTGCCTAATGGAGTAAGACATGGCACAGTCATGTGAAAAAAAAAGGAAAAGAAAAATAGCAATAAACACCGCGGGAAAGTGCAAAAATCGCCCTCATGAGTAAATATAAAGAAGTTAAGCCCATTGTTGTACCTTAGTTTGTTTTGATATGTTGGAATAGTCTTCATTGCATATGTATACATGAGTCTTAATTTAAACTATAATTTTCTATTTTGAGCAATTTAGTATGTGTATTCTTTGCTGAAATCAAGTTTTGGTGAACATAACACACACACACAACATATCTATAGCATTTATGAATTATCCGAGAGTGTACGATATTATGCCTATGGTTTGGTTTGAATCTGTATTCTTGAATCTGGAAAAATTCGCTGATGTATTTTGGACTGAATTTTTGTGATAGCTGGAACAATGTGAGACTAGTTGCATCATAATTTAGTTGCAAAGTAATATAGCTGCATTTTCATTGTTCATTAGTATGCATTGCCTGAGGGCAAGCAATAGTTCAAGTTTGGGGGTATTTGATAAGTGGGTTTTATACCTACTTATTGGATATTAATTCACGCGAACTAGGCCCATCTCAAGTATATTTTAGTGTGTTTTTAGTGCATTTCATGTTATTTTGCATTGCATTTACTTAAAACTCCTTTAGTGTAAAAGTGATACGGATATGGCATGATTTGGTGATTTGGTGATATAAATGGCGCTGGATCAATCAAGGCGGAGGATCAAGTGGAGCATGGATGGACAAAAGGATGACAAAAGAACGAATAAGAATGCATCAACTGCAGCAGAAGAAGAAGAATTCAGAATCAAAGGTTGCAGTAGGCGCATGCTGCAGAATAAGCTTGAGGACGACGCGCCGCGAATGAGCACCCTACCGATGTACATCAGACATCGCAAGTTGCGGCGCCCGCGCAAGGATTGGAAAAGAAGAAGGCGCTGATCATGCGATGATGCCTACTAGTGTTGCCGAAATATTTATTTTAATTTCTCATTTTTAAGGGTTGTAATTAATTAGAAAACGATTCTGACTGGTGTCAGACGCATCATTATTCAGTTTTTACGTATTTTTCATATCGTAACTAGGGTTTACACTCTGAGAGAGATTCCAACGTAGAACGAAGCCTTAACTCCAACTTTTCTAATTCTTCTTGGGATTCTCTATCACTGTGGATAATTATTAGTATTATGCTAGATTTTTATGAGGATTTGAATGTTACTAGTGGATTTTAATCAGCAATTGGGTTGATCGTTTCTATCCTTTATCTTTCAATTGTTTGCTTGTTAGCCATGTTTAGCTTTGATCCCATAATGGCTTTTGGTTCAGTAATGAACTAATCTCCATTATGGGATTCTATCGGATTTTAATATGTAGTTTAGTTGCATGCTTGAATGCTGGACTATTTTACATATTCTATGGGATTTCTATCATGGTTGGTTTACATGTATAAATGCTTGATCGCCATTCTTTTTCAGTACTTATATGGAATTGACAATGAACATGCAAGTATGGATTGTAATCATGATAGCATACGTATATGGGGCTGTTTTGTATGGCTTGTGTATTTCATGAACCAGATAGACATATACTGTTTCACCGTATGAGTTAGAATAAGGGATTGTGCTTAAATTCAATATGGTTGTAATTTCAATAGACATATAGTGATTTTGGTTATATTGATGATTACATGGAGTCTATCGCTTGTGGATGTTGTGTAAGTAGATCATAGTACATTGAAAAATGGCTATGACTCTATTAGTGCTCTTGGCTACTTTCTTGTGATATGTGAACAAGTCTTGCATGATAGTGGTAATTAGATGAAATATTAAATGAAGTTAGGATCCCATTAATTTCAGATTTGATTTATTACATCTTTATTATTATTTTAGTTGTTCTTTGCAATTAGAGTAATTCAACAATTATAGTCATTAGTTTGAGCATATAAATATAGTGATTTAATTGATGCATAGTGATTTAAATTAGAGACATACTTTACTTTCTCTATATTACTTGTGACACATGGATCGAGTTAGCTCTTTTGTTACGAAAAAGAGGCAACAAGAAGTTGGTCCAACTTTAGTTGAAGAATGCTCAACTACAGGATGAAGAATGCGAGAAAAATAAAGGAGGTGTGAGCGAAGGAAAAGAGGTGAAATACAAGATTAGAGCTACTTTTGTTAGATACCAGATATTAGAAAAGACCAAAGCACACAACAATTCAAGAAGTGGGAACATATCATAATGGATTTTGTGGTGGGTCTTCCAACTACTCAGAGATGATGCAATGCGATTTGGGTGATAGTGGACAGATTGACAAAATCAGCGCACTTTTTACCAATAAAGATTAGGTTCAATCTTGATCAGTTGGCAAGATTGTACGTTAAAGAGATCATTTCGAGGCATGGAGTGCCAGTATCAATTGTGTTAGATAGAGATACATGATTTATGTCAAACTTCTAGAAGAGACTACAAGAATGTATGGGAACACAATTGCGAATGAGTACAGCATACCATCCGCAAACCGACGGGCAAAGCGAACGAACAATCCAAATGTTGGAAGATATGCTGAGAGCATGCATCATGGATTTCAAAGGGAGATGGGAAGAACATTTACCATTGGTGGAATTATCCTACAACAACAGTTACCATGCGAGCATCGGCATGCCGCCTTAAGAGGCATTATACGGCAGAAAGTGCAGAACTCCACTGTGCTAGGATGAAGTCGGTGAACGTCAACTGTTAGGACCAGAACTGGTACAACAAACTACTGAGATTTTCAAACTCATCAGGACAAGATTGGTAGCAGCTCAAGACAGACAGAAAAAGTATGTTGATCAACACCGACAAGATCGTGCATTTGACGTAGGGAATTATGTATTCCTAAAAGTTTCCCCTTAGAAGGGGAAAATTCGTTTTGATAAAAAGGGAAAGCTAAGCCCGAGGTTTATTGAACCCTTCGAAGTGCTACGAAAAGTTAGAAAAGTGGCTTACGAGGTAGCTCTACCTCCAGAATTGGAAAACGTCCATAATGTTTTTCATGTTTTAGTGTTACGACCATATAAACCCGATTACAAACACGTGATCGAGTATGAACCATTGCAGTTCGATAAAGACTTGTCCTATGAAGAGGTTCCTATCCGGATAGTCGACAGGAAAGAACAAGTGCCCAGGAATAAAGTGATACCTTCCGTGAAGGTGGTATGGAGGAACCACAATGCTAAAGAAGCTACGTGGGAACTCGGGGATAAAATGATGAAAGATTACCCTGAGTTATTTGTTTAATCTATGTTTTCAATTCTGAGGACAGAATCTTTGTAAGAAGGGAAGAATGTGACGATTTGATTGTTTTAATTGTGATTCTGAGGACAGAATCCTTGTAAGGAGGGAATGATGTAACATTCCAGAATTTTAATTATAATATTAAATATTTATTGAATTATATAAATATTTAATTTGAATTATATAAATATTTAATTTGAATTATATAAATATTTAATGGATGTGTTTATTGTTGAATAAATAATTGTTCAATTTGATTTGATTTGATTTACTTAATTATGTGTTAAGTAAGTAATTAAGGAGTTAAGAAAATTAATTGTTATGAGGTAATATACTAATTTAATTTAATAATTAAGTTAGAGAGTTTATAATAATTAAATAAATTATTATGTTTTGATTTCAATTTGTAATTAAAATAAAGTGTTAATTGATTAAATAAAGTTATAATTATAAAGGAAGTTATAATTGTGTGGAATTGATTTATGTGTTAAAGTAATTTGATAAATTAGTATTAGAATTTATGAAATTGGTTGTTAAAATTTAATTATATAAAAGTGTGACAAATAACCTTACTATAAAGGAGTTATTAAAATAAATTAAAGGGGTCTAAGTGTGTTTTACAAAATAAAGTATAAGGATTAATTGATTTATTTAAATTAGGTTTACCAAACAAGGTGTAAGAGTTAATGGGTTAATTTTTAGTGAGCTAGCCAAACAAACCTTATGGCTTTTGATTTTCAAAACTTAGATAACTGATATCAGTTATATCTATATTTATATTATATAATTAATACATATATTATTATTATACGTTATATGTTAGTACGTAAGTTAGAGTCAAAAGAAGAAAAGAGGAGGAGAAAAAGAAGAAGAGGAACATAGAGAAAAAGTGAGAGAAAACTTGAGAGAATTCTAAAGAAGTTTTGTGAGAAGAATTGGGAAAAAGAAAGTTCTTGATCAAAAGGGAAGGGTATCATCTTCTTTGTGACACCCCCAAATCCGGGTACTTCAATTCCACGGGATTTGGTGTTCACTGTACAAATATCATCTATTTATCCACCCATAATAAATGCAAACCATGCAATAGATAGAAATAAAAATCCTCCCCTTATGGGGTTACAACATCCAAATAATAAATACAATCCCAGGTTAAACTAACCTTAAACATTTGTACGGAAACATAAACAAATAAGTCTTAAACAACACCATTAACTTAAGTCTTAAACAGAAATACATCATCAAATAAAACAACAAGTCTTCATCACTTGTTAATCTTGCCCTTGCCTTTGCTAGTAGAAGGCTCGTCGGACCTTTCGTTCTTAACTGCAATGTTATTATTACGCAAGAGTGAGCACTATTGCCCACAAGAAAAATAATGAAATAATAATGTATAATAACATGCGAGTGAATCAAAGACTTCTGAAATAAAAGCTCAACTTTTGAATCAAGAATGAATAACAAGAATCAAAAGATTTCTGAGGGATATAAGACCTTGAACTATGTCCTAGGTTATCAAGGGTTATACTTGAAACCTTTAACAGTTATAAGACAATGGACCTTTCTACTTGTACTTAGGGGGATCAGCCCTTAGTACCATCATCGTGCATAATATCTTAACGCTTAACGATAAGTAAATCCTTTGCAGGTTGTTCATCTCAGTTTGACATTCGAGTCCGCACCAAAGGAAGTTTGGTTTGGATAATTCAATAAGGGTTCTAAAATTTAGAACGTTCATCAACTATGGGCTAGTCGAACCAATAAGGGTTTGCTAGTGTGAGGGCCTCGAATCTGAGGTCCCGAATCACCGCGGATCATGTTCGATCATTCTATGCAACTATTACTATTTGCGGAAGATATAAACATAAATTGTTTATACATTAAACTTACACACTTTTCCCCAAGGTCGAGTAACCTTAACTTCATACACAATACATAACTTATTTAATACATAACATTATCATCATACATTACTATTACAAATCTAATCTCATACGTAAACTTTAAGCTGGAACTGTCTTTAACATTTCCTTGTATCCGACGCGTTCGTCTTAATCTGCAATGTTTATCATGATATAGCAAGGGTGAACATAAGGATTGCCCAGCAAGTTTAAGTTCAATAATATAACGATATAACATGATTGAAAGAGTCTGAATAATAAGCAAGCTATAATTCAACAATATAATTGTGAACAAGCAGGAACAAAATTTTGACTGAACAAGTATTATACATGAACAAATATATCTGAACCAACTGGTAATGAAGGTGATCAGCCTTTCATACCTGACCTATACATGCAATATGTATAGCGTACAATTCATGACAACTAGCAATGATTAACCATAAGCTTATCCGAATGAAACAACTCTTATTAGAGTTAAGTAAAAATAAACTTGCCTGAACCGTTGATTACCGCTACACAATTTATATCGCTTTATTCGAAGACCTAATATTAGTAATATAGATCTCCAATATTAGAATAATATCATCACAATATAATACTATTATATATATAGATATACATAGAATAACTTAAACACATAACAAATAACCCTATCAGTCTATTCAGCACACAAAACTTAGCATTAAGTCAGACTATTTAAGTCCGAGTTGAATCCGACAAAATTCTAACATCCCAACGGTCTAGTCGGACAAAATTTTGAGTTTAAGTTCAATTAAACTCGTCTCAAACACTTAACCATTATCTAAATAATTTTATTAACAGTCGAAATATTTTTCGTAAGCTCGTAATAATTTTTAAATAATTATTACTATTTATCTTGATTTTCCAATCATTAAAAACGTATTTAAATGAATTAAATATCACTAAATTCTTTTATCATTAATATTTATTTAATATCAAATATTAATGAAATACATGTCATAATATTATAATATATTTTATAATATCACAAAGTATTTTTAATACTTTAAAATCATATTTATATGATTTTTAAACACTTAAATTCATTATCCGGTAATTACTATTAATATTAAAATATTAATATTTTTATGACAAAATATCAAAAGTTATATTTTATAACTTCAAATATTTTTATAACACTTAAATCATTTTTATATGATTTATAAATCATTAATTCTATTTTTCCATAATTTATTTAATATATTTATTAAATAAACTAATTATCATTAATATTAATTAATTAATGAAATTCATCACAAAATATTAAAAGTCACTAAAAATAACTTAAAATATTTTCTTACACCATAATATTATTTTTCATGATTTTCATGTATTAAAATCATTTTAAATAATTTATTTAATATTATAATTAAATAAATTAAATACCAATTATATTCCAAAAATATTAAATATTTATGAAATATACTTAAAATATTTAAAAACTATTTTCGTAATTTAAAATAATTTTTCGTAATTTATTTTGTATTTTAATAATTAAAACCTTTTTTCTATTTTTAAATAATTTTCGGAAAATCGAAATTAAAATAAAATAGAAAGCGTCGCTAAAGGGCCTATAATGGACGTAATCTGGTCGCTATAGGTGTTCTTGGCCTGTTCTTGAGTGTTCTTGAGCTTCATCGCTAGTTAACGAGATGGGTGGTTTGACCGATTATAACCTATTGGGTATAAAGGTTCTGGGCTTGTTAAGACTTTGATCTTGTAGTCGAAATGCAACACTACAATATGAAACCATCGTTTTGGTCATATCATACCACAACAAGAACATCCGATTCGCCAAAGTTGTTGTCAGACATCACCTGGGTTTTCTGGGTAACCTAGAAACCCAGGTAGTCGCGAGGTACCACTTTGTGGTTTTAATTTAGCTTAGTTCTGGTCATTATATTAGTGTTATTAAGGTTCAAACCTATAGTAATTATGACATTGAACATTTTTATACCATTATTTCAGTCAAACAACATCATCAACCCAAGTTTTAAGCTGTCAAAGTACTTGACAAAACCTGTTCTTAGTGAATTCTGGGTTTTCCAGAAATTCATCCGGCTCGGTTGGTCAACGTAGGTTTGACCAAGATTATCCTTCATTACAGTGATGATCTAAGTGATCTAGTGAATTCAACATATAGTATACATGTCCGGCTACAATTAATAAACTACAACATGGCCAAAAGATCAAACTACTGCAAGATTTATGACCTTGAACATCTTGTCAGATGGCTTCCAAATGCGGGTCGCCTGCGAATTTCATTTATGTGGACGGTCAACGGGGTTTGACCGCTCATATATGGAGATCTAGACTTGATATGGATGTGATTACACTTGCAGTCTACGCTCCTCATGTCAGAGAACAAATTCAAAACATAAAACACACAAAACTGCTAACACATAAATATCTAGAGGCCCTGACATTTGACTGTCAGGCCTTATTTTTCAACTTTTCCAGATTTGAAAATTTTGCCATTTCGTGCACTTGGATGTTATGGATCTGGGTTTTAACAACCCAGATCACTAAATGACATCTTCTAACACTGTTCTAAACAACAAATAACAACATCAAACATCAGATCATAAATTTTCGAAATTTTAGGGTTTTATACCTTTGATGCCATGATCTTTGATTTCTAACTCTTGGATCTGTTATTGGAAGTCTAAGAACTGATCCTAGCTTTGATTCTTACTCTCACTCACACTAAGTTCCGAATTTCTAGAGAGAGAATGGGCTTTAACAAAAATGAAAATAAAGTGAACCTTTTCTCTTTCTTAATCTATTTATATTATTTAATAATGCAAGGTATGTGGCTGACTAGATGGCTGATTACTGGTAATTTGTCAAATGCTAGGGTTTAGGGTTGGTTCACCAACCCTTTAGGGCTAGATCTACAAGCAACATACTAATAATGCACAAAGGGCATTAATGTCATTTCGCACACAAAATTAATGGCATTCTAGTAAATGCCCAAACCTTTAGGGTTTGGGTTTGGGTTTAGGGTTTGGAAAATTTAGGGTTTAGGGTTTGAAACCCTTAGGGTTTACAAATTTAATTTTCTAAAATTTCCAATTTAAGTTTTAAAAATAGAAAATTAATATTTCTAAATTATAATTAGAATTTTCTAATTATATTAAAATTTCTTAATCATAATTTAAATATTGCTAATTAGGATTAATAATTCCTAATTAAAATTGTTAATTTAGCAATTAGGGTCAAAATTACGGATTAGGGTTTACAATCCAAAAATTAGGGTTTCTAATATAAAATAAATTTCTAATTTAAAAATTAGATTTCGTAATTAGATTAGGGTTTTCTAATTACTATAACTTGAAAATTAGAATTAATATATCCTAATTAACACTAAAAGTATTAAATTAACACTTAAGTTTTCCCTAATTATAAAATTAGGGTTTCAAATCCTGAAATTTAAGGTTTAAACATTTGAAATTAGGGTTTGCTAAATAATTAAGCTTTACCCTAATTAATAATATAATATATAGCACTTAAGCCAAATAATTATCCTTTAAGTTCCCAGATTAGGGTTTTAACTTTTCGAATTAGGGTTTTGGATTTTCGGAACTGAAATTAGGGTTTCTAGAACCGGTTTCTAGGGTTTCGTGTTTATCATTAAGGTTTTCTAACCGAACGTTGAAGTTCTTTGCAGGGTTGTTCATCTCAGTTTGACATTCGAGTCCGCACCAAAGGAAGTTTGGTTTGGATAATTCAATAAGGGTTCTAAAATTTAGAACGTTCATCAACTATGGGCTAGTCGAACCAATAAGGGTTTGCTAGTGTGAGGGCCTCGAATCTGAGGTCCCGAATCACCGCGGATCATGTTCGATCATTCTATGCAACTATTACTATTTGCGGAAGATATAAACATAAATTGTTTATACATTAAACTTACACACTTTTCCCCAAGGTCGAGTAACCTTAACTTCATACACAATACATAACTTATTTAATACATAACATTATCATCATACATTACTATTACAAATCTAATCTCATACGTAAACTTTAAGCTGGAACTATCTTTAACATTTCCTCAGATCCAACGTTAAATCTTTAATCTGCAATGTTTATCATGATATAGCAAGGGTGAACATAAGGATTGCCCAGCAAGTTTAAGTTCAATAATATAACGATATAACATGATTGAAAGAGTCTGAATAATAAGCAAGCTATAATTCAACAATATAATTGTGAACAAGCAGGAACAAAATTTTGACTGAACAAGTATTATACATGAACAAATATATCTGAACCAACTGGTAATGAAGGTGATCAGCCTTTCATACCTGACCTATACATGCAATATGTATAGCGTACAATTCATGACAACTAGCAATGATTAACCATAAGCTTATCCGAATGAAACAACTCTTATTAGAGTTAAGTAAAAATAAACTTGCCTGAACCGTTGATTACCGCTACACAATTTATATCGCTTTATTCGAAGACCTAATATTAGTAATATAGATCTCCAATATTAGAATAATATCATCACAATATAATACTATTATATATATAGATATACATAGAATAACTTAAACACATAACAAATAACCCTATCAGTCTATTCAGCACACAAAACTTAGCATTAAGTCAGACTATTTAAGTCCGAGTTGAATCCGACAAAATTCTAACATCCCAACGGTCTAGTCGGACAAAATTTTGAGTTTAAGTTCAATTAAACTCTGTCTAAACACTTAACCATTATCTAAATAATTTTATTAACAGTCGAAATATTTTTCGTAAGCTCGTAATAATTTTTAAATAATTATTACTATTTATCTTGATTTTCCAATCATTAAAAACGTATTTAAATGAATTAAATATCACTAAATTCTTTTATCATTAATATTTATTTAATATCAAATATTAATGAAATACATGTCATAATATTATAATATATTTTATAATATCACAAAGTATTTTTAATACTTTAAAATCATATTTATATGATTTTTAAACACTTAAATTCATTATCCAAGTAATTACTATTAATATTAAAATATTAATATTTTTATGACAAAATATCAAAAGTTATATTTTATAACTTCAAATATTTTTATAACACTTAAATCATTTTTATATGATTTATAAATCATTAATTTATTTTTCCATAATTTATTTAATATATTTATTAAATAAACTAATTATCATTAATATTAATTAATTAATGAAATTCATCACAAAATATTAAAAGTCACTAAAAATAACTTAAAATATTTTCTTACACCATAATATTATTTTTTCATGATTTTTCATGTATTAAAATCATTTTTAAATAATTTATTTAATATTATAATTAAATAAATTAAATACCAATTATATTCCAAAAATATTAAATATTTATGAAATATACTTAAAATATTTAAAAACTATTTTTCGTAATTTAAAATAATTTTTCGTAATTTATTTTGTATTTTTAATAATTAAAACCTTTTTTTCTATTTTTAAATAATTTTCGTAAAATCGTAAATTAAAATAAAATAAACCTGTCGCTAAAGGGGGCCTATAATGACGTAATCTGGCCGCTATAGGTGTTCTCGGCTGTTTTCTTGAGTGTTCTCGAGCTTCATCACGGATTAGTTAATCGAGATGGGTGGTTCAATTCGATTATAACCTATTGGGTATAAAGGTTACGGGCTTGTTAAGACTTTGATCTTGTAGTGAAATGCAACACTACAATATGAAACCATCGTTTTGGTCATATCATACCACAACAAGAACATCCGATTCGCCAAAGTTGTTGTCAGACATCACTGGTTTTCGGGTAACCTAGAAACCTGTGTGTATCATGAGGTACCACTTTGTGGTTTTAATTTAGCTTAGTTCGGTCATTATATTAGTGTTATTAAGGTTCAAACCTATAGTAATTATGACATTGAACATTTTTATACCATTATTTCACCAAACAACATCATCAACCCAAGTTTTAAGTCACAAAGTACTTGACAAAACTCTGTTCTTAGTGAATTTCGGGTTTTCGTAAATTCATCGCCTCTATTGGTCAACGTAGGTTTGACCAAGATTATCCTTCATTACAGTGATGATCTAAGTGATCTAGTGAATTCAACATATAGTATACATGTCCGGCTACAATTAATAAACTACAACATGGCCAAAAGATCAAACTACTGCAAGATTTATGACCTTGAACATCTTGTCAGATGGCTTCTGAAATTCTGGGCTGCCCAGAATTTCATTTATGTGGACGGTCAACGGGGTTTGACCGCTCATATATGGAGATCTAGACTTGATATGGATGTGATTACACTTGCAGTCTACGCTCCTCATGTCAGAGAACAAATTCAAAACATAAAACACACAAAACTGCTAACACATAAATATCTAGAGGCCCTGACATTTGACTGTCAGGCCTTATTTTTCAACTTTTCCAGATTTGAAAATTTTGCCATTTCGTGCACTTGGATGTTATGGATCTGGGTTTTAACAACCCAGATCACTAAATGACATCTTCTAACACTGTTCTAAACAACAAATAACAACATCAAACATCAGATCATAAATTTTCGAAATTTTAGGGTTTTATACCTTTGATGCCATGATCTTTGATTTCTAACTCTTGGATCTGTTATTGGAAGTCTAAGAACTGATCCTAGCTTTGATTCTTACTCTCACTCACACTAAGTTCCGAATTTCTAGAGAGAGAATGGGCTTTAACAAAAATGAAAATAAAGTGAACCTTTTCTCTTTCTTAATCTATTTATATTATTTAATAATGCAAGGTATGTGGTCGATTTAGATGGTGGGACTTGGTAATTTGTCAAATGTTAGGGTTTAGGTTGGTTCACCAACCCTTTAGGGCTAGATCTACAAGCAACATACTAATAATGCACAAAGGGCATTAATGTCATTTCAAGCACACAAAATTAATGGCATTCTAGTAAATGCCCAAACCTTTAGGGTTTGGGTTTGGGTTTTAGGTTTGGAAAATTTAGGGTTTAGGGTTTGAAACCCTTAGGGTTTACAAATTTAATTTTCTAAAATTTCCAATTTAAGTTTTAAAATAGAAAATTAATATTTCTAAATTATAATTAGAATTTTCTAATTATATTAAAATTTCTTAATCATAATTTAAATATTGCTAATTAGGATTAATAATTCCTAATTAAAATTGTTAATTTAGCAATTAGGGTCAAAATTACGGATTAGGGTTTACAATCCAAAAATTAGGGTTTCTAATATAAAAAAATTTCTAATTTAAAATTAGATTTAAGTAATTAGATTAGGGTTTTCTAATTACTATAACTTGAAAATTAGAATTAATATATCCTAATTAACACTAAAAGTATTAAATTAACACTTAAGTTTTCCCTAATTATAAAATTAGGGTTTCAAATCCTCAAATTTAAGGTTTAAACATTTGAAATTAGGGTTTGCTAAATAATTAAGCTTTACCCTAATTAATAATATAATATATAGCACTTAAGCCAAATAATTATCCTTTAAGTTCCCATTAGGTTTTAACTTTTCTAATTAGGGTTTTGGATTTTCGGGAATCGAAATTAGGGTTTCTGTAACCAGGTTTTGTGGTTTCGTGTTTATCATTAGGTTTTCTAACCTAACGTTGAAGTTCTTTTCGCAGGTTGTTCATCTCGGTTTGACATTCGAGTCCTTTTCAAAGGAAGTTTGGTTTGGATAATTCAATAAGGGTTCTAAAATTTAGAACGTTCATCAACTATGGGCTAGTCGAACCAATAAGGGTTTCATAGTGTGAGGGCCTCGAATCGAGGTCCCGAATCACGCGGATCATGTTCGATCATTCTATGCAACTATTACTATTTGCGGAAGATATAAACATAAATTGTTTATACATTAAACTTACACACTTTTCCCCAAGGTCGAGTAACCTTAACTTCATACACAATACATAACTTATTTAATACATAACATTATCATCATACATTACTATTACAAATCTAATCTCATACGTAAACTTTAAGCTGGAACTATCTTTAACATTTCCTTGTATCCGACGCGTTCGTCTTAATCTGCAATGTTTATCATGATATAGCAAGGGTGAACATAAGGATTGCCCAGCAAGTTTAAGTTCAATAATATAACGATATAACATGATTGAAAGAGTCTGAATAATAAGCAAGCTATAATTCAACAATATAATTGTGAACAAGCAGGAACAAAATTTTGACTGAACAAGTATTATACATGAACAAATATATCTGAACCAACTGGTAATGAAGGTGATCAGCCTTTCATACCGATTTATACATGCAATATGTATAGATAGTACAATTCATGACAACTAGCAATGATTAACCATAAGCTTATCCGAATGAAACAACTCTTATTAGAGAGTTAAGTAAAAATAAACTTGCTCGAACTCATTGATTACCGCTACACAATTTATATCGCTTTTATTCAAGACCTAATATTAGTAATATAGATCTCCAATATTAGAATAATATCATCACAATATAATACTATATATATATAGATATACATAGAATAACTAAACACATAACAAATAAACCTATCACTATTCAAAGACACAAAACTTAGCATTTAAAGTCAAATTATTTAAGTCCGAAAGTTGAATCCAAACAAAATTCTAACATCCCAACGATTCTAATCGGACAAAATTTTGAGTTTAAGTTCAATTAAAACTCGTCTAAACACTTAACCATTATCTAAATAATTTTATTAATAAACCAAAATATTTTTTATAAGCTCGTAATAATTTTTAAATAATTATTACTATTTATCTTGATTTTCAATCATTAAAACGTATTTAAATGAATTAAATATCACTAAATTCTTTTATCATTAATATTTATTTAATATCAAATATTAATGAAATACATGTCATAATATTATAATATATTTTATAATATCACAAAGTATTTTTAATACTTTAAAATCATATTTATATGATTTTTAAACACTTAAATTCATTATCCGATAATTACTATTAATATTAAAATATTAATATTTTTATTACAAAATATCAAAAGTTATATTTTATAACTTCAAATATTTTTATAACACTTAAATCATTTTTATATGATTTATAAATCATTAATTCTATTTTTCCATAATTTATTTAATATATTTATTAAATAAACTAATTATCATTAATATTAATTAATTAATGAAATTCATCACAAAATATTAAAAGTCACTAAAATAACTTAAAATATTTTCTTACACCATAATATTATTTTTCATGATTTTCATGTATTAAAATTATTTTAAATAATTTATTTAATATTATAATTAAATAAATTAAATACCAATTATATTCCAAAAATATTAAATATTTATGAAATATACTTAAAATAATTAAAAACTATTTTTCAGAATTTAAAATAATTTTTCAGAATTTATTTTGTATTTTTAATAATTAAAAACCATTTTTTCTATTTTTAAATAATTTTCAGAAAATCAGAAATTAAAATAAAATAGAAACTGTCGCTAAAGGGTCCCTATATATGATGTAATCCGTCGCTATAGGTGTTCTTGGCCTGTTCTTAAGTGTTCTTGAGCTTCATCGCTAGTTAACGAGATGGGTGGTTTGACCGATTATAACCTATTGGGTATAAAGGTTCTGGGCTTGTTAAGACTTTGATCTTGTAGTCGAAATGCAACACTACAATATGAAACCATCGTTTTGGTCATATCATACCACAACAAGAACATCCGATTCGCTGAAAGTTGTTCAAAGACATCATCACTTGGGTTTTTTTCGGGTAACTAGAAACCTGTGTGTGTATGTAGGTACCACTTTGTGGTTTTAATTTAGCTTAGATTTCGGTCATTATATTAGTGTTATTAAGGTTCAAACCTATAGTAATTATGACATTGAACATTTTTATACCATTATTTCATCAAACAACATCATCAACCCAAGTTTTAAGTCGTCAAAGTACTCGACAAAACTCGTTTTAGAAGATTTCGGGTTTCGTAAATGAAATTATCCGACTCGATTGGTCAACGTAGGTTCGACCGAGATTATCCTTCATTACGTTGATGATCTAAGTGATCTAGTGAATTAAAATATATAGTATACATGTCCGGCCACAATTAATAAACAACAACATGGCCAAAAGATCAAACTATCGCAAGATTTATGACCTTGAACATCTTGTCGACGATGGCTTCAAATTCGGGTCGCCTGAATTTCATTTATGTGGACGGTCAACGGGGTTTGACCGCTCATATATGGAGATCTAGACTTGATATGGATGTGATTACACTTGCAGCCTCAACGCTCCCACATGTCAGAGAACAAATCTAAAACATAAAACACACAAAACTGCTAACACATAAATATCTAGAGGCCCTGACATTTGACTGTCAGGCCTTATTTTTCAACTTTTCCAGATTTGAAAATTTTGCCATTTCGTGCACTTGGATGTTATGGATCTGGGTTTTAACAACCCAGATCACTAAATGACATCTTCTAACACTGTTCTAAACAACAAATAACAACATCAAACATCGATCATCAAAATTTTGAAATTTTAGGGTTTTATACCTTTGATGCCATGATCTTTGATTTCTAACTCTTGGATCTCGTTATTGGAAGTCTAAGAACCGATCCTAGCTTTGATTCTTACTCTCACTCTCACACTAAGTTCAATTTTAGAGAGAGAATGGGCTTTAACAAAAATGAAAATAAAGTGAACCTTTTCTCTTTTTAATCTATTTATATTATTTAATAATGCAAGGTATGTATGTATACTAGATGGTCGATTCATTGGTAATTTGTCAAATGTTAGGGGTTTAGGTTGGTTCACCAACCCTTTAGGGCTAGATCTACAAGCAACATACTAATAATGCACAAAGGGCATTAATGTCATTTCATTTTACAAAATTAATGGCATTCTAGTAAATGCCCAAACCTTTAGGGTTTGGGTTTGGGGTTTAGGTTTGGAAAATTTAGGGTTTAGGTTTGAAACCCTTAGGGTTTACAAATTTAATTTTCTAAAATTTCCAATTTAAGTTTTAAAAATAGAAAATTAATATTTCTAAATTATAATTAGAATTTTCTAATTATATTAAAAAAAATTTAATCATAATTTAAATATTGCTAATTAGGATTAATAATTCCTAATTAAAATTGCTAATTTAGCAATTAGGGTCAAAATTACTGGATTAGGGTTTACAATCCAAAATTAGGGTTTCTAATATAAAATAAATTTCTAATTTAAAATTAGATTTCGTAATTAGATTAGGGTTTTCTAATTACTATAACTTGAAAATTAGAATTAATATATCCTAATTAACATTAAAAGTATTAAATTAACACTTTAAGTTTTCCCTAATTATAAAATTAGGGTTTCAAATCCAAAATTTAAGGTTTTAAAATTTAAAATTAGGGTTTGCTAAATAATTAAGCTTTACCCTAATTAATAATATAATATATAGCACTTAAGCCAAATAATTATCCTTTAAGTTCCCAGATTAGGGTTTTAACTTTTCGAATTAGGGTTTTGGATTTTCGGAACTGAAATTAGGGTTTCTAGAACCGGTTTCTAGGGTTTCGTGTTTATCATTAAGGTTTTCTAACCGAACGTTGAAGTTCTTAATATATACTTAGGGTTTGTTACAGATATCATTTATCTGGTCAACCCTTGACCCTTAACCACATACTGAATACATAAATGACCAAATACACAGAACATATTAACGTATACCCTTAATCCTGAATAATTCACTTAAATCCTTCACAGAATTTTGAAATCCTCAAAATTCCATCTTAAAAATATCAAACGCATACACTTATTTTCTGTCTAGGTTCTAATATCGAACCTTAAATTAATTAATTAAAATTTTTAAAATTTTCTAAATTCTCGGGTTGTCACATTCACCCATTCTTCTTAAAAAATTTCGTCCCCAAATTTACCTTACACCTTTACACCATACACCATACACCACACCATTCACATTCACACACATCATCACATGCTACCCAATACATTCACTCACAATAATAAAAATTTTGAAATTTTCAGGTTGAGGGGTTTTATAGACTATCATTCATCATTTTAAATAAAGGTTATAGTAAATTCATCCGCAAACCGTCATAACTTACTTATACATAGTGGGTAATTAATTAATCCAAAGATCAATCACTTATTAGCATTCGCTTTTCTCTCGCTCATGATTGCCGCCATAAGCAAAAAATTCTACCTCAGTCTTATTGGATTCCGCACCAAAACAATTTGGTTCGGGAAATTTCTTCAATGAACACTTAGAGTTTTCATAAATTTAGTCTAGCTACATCGAATAGCATAGACCCATATCAATAATTAAATTCAATCGAATTATTTAAGTGTAGCCAAACCCCGTTGGAAAATTATAATTTTTTGAAAATATTTTTGAGAATGACGCCATGATGCCATATATTGTATTAACAGTCCATTTGAGGATGCCGTCATTATATGACTTTGTCATAACACATCATACAATAGTGGAACAATGATTTTAGATCAAATTCACACTAAGTATTCCCGTATTTATAACTCTATCAACTTTTATCATCTCTCGCACTCAAAGTTATATGGTACATGAAAGTGATAAATAAAATAAATTTTGATATTTCAAATCATTTCGTCTAATCGAAATAAGTAGCATAGACTATACTTTAAACCGTTTCAAAAATGATTACGAAGTCTACATATTTTTTTTCAAAAAAGCACATAGTGCGTATTTAGCTTGATGTCAACATTTCAAAGTCTAGTATAGCTAGGAGTTTTGGAAAACTTTATTCTTCACTAATATTCATTTGCTTAACAATCTATTTATTCCTATTATCCTCAATATTCCATTTACACACAACTATACCCAGTTCGTAAAACCACACTTATGAGTCCATAAATTGTCACAATCATATGAGTTTAAGAACTTATCCTAGTCCGACCTTTTGGCGTCCATTCACGAGGGGTTCATAAACATTTCATATAACTATGAATCAAGTATGTCACATAAGTATGAGTTTTAAGAATTCGTACTTAACCTTATATCCTCTACCTATGACCTATCTATCTGTTATACACATGAGAAAGGAATCACCCTCTTAACACGCATATAGCAAATAGCGACACAAATATTTCAATGATTATCATTGCGTAAACTAAGTAGTTTTTTCACCATATACAATTCCTCCCCATACGAAGAATCATACAACTTAAAATTCAGCCGGTTACATGAATCCTCAATTGAATCCCCACCTAACACTAACTCCCTTCTCAATACGTAATTTCATTTAACTCAGTATTCATAATCCTTTCTCGAATCTGTACCAATTCATAAGATAACCGACACCCAAAGAATCTTTGTTGTAAACTTTCAATCATTCGATTGATCCTTCTTCATACTATAACCTTATCCGATCACGAGTGATCTCATCGTATATATTACGATATCATTTCTATATCTTGATCGTTTTGTTTTACGATCTCCTATCATCGCATTTTTTAGTCTTTTAGACTCGATCTATTCACCACTACTCTGTTCAACTTTATTATCGAGTTAGGGAACTCGTATCTTATAACTCGCCGAGATTCATCTTTGAATCTTACGGACCAACTAACTCTATGTGAGTTAGATCTTATCCTAATCATCTGCGGTTATTAGTCTCGTGTATTCCTACCTAAGGTTCATAACCAATGACTTTGATACCAATCTGGAGGGCCCGAATCCGAGGTCCCGAATCACCGCGGATCGTGTTCGATCATTCTATACAACTATTACTATTTACGGAAGATATAAACATAAATTGTTTATACATTAAACTTACACACTTTCCCCCCCAAGGTCGAGTAACCTTAACTTAATACACAATACATAACTTATTTAATACATAACATTATCATCATACATTACTATTACAAATCTAATCGCATACGTAAACTTTAAGTCGAACCTGTCTTTAACATTTCCTCAGATCCGACGATTAATCTTTTACTCGCAATGTTTATCATGATATAGCAAGGGTGAGCATAAGGATTGCCAAAGAAGTTTAAGTTCAACAATATAACGATATATCATGATTGAAAGAGTCTGAATACTAAGCAAGCTATAATTCAACAATATAATTGTGAACAAGCAGGAACAAAATTTTGACTGAACAAGTATTATACATGAACAAATATATCTGAACCAACTAGTAATGAAGGTGATCAGCCTTTCATACCTGACCTATACATGCAATATGTACAGCGTACAATTCATGGCAACTAGCAATGATTAACCATAAGCTTATCCGAATGAAACAACTCTTATTAGAGTTAAGTAAAAATAAACTTGCCTAAACCGTTGATTACCGCTACACAATTTATATCGCTTTATTCGAAGACCTAATATTAGTAATATAGATCTCCAATATTAAAATAATATCATCACAATATAATACTATTATATATATAGATATACATAGAATAACCTAAACACATAACAAATAACCCTATCAGTCTATTCAGCACACAAAACTTAGCATTAAGTCAGACTATTTAAGTCCGAGTTGAATCCGACAAAATTCTAACATCCCAACGGTCTAGTCGGACAAAATTTTGAGTTTAAGTTCAATTAAACTCTGTCTAAACACTTAACCATTATCTAAATAATTTTATTAACAGTCGAAATATTTTTCGTAAGCTCGTAATAATTTTTAAATAATTATTACTATTTATCTTGATTTTCCAATCATTAAAAACGTATTTAAATGAATTAAATATCACTAAATTCTTTTATCATTAATATTTATTTAATATCAAATATTAATGAAATACATGTCATAATATTATAATATATTTTATAATATCACAAAGTATTTTTAATACTTTAAAATCATATTTATATGATTTTTAAACACTTAAATTCATTATCCGATAATTACTATTAATATTAAAATATTAATATTTTCATGACAAAATATCAAAAGTTATATTTTATAACTTAAAATATTTTTATAACACTTAAATCATTTTTATATGATTTATAAATCATTAATTTATTTTTCCATAATTTATTTAATATATTTATTAAATAAACTAATTATCATTAATATTAATTAATTAATGAAATTCATCACAAAATATTAAAAGTCACTAAAAAATAACTTAAAATATTTTCTTTTACCATAATATTATTTTTCAGATTTTTCATGTATTAAAATCATTTTAAATAATTTATTTAATATTATAATTAAATAAATTAAATACCATTTATATTCCAAAAATATTAAATATTTATGAAATATACTTAAAATAATTAAAACTATTTTTCGTAATTTAAAATAATTTTTCGTAATTTATTTTGTATTTTTAATAATTAAAACTATTTTTTTCTATTTTTTAAATAATTTTGTAAAATCGTAAATTAAAATAAAATAGAAACCGTCGCTAAAAGTTTAAATACAAATATTGTCATCTAGACAATATCCACATTCAAATAAGTCCTCATTACAATTATTAATACACTATTTTACGTAATAGTGAGGACTACTAGAACAACTTCTAGAACCATCATTCCACACCCGACTAGTACTCGCTACATTCTCGCCTCCCGAGAAGAAAAATGGAACAACAAGGAAAAGGGTGAGCTCAACTAGCCCGAAGAAGAACATTATGACTAAGATAATATAGAACAAATTATCGTTAGTCCTCAACAGAAAAAATCTAATAGAATACTATAGACAACCAGCTTTTAAATCAATCTTCGCAATGAAATAATAATTCATTAGAAAAGTTAAGTAGAGAATGCAAACTACTATCTTCTATATATGAATTTAAAAGTTCATCGTCGATATTTTATCCCTGTAACATCAATCAATATATATCTGGAATCAAATATTCATCTTTGCACTACAGGCCAAAGATATTCATCAATTGGTCATATTCATCTAAACACTTGTTCATCTTTGCACTATGGGCCAAAGATATTAATCAGTCGGTCATGTTCATCTCAACACCTGTTCATCTTTGCACTACGGGCCAAAGATATTAATCAGTTGGTCATGTTCATCTCAACACCTGTTCATCTTTGCACTACGGGCCAAAGATATTCATCAAGAAATCATTCATCTTTGCACTACGGGCCAAAGATATTCAGTTATATCATCATTTAGGACTGAGGATGATGAAAAATATTTTAAAGGAAATGAATCTAGTGAAACAAAAGAACAAATATTAAGGATTCGTATTTTAAACAATCCAAGTTCAAAAATACTTCATAAGTAATCAGAGTGAAGTAAAATTCAAGAATGATCAAAACATGGATACAATCAAAGATAGTATCCAGAATAGATATTTTGGACAAAAAGAAGAAAGTTTATTTTTCGGTGAATAGTGTCGTATTCGTGAATAGTGTCGTATACGTGAATAGTGTCGTATACGTGAATAGTAACTCCGACACCAAAAGATAGAAATTTCACAAAAAACATCTTCACGCTTCGTGAATAGTACTCGTGAATAGTAACTCATGAATAGTAACTCGTGAATAGTAACTCGTGAATAGTAACTCGTGAATAGTAACCCCGACATGAAAAAGTTCCAAATTTGATAAAAATTTCCAACCAATATTTTAAGATAATGATATTGAAGAAATAATATCATTTTCGAATAAAATAACATCCCTTACCTCGAAAGACAGTACTTCTAGTTGAAACACTGGATATAGGCTATGACTTGAACTTGCACCGTATAGTAATACTCAAAGTACTAAAATACTCACAAATACGCTCGATATTATAGAGAGAGAGAGAAAGAGAAAGAAATCTTTAGTTTCTGGTGTGATTTTCAATTCTAACCTAAGCACCCTATTTATAGGAAAATGCTTAGAACACAAAAGCAGAAATTTTAATATAATATTAATATTTAAAAAAAAATTCCTACGCCTACTTTGAAAATCTGATTTCAGCCATTTGCAACACATGGGGGGCCAACCAAAACAATAAAAACGTTTTTCTAACTATAAATATTTTAAACTTCCAAAAATCAATTATTCTGGAACCTCGAAACTTCAATAATTCATAATAAATAACCCTTTTATCATAAAATTTGAATCTCGCAAATTTTTATAGGAAATTCAATTCTCTACAACTTTGCAGAAGAAAGTTTTTCCAAATTCCAAACAGAAATTGACCGAAATCCATAAACGGGCGATTTTACAAGCTATAATCAAATTTCAGTCAAGAAATGGGCCCACGGACATGTTTAACATGTTTTAAACAACTTTTGTAACAAAAATACTCCTCATCCTCATATACTCATATATCCCACATTCATTGTAAAAATATCTCCATTATTATATTATAATATTATAATAAAATATTATTTTATCAAAAAAGATAAAATATCAATTTTTAACAATTGTCACTTTAAAAATTTTCTCCATCTATATCCACATAAAATTAATATTTTTCTCATCATATAAATCAATAATTAATTATTCACAAATAATATTACAGAATCACAAGATCTTGGCAACGTGTAGTTCCAGGAAAGAGGGGCTTTCAATAAGAATTTCTCCTCATCTTGGCCATGCAATTAGGTGACTAAACCTCTCCTTAGACATAACTTTCTAGACATCATAATAATGTTTTCTAATAATATTATTGAGATAATATGAATTATTGATTTGATAATGAAAAATCTTTGTGTAGTGACAATTATTGAAACAACGGTAATATATAATATAAACGTAGCAATTATTGAATCAATAAAATAAAATCTTGAAGCAAGAATTATCGTAATAATTATTGAGTAGTGCCTTCTTACATAAGAATCAATAATTGGTGCAATACTGGTGCTATCATTGTTCCACAACGCCAGACATCGTGTTTTAACCACGTATTCCAACAAGATAATCTGTGAATAAGCTGCGTCGTTATTTATAAAAAACTTATACTTATCATTTTCTTCATCCAATTGCTTTCCGTTATGGGGCCCACACAAGGCTGCGCCGTGGTACGAATATTCCACGACCAAACGAATATTCTCCGACAACAATGAGTATTTTATAACCACTTGCTTATTTGAAATATTTGCGCATTTTACCCATAACTAACCACATTTAATCAAATCAACCCTTACTATTTCAAAATGATAAATAGAGGAAATTAAATTTCAATTATTAATAATTTGGGGTCTTACAACCTCCCCTCCTTATGAAATTTCGTCCTCGAAATTTACGTACGTACCTGGTGTTTCAAAAAGATAAAGATACCTCGCTTTCATTTCCGTTTCCAACTCCCAAGTCATTTCTTCAATAGCATGGTTTCTCCACAAAACCTTAACTTGTGGTATAACCTCGATACATAGGACATGTTCTTTCCTATCCAAGATCTTGACAGGTACCTCCTCGTACGTTAAGTCTTCTATTATCTCGTCGGTTTCTAACTCAATAGCGTGTTTTGGTCGTCCACATATTTACGTAACATCGATACGTGAAAAATGTTATAAACACGCGTCATACTTGGCGGTAAAACGAGTCTATAGGCCACAGTTCCTATTCGATCGAGAATTTCAAATGGATTAATAAATCGAAGGTTTGAGCTTTCCTCACCTCACCGATTCTCGCTTTTGAAATAACAACTTCTTGCACTTTCTTCTTCAAATTCATCAGCTCCGGTGTGTAGCTTAAACAGCTTTAACTTTATCGATTAAAGTCGATTATACTCTTATATCATCACGTGGGTACCTAGAGTTTTCATCTCCATCTCTATTATTTGAAAATTATACTGAAATGAGTCTTTGACAATATCGTACTTTCAGATTTGTATACGATCTTCTACTTAACACGTCTACTACTACATTCGCTTTTCCAGGATGGTATGGTCGAACATGTACCAAAATGAGTCTCCCTCGAGTTCTTCAAGCTCTTCCAACATTCCTTGCTCCATTCAATTTTGTATCTCTATGAGTCAACCGAGTTAATGGAGTAGCGATTCGAGAAAATCTTTCCACAAAATCTTCGATAATAACCAATTTAAGCATAGAAAGCTACGTATTTCGATTCATCGACTTAGGTTGCTCTCAATCGTGACTCATATCCCAATCTTGGATAAGACGTCACAATGACACCTATCGATTTACTACAACACAAATATGGCGTCCCCACGAAGAGTAAAGCAGACATTCCACAAAGGAAGTCACCGGATAAAGGCTCGGGTACTAAATTTATAGTTGAATTTTAACTCTCAAGTTCAATAGGACCCATTCGATATGAGATTTTAGAAGTGGGTTTTGTCTTAGGATTCAAAGATGATACAAAATTCAATATCACGCCTCGGAGGTAGGCCAAGAAATTCTTCAGGAAATACGTCAAGGATTTTACCAACAATGTAAATATCATTCAAATCTGACATATTTTTGTTCAAGTCCATGACATGGGCTAAGAAAGCTTGACATCCATTTTTCAATAAACGAATGGCTTTATGGCTTGATATTAAAGAGTTTGACTTCAATGGTTTGGTTGCTTGAATTCAAATAACAGGTTGCTTAAGAATATGAAAATTAACAACCTTTCAAAAGTAACCAATTTCGGCATGATGAGTAGTTAACCTTAAAATCACATCAAAAGCAAATATCTCAATGTAAATAAGGTTAACCCAGAATGTGATAGTGCCTGACTGAATCAAGCAAGATTTCTAAACAACGGATGTAATGAAAGTTTCTCCTAACGGAGTCTCCATAAATAGGTCAAAGTCTAATTTCTCCGTAATCAAGTTCAAACGTTGAGCGCAAGAAAGAGAGATAAAAGAATGGGTAGAACCGGTATCTAGTAAGGTATAAACTTCGCAAGAATTTATAATTAACTAACCCGTGCTAATTTCGTTCGGGTTCCTCGCATTTTGACCGGTCACAAACGCTCTTTCAGGAACCGTTGACTTTGACCTTTCTAGGACATCCTTTTGAGTCTGTAAGACCTCAAATTTTTAAATAAAAAGGAATTTCCTTTATTTATTATTTTGAAATAGTAAGGGTTGATTTGATTAATGTGGATAGTTAAGGGTTAAATATGCAAATATTTCAAATTAAGCAAGTGGTTATAAAATATTCATTATCGCTTGGGAATATTCGTTTGGTCGTGGAATATTCAGCATCGTTTGGGAATATTCGTACGACGCCACAAGTACCATGTGTGGGCCCCATAACGGAAAGTGATTGGATGAAGAAAACGACAAATATAAGTTGTTTTTAAATAACGGCAGAAGTTGTTATCAAGTATCATCGCTGAATACCCGGTGGTTAAAACACACTAATACGCGTTGTTGAACAAGAATATACCTGAGATTGCACCAATTATTGATTCTTACGTAAGAAGGCACTACTCAATAATGGTTACAGAATTATCGCTCAAAGATTTTATTGAGTTAATAATTGTCGCGTTGATATTTTATATCATTGTTGTTTCAATAATTGTCATTACACAAGATCTTTCATTATCGAAGCAATAATTCATATTATCTCAATAATATTATTAGATAACATTATTGGCAATGTCTAGAAAGTTCGCTTAAGGAGAGGTTTGGTCACCTAATCATAGGCCAAGAAGAAGAAATTTTATCGAAAGCCCCTCTTTCCTAGAACCGCCTCGTCACAATATTGTGATTTCGTAATATTATTTGTGAATAATTAATTATTGATTCATATGATGAGGAAAATATTGATTTTATGTGGATATAGATGGAGAAAATTTTTAAATGACAATTGTTGAAAATTAATATTTTATCTTTTTCGATAAAATAATTCATTTAAATATATTATTTTAATAATATATTAACGGTGATATTTTTACAACGTAATGTGGGATATATGAGTATACGAGGAGGAAGAGTATTTTTGTTGCAATAAATGATTAACACATGTTTTGTGTGTTGGTGGACCCCATTTATTGATCGAAATTTGATTATACCGTAAAATCGCCTTCGCTTGAGGATTTCGGCCAATTTCTATTTGGAATTTGAAAAACTTTCTTCGCAAAGTTGTAGAGAATTGAATTTCCTATAAAAAGTCGCGAGATTCGAATTTTCTGATGAAAGACCTATTTATTATGAATTATTGAAGTTCAAGTTCAAATAATTGATTTTTGGAAGTTTAAAATATTTTAATTACAAAAACGTTTTTTTTCATTTTTGAAACTCATTTAACATGTGCATGGTGGCTGAATTCAGATTCAAGATGTGGGCGTATGAATTTTGTTTATATATATATATTATTATATTAAATTTTTTCGCTTTGGTGTTCTAAGCAATTTCTATAAATAGGTGCTTAGGTTAGAATTGAAAATCACACCGTAAATCAAGTTTTTCTCTATATTATCGAGTTTATTCTTGTGAGTATTTTGAGTATACTTTGAGTATTGCTATACTTGCAAGTTCAAGTCATAGCCTATATATCCTGTTTCAACTAGAAGTATCATCTTTCGAGGTAAGTGGATATTATTTTTTTCGTAATGATATTATTTCTTCAATATCATTATGTCGAAATGTTGATCCAAGTTTTATCAAATTTGGAACTTTTTCATGTCTGGGGTTACTATTCATGAGTTACTATTCAAGAGTTACTATTCACGAAGTTACTATTCATGAGTTACTATTAGTTACTATTCATTTAGTACTATTCATGAAGCGTGAAGATGTTTTTTGTGGAATTTCTATCTTTTTGTGTTTGAGTTATTATTCACGATACTAAAGACTATTCACGATACTAAGACTATTCACGATACTCTGACTATTCACCTAAAAATAAAATTTCTTCTTTTCGTCCAAAATATCTATATTCGGATACTAACTCGATCAGATCCATGTTTTGATCATTCTCGAATTTTACACCACTATGATTATTTTTGAGGTATTTTTGGACGTGGATAAAACCAAGTACGAATCCTTAATCCTTAATCCTTGTCATTTTGTTTCATCGGATTCGCTTTTTAAAAATATTTTTCATCATCCTCGCCTTAAATGATGATATTATTGAATATCTTTGGCCCAGTAGTCAAAGATGAACAGTGTTGAGATGAATGACCGATTGATTAATATCTTTGGCTCGAGTGCAAAAGATGAACAGTGTTGAGATGAATACGACCGATTGATTAATATCTTCGGCTCAGAGTAAAGAGATGAACAGTGTTTAAATGAATATGAATTAATCGATGAATATTTGGCTCAGAGTGCAAAGATGAATATTTGATTCTGTATGTATATTGATTGATGTTACAGGATAAAATATTGATGATGGACCGTTAAATTCATAGATTATAGTAGATTTCATTCTCTACGTAACTCTTCTATGAATAATTATTATTTTCACATGTAATATTGATCTCAAACTTGTTGTCTATCAGATTCTATCGATTTTTCCTCGTTGAAGACTAACGATAATTTGTTGTATATTATCTTAGTCATAATATTCTTTATCGGGCTAGTTGAGCTCACCCTTTTCCTTGTTGTTCCATTTTTCTTCTCGTGAGGCTAGAATGTAGCAGTAGTACTCTGGGGTATGGAATGAAGGTTCTAGAGAGAGTTGTTTAGTAGTCCTCACCATTTTTGTAAAATAATGAATCAATAATTATGATGGGGATTTATTTGCATGTGGATATTGTCTAGAAGACAATATATATTTAAACTCATAAGATATATATTATATTTAAACATTTCATTATTATAAGTTATAGTTTGTTTTTTGTACCATGTATTTATGCACTCGAATGGGTGTTTGTATACCTATTTTGGGGGGCGCCAAGTTGTATCGAGCTATAAGTAAAGAGCCCAGCCTCTCTCACCATGTGACTTCTGTTGTTGGGGGATGCACCGCCGCACTCTCCGTAGGGGACGGTGGTGGCAAACCGATAGGTACCATTGTGAGGTATTTGTGGGAAGCACCATGAGAGCTTGGTATCGTATCGAGCTTAGGATATGATCTCCAGTGAGATCGGGAATAGAACTAGGAGGGGAGAGACGAGTAAATCCTTCGCTAGTGTGTCCTACCTAAGCTTATTTGTTAGTTGGTCAAGATATAGGGATATTATGTGATATATTGATTTCCTTAATTAACCCTTGTTTTATGACGAAGATTTGAGAATGTCGAATCGAGAATATTAATAAAGGAGTAAATGAGACCGTGGAGATGCTCAGATTTACCAACGAGGAGAACGTGCAACAGTCGGGCAATGTTCCTCCCGTGAACAACAACACCATCGAAAGCAGATGATGAACGAGGGATGTTTAGAAGCTTTTGCAGCTCATGCAAAATCGACGAGGAGACTCGTGTTCAAAATATAGGAGGAAATGATAGCAATTCACGGGTGGTCACAACCAAGCAGCTTCAAAGAGTTGGGACCACCTGCACTGGGAAAGCCGGATCCGATTAAGGCGAGACGGGTCAAACAAATTACCAAGATATTCGATGTCTTGGGATGCACGGAGGAACAGAAGTTCCATTCGCCACCTTTATGTTCCGTGGGCGAAAGGCAGACATCGGTGGGAATCAGGAAGCGCATCCATCCACCGCACTCAAAGATGTCATGGGAGACGTTTTCAGAAACAGTTCAATGACAAGTACTTCTTCGAAAGTATTCGCTATATGAAGGAAGTGGAGTTTATTAGACTAGAGCAGTAATAACATGACGGTGTCCCAAAGACGAGGCGTAAGTTCGCATGAGTTATCCTGTGTTTGCACCTCATTTGGTGGAGAATGAGGAACGATGACGCGGATGTTTCGAGAGGTTTGAAACCCACATACGCCAAGATCTCATTTCTCATAAATTTTTCTCTATTCAGAGATGTTGTCAATCAGGCTCGCTTTTTAAAGCGAGATAACGAGTACGCTCAACCGAGGGACCATAACCAGGATCATACCAAGATAAGTCATCGTAATAACGATAACCAAACGGAGAAAGAAGAATACGTATTAAAGGCCAGAACTACACTGGTGGTAATCGTGGCCATGAAAATAGAAGAAGCGAAGCCTGGAGGAGATTTTAAAAAGAGGAGATTCAACAACCACCATGTGAAGACGCGGCCGCCAAGAAGTAACTAGTTTTAATGGAGGAGAACGACCACCCATCATATGCTACAAATGCGGAAAAGAGGGACATATCACCAAACCGCCCACAACAGCTTCAAGGTATGCTATAATTGTGGAAAGGAAGGACATATCGCCGAGATTGACGATAGCAAAACCTAGTTCATGGGGATGGTGACTCAAAAGATCGTCCCTGTAAAAGTCAAAGTCAACGATTCCGGAAGAGCGTTTGTTGTCGGACTGGTCAAATGCGAGGAACCCGAACGGTTAGCACGGGTTAGTTAATTATAAATTTCATAAGTATATACCTTACTAGATATTGGTTCTACCCATTCTTTTATCTCTCTTACTTGCGCCAACGCTTGAACTTGACTACGGAGAAATTAAACTTTGACCTATCTGTGGAGACTCCATTAGAGAAACTTTCATTACATCCGTTGTTTAAAAATCTTGCTTGATTCAAGTTGGCACTATCACATTACCGTTAACCTTATTATTTATAGAGATATTTGCTTTTGATGTGATTTTAAGGTTAACTACTCATCATGCCAAATTGATTGATTTTTGTAAGGTTGTTAGTTTTCATATTCCTAAGCAACCCGTTATTCAATTCAAGCAATCAAACCATTGTAGTCAAACATTTTCATATCAAGCCATGAAGTCATTCGCTTATTACGGATGTCAAGTTTTCTTAGTCCATGTTATGGATTTGAATAAAGACACGCCGATTTGAATAATATTCCGTTGTTATTGATTTTTCCCGACGATTTCTCGAAGAATTTCTTCGCTTACTCCCAAAGCTCGATATTAAATTTTGTATCGACTTTGAACCCCAGACAAAACTCATTTCTAAAATCTCATATCGAATGGCTCCTATTGAACTTCAAGAGTTAAAAATTCAACTATAGAATTTGGTACCGAGCCTTTATCTTGTGACTTCCTTTATGGAATTCACCTAAGCCGCACTCTCCGTAGGGACGCCATATTCGCATGCGATAGTAAACTCGATAGGTGTCATTGTGACGTGCTATCCAAGATTGGGATATGAGTCACAGCTTGAGAGCAACCTAAGTCGCTTATCGAAAAGACGAGCTTTCAGGCTTAGTTGGTTATTATCGGAGATTCGTTGAAGGATATTCTCTAATCGCTATTCCATTAACGCAAATTGACTCGTAGAGATACAAAATTGAATGGAGCAAGGAATGTGGAAGAGCTTCAAGAACTCAAGAGGAGACTCATTTCAAAGACATGTTCGACCATGCCATCCATCCTCGAAAAGCCGACTTGTTGAAGTAGTAGACGATCGATACAAATACGAAAGTAGTCAAAGACTAATATAATTTACAAATAATAGAGATGGAGATGTCAAGTACCCATGATGATATAGAGTATAATCGACTTTAATCGAAAAGTTAAGGTCGCTCAAGCCACCAATCGAGGAGTTGATGCGTATGAAGAAGAAAGTACAAGAAGGAGCTATTCCTAAGTTTAGAATTGATGAAGAAGGAATACTTGAGTCCACTCTAGACTTTGTGTTCCTAACGACTCGATTTGAAGTACAAGATTATGATGGAGGCACACAATACGCCATTTGCAATCCATCCTCGAAGTACTAAATGTATCGTGATCTTCTACATACATTTTGGTGGAACAATATGAAGAGAGAGATTGCAAAGTTTATCTCAATGTGTTTAACTCTGCTAACGTAAAAGGTGAGCATCTTGTACCTAAGGGTCCGCTGCAACCACTTGAGATTCCTGAATGGAAGTGGGAACACATTACTATGGATTTCGTTCACGGGTCTTCCTGCGGGTTTCTCAAGGCATCAATGCTATTTGGGTTATTGTTGATAGATTAACCAAGTTCGCTTCATTTTTGCCGACACGGAGACTTATTCCTTGAACGCCTTGCTAGTATGTACTTGAATGAGATTGTGAGGTTGCATGGCATGCCAAGATCCATAGTTTTGGATCGTGACCCAAGATTCACTTCAAGATTTTGGGTTAGCTTGCAAAAAGCTATGGGCACGAATTTACGATCTGGCTTGGCATACCATCCTCAAACGGATGGGCAATCGAAAAGGACTACTCAAACTCTTGAAGATATATTAAAACTCGTGGTCCTAGATTTCAAAGGAAGTGGGATAAGTACTTGCCATTGGTGGAATTCTCATACAACAATAGTTATTAAACAAATATAGGCATGGTTCCATTCAAGCATTATATGGACGAAAATGTCGCTTCCAATATGTTGGGATGAGGTGGGTGAAGCAACATTGTTGGGACCCGAAAGTTAGTATGTATGATCACCGAAAAGATCCAAATGATTCGACAACGTATACAAACCAAGCACAAGATCGACAAAAGAGTTATGCGGATCTTCATCGAAAGGACGTGGAATTTAATGTAGGGGATCATGTATTGTCACGAGTTGCTCCATGGAAGGGAGTTACAAGATTTGGGAAGAGAGGAAAGCTCAATCCACGATTTATCTGGTCCATTTCAAATTCTCGACCGAGTAGGAAATGTAGCCTATAGAGACTCAAGCATCTCCGAGTATGTCTCGTGTTCATAATGTGTTTCATATATGCATTTCAGTAAATATGTGAAAGACCGAACCACGTTATAGAAGTTAGAACCGGACGAGATAGCCAAGACTTAACGATGAGGAGGTACCTGCCAAGATTTTGGATAGAAGGAGCATGTCCCACGCCAAGAAAGGTTATACCACAAGTTAAAGTTTTGTGGAGGAATCATGCTATAGAGGAAATGACCGGGAGTTGGAAACGAAATGAAAGCGAGGTATCCTCACCTTTTCAAAACACTGTACGTACGACGCCAATTTTCGAGGACTAAATTTCATAAGGAGGGAGGTTGTAAGACCTCAAATTTTTAAATAAAAGGAATTTCCTTTATTTATTATTTTGAAATAGTAAGGGTTGATTTGATTAATGTGGATAGTTAAGGGTTAAATATGCAAA
Source organism: Panax quinquefolius (assembly GCA_020205615.1). Lineage (NCBI taxonomy): Eukaryota > Viridiplantae > Streptophyta > Magnoliopsida > Apiales > Araliaceae > Panax > Panax quinquefolius. Next base: position 63,799,784 of record CM035171.1, on the reverse strand, counting down.
TATTTCAAATTAAGCAAGTGGTTATAAAATATTCATTATCGCTTGGGAATATTCGTTTGGTCGTGGAATATTCGATCTGTCTGGGAATATTCGTATGACTGCTAAAGCCCATGTGTGGGCCCCATAACGAAAGTGATTGGATGAAGAAAACGACAAATATAAGTTGTTTTAAATAATCGGAGTAGTTGTTACCAAGTATCACGTTGGAATACCCGTGGTTAAAACACACTAATACGCGTTGTTGAACAAGAAGATATATTACCAGATTGCACCAATTATTGATTCTTACGTGAAGAAGGCACTACTCAATAATGGTTACAGAATTATCGCTCAAAGATTTTATCGAGTTAATAATTGTCTTTGCGTTGATATTTTATATGTCGTTGTTTCAATAATTGTCATTACACAAGATTTTCATTATCAAGCAATAATTCATATTATCCGAATAATATTATTAGATAACATTATTGGCAATGTCTAGAAAGTTCTGCTTCTAAGGAGAGGTTTGGTCACCTAATCATGGCGCCAAGAAGAAGAAATTTTATCGAAAGCCCCTCTTTCCTGTGAACCGCCGGTCACAATATTGTGATTCTCGTAATATTATTTGTGAATAATTAATTATTGATTTATATGATGAGGAAAATATTGATTTTATGTGGATATAGATGGAGAAAAATTTTAAAATGACAATTGTTGAAAATTAATATTTTATCTTTTTCTCGATAAAATAATTCATTTAAATATATTATTTTAATAATATATTAACTGGTGATATTTTTACAACGAATGTGGGATATATGAGTATATGAGGAGGAAGAGTATTTTTGTTGCAATAAATGATTAACACATGTTTTGTGTGTCGGTGGACCCCATTTATTGATCGAAATTTGATTATAAATTTGTAAAATCGCTTCGCTTGAGGATTTTTGGCCAATTTTTACATTTGGAATTTGGAAAACTTTCTTCCGCAAAGTTGTAGATAATTGAATTTCCTATAAAAAATCGCGAGATTGAATTTTTTGATGAAAGGGCTATTTATTATGAATTATTGAAGTTCAAGTTCAAATAATTGATTTTTGAAGTTTAAAATATTTTAATTACAAAACGTTTTTTTTTCCATTTTTGAAACTCATTTAATATGTGCATGGTGGCTGAATTCAGATTCAAGATGTGGGCGTATGAATTTTGTTTATATATAATATTATTATATTAAATTTTCGCTTTGTGTTCTAAGCAATTTCTATAAATAGGTGCTTAGGTTAGAATTGAAAATCACACCGTAAATCGAAGTTTTCTCTCTATATTATCGAAGTTTATTCTTGTGAGTATTTTGAGTATACTTTGAGTATTGCTATACTATGCAAGTTCAAGTCATAGCCTATATCCAGGTGTTTCAACTAGAAGTACTCGATCTTTCGAGGTAAGGATATTATTTTTTTTCGTAATGATATTATTTCTTCAATATCATTATGTCAAATGTTGATCTGAAGTTTTATCAAATTTGGAACTTTTTTCATGCTCGGGGTTACTATTCATGCATGAGTTACTATTCAAGAGTTACTATTCACGAGTTACTATTCATGAGTTACTATTCACGAGTTACTATTCACTAGTACTATTCATGTAAGCGTGAAGATGTTTTTGTGGAATTTCTATCTTTTGGTATCTGAGTTACTATTCACGATATATTTAAGACTATTCACGATACTAAGACTATTCACGATACTTGAAGACTATTCAACCGAAAAATAAAATTTCTTCTTTTCGTCTAAAATATCTATTCGGATACTAACTCGATCAGATCCATGTTTTGATCATTCTGAATTTTACACCACTATGATTATTTTTGAGGTATTTTTGGGCGTGGATAAAACCAAGTACTAATCCTTAATCCTTAATCCTTGTCATTTTGTTTCATCGGATTCGCTTTCTTTAAAAATATTTTCATCATCCTCGCCTTAAATGATGATATTATTGAATATCTTTGGCCCGTAGTGTAAAAGATGAATGATGTTGAGATGAAATGACCGATTGATTAATATCTTTGGCTCAGAAGTGCAAAGATGAACAGTGTTGAGATGAACATGACCGATTGATTAATATCTTTGGCTCAGAGTGTAAAAAGATGAACAGTGTTTAAATGAACATGACTAATCGATGAATATCTTTTGGCTCAAAGTAAAGATGAATATTTGATTCTGATGTATATTGATTGATGTTACAGGATAAAATATTGATGATGGATCGTTAAATTTATAGATTATAGTAGATTTCATTCTCTACGTAACTCTTCTATGAATTATTATTTCATTGCGAATATTGATCTCAAACTTGTTGTCTATTGTATTCTATCGATTTTTCCTCGTTGAAGACTAACGATAATTTGTTGTATATTATCTTAGTCATAATATTCTTTATCGGGCTAGTTGAGCTCACCCTTTTCCTTGTTGTTCCATTTTTCTTCTCGTGAGGCGAGAATGTAGCGAGTACTAGTCTGGGGTATGGAATGAAGGTTCTAGAGAGAGTTGTTTAGTAGTCCTCACCATTTTGTAAAATAATGAATCAATAATTATGATGGGGATTTATTTGCATGTGGATATTGTCTAGAAGACAATATTATATTTAAACTCACAGTATATATTGTCGTATTTCACACGACATTTGTATTATTGAAGTTGTAGTTTGTTTTTTGTACCATGTATTTGGCGACTCAGAATGGGTGTTGTGTATACCTATTTTGGGGGCGTCACAATCTTGGTTATGGTCCCTCAGTTGAACGTACTCGTTATCTCGCTCTAACAACTGAGCCCTGTTGACAACATCTGAATAGAGAGAAAATTTATGAGAAATGAGATACTGACGTATGCCGAGTTTCAATCCTCTCAGAAACATCCGTGTTATATGTTCCTCATTCTCCACCAAATGAGGTACAAACACGATAACTCCGTGAACTTCGCCTCGTCTTTGGGACACCGCCATGTTATTCTCGCTCCGCCTAATAAACTCCACTTCCTTCATATGATTAATACTTTCGTGGAAGTACTTGTCATTGAATTGTTTCAAATGTCTCCCATGACATGCCGAAAGTAAATTTGGATGGTACGCTTCACTGATTCCCACCAAGAATCTGCCGCGCCACGGAACATAAAGGTGGCGAATGGAACCTTTGTTCCTCCGTGCATCCCAAGACATCGAAAATCTTGGTAATTTGCTTTGACCCATGTTTCCGCCATGATCGGATCCGCTTTCCCTTAAATTTCGTGGTCCCAACTCTTTGAATTGCTTCATTTGTGACAACCTATGAATTGCTATCATTTCCTCCTATATTTTGAACACGAGTCTCCCTAGTCCGACGATTTTGCATGAACTGCAAAAGCTTCTAAACATCCCTCGCTCATCATCATCTTTCAATGGTGGTGTTCACGGGAGGTACATTGCCCAAATTGCAGACGTTCTCCTCGTTGGTAAGTACAGCATCTCCACGGTCTCATTTACTCCACTGTTAATATTCTCAGTCGACATTCTCAAATACTATCATAAAACAAGGGTTAATTAAGGAAATCAATATATCACATAATATCCCTATATACTGACAAACTAACAAATAAGCTTAGGTAGGACACACTAGCGAAGGATTTACTCGCTCTCCCTCCTAGTTCTATCCCCGATCTCATGGGTGATCATATCCCTAAGCTCTGATACCAACTGTGATGCCCCCAAAATAGGTATACAACACCCATTTTGAGTCGCCAAATACATGGTACGGAAACAACTACAACTTTATTAATACAACATAAAAACTGTGAGTTTAAATACAAATATTGTCATCTAGGCAATATCCACACTCAAATAAGTCCTCATTACAATTATTAATACACTATTTTACAGAATAGTGAGGACTACTAAAACAACTTCTAGAACCATCATTCCACACCCCGACTAGTACTCGCTACATTCTCGCCTCCTGAGAAGAAAAATGGAACAATAAGGAAAAGGGTGAGCTCAACTAGCCCAGTAAAGAACATTATGACTAAGATAATATAGAACAAATTATCGTTAGTCCTCAACAGGGAAAAATCTAATAGAATACAATAGACAACCAGTTTTAAATCAATCTTCGCAGCGGAAATAATAATTCATTAGAAAAGTTAAGTAGAGAATGCAAACTACTATCTTCTATATATGAATTTAAAAGTTCATCGTCGATATTTTATCCCCGTAACATCAATCATATATATATCCGAATCAAATATTCATCTTTGCACTACTGTGCCAAAGATATTCATCAGTTGGTCATATTCATCTAAACACTTGTTCATCTTTGCACTATGGGCCAAAGATATTAATCAGTCGGTCATGTTCATCTCAACACCTGTTCATCTTTGCACTACGGGCCAAAGATATTCTTCAAGAAATCATTCATCTTTGCACTACGGGCCAAGGATATTCAGTTATATCATCATTTAGGACTGAGGATGATAAAAAATATTTTAAAGGAAACGAATCCAGTGAAACAAAAGAACAAATATTAAGGATTCATATTTTAAATAATCCAAGTTCAAAAATACTTCATAAGTAATCAGAGTGGAGTAAAATTCAAGAATGATCAAAACATGGATACAATCAAAGATAGTATCCAGAATAGATATTTTGGACAAAAAGAAGAAATTTTATTTTTCGATGAATAGTGTCGTATTCGATGAATAGTGCCATATTCGTGAATAGTGTCGTATACGTGAATAGTGTCGTATACGTGAATAGTAACTCCGACACCAAAAAATAGAAATTTTACAAAAAACATCTTCACGCTTCGTGAATAGTACTCGTGAATAGTAACTCATGAATAGTAACTCATGAATAGTAACTCGTGAATAGTAACTCATGAATAGTAACCCCGACATGAAAAAGTTCCAAATTTGATAAAAATTTCCAACCAATATTTTGGCATAATGATATTGAAGAAATAATATCATTTTGAATAAAATAACATCCCTTACCTCGAAAAGACAGTACTTCTAAATAAACAAAGATATATAGGCTATGACTTGAACTTGCACCGTATAGCAAATACTAAAGTACTAAAATACTCACAAATACGCTTCGATATTATAGAGAGAAAGAGAAAGAAATCTTTAGTTTCGTGTGATTTTCAATTCTAACCTAAGCACCCTATTTATAGGAAAATGCTTAGAACACAAAAGCGTAAAATTTAATATAATATTAATATTTAAAAAAAATTCTACGCCTACTTTGAAAATCGATTTCAGCCATTTGCAACACATGGGGGCCAACCAAAACAATAAAAACGTTTTTCTAACTATAAATATTTTAAACTTCCAAAATCAATTATTCGAAACCTCGTAACTTCAATAATTCATAATAAATAGCCCTTTTATCATAAAATTGAATCTCGCATGACTTTTTATAGGAAATTAATTTCTACAACTTTCCTAGGAAGAAAGTTTTTCCAAATTCAAATGTAAATTGAATGAAATCCATAAACCAAGCGATTTTACTGTGCTATAATCAAATTTCAGTCAAGAAATGAGCCCACGGACATGTTTAACATGTTTTAAACAACTTTTGTAACAAAAATACTCCTCATCTTCATATACTCATATATCCCACATTCATTGTAAAAATATCCCCATTATTATATTATAATAATATAATAAAATATTATTTTATCGGAAAAGATAAAATATCAATTTTAACAATTGTCACTTTAAAAATTTTCTCCATCTATATCCACATAAAATTAATATTTTCCTCATCATATAAATCAATAATTAATTATTCACAAATAATATTACAGAATCACAAGATCGCAACTGTGCCGTTCCAGGAAAGAGGGGCTTTCAATAAGAATTTCTCCTCATCGACGCCGCAATTAGGTGACCAAACCTCTCCTGATGTAACTTTCTAGACATTGCCAATAATGTTTTCTAATAATATTATTTAGATAATATGAATTATTGCTTCGATAATGAAAAATCGTGTAGTGACAATTATTGAAACAACAAAGAATATATAATATCAACGTAGCAATTATTGAATCAATAAAATAAAATATCGAATAAGTAATTATCGTAACAATTATTGAGTAGTGCCTTCACGTAAGAATCAATAATTGGTGCAATACCGCGTCTTCTTCGTTCAACAACGCAGACATCGTGTTTTAACCACCGGGTATTCCAACAAGATTAATTCTGTGAATAACCAATAACGTCGTTATTTATAAACAACTTATACTTATCATTTTCTTCATCCAATTGCTTTCCGTTATGGGGCCCACACAAGGCTGTGCCATCGTACGAATATTCCACGACCAAACGAATATTCTTCGACAACAATGAGTATTTTATAACCACTTGCTTATTTGAAATATTTGTGCATTTTACCCATAACTAACCACATTTAATCAAATCAACCCTTACTATTTCAAAATGATAAATAGAGGAAATTAAATTTCAATTATTAATAATTTGGGGTCTTACAAAGAACATCCGATTCACCAAAGTTGTTGTCAGACATCACCTAGGTTTTCTGGGTAACCCAGAAACCCAGGTAGTCGCGAGGTACCACTTTGTGGTTTTAATTTAGCTTAGTTCTGGTCATTATATTAGTGTTAATAAGGTTCAAACCTATAGTAATTATGACATTGAACATTTATATACCATTATTTCAGTCAAACAACATCATCAACCCTAGTTTTAAGCCGGTCAAAGTACTTGACAAAACCTGTTCTTGGTGAATTCTGGGTTTTCCAGAAATTCATCCGGCTCGGTTGGTCAACGTAGGTTTGACCGAGATTATCCTTCATTACAGTGATGATCTAAGTGATCTAGTGAATTCAACATATAGTATTCATTTCTGTGGACAGTCAACGAGGTTTGAACGCTCGTATCTGGAGATCTAGACTTGATATGGATGTGATTCCACTTCTAGTCTACGCTCCTCATGTCAGAGAACAAATTCAAAACATAAAACACACAAAAATGCTAACACATAAATATCTAGAGGCCCTGACATTTGACTGTCAGGCCTTATTTTTCAACTCTTCCAGATTCAAAAATTTTGCCATTTCGTGCACTTGGATGTTATGGATCTGGGTTTTAACAACCCAGATCACTAAATGACATCTTTTAACACTGTTCTAAACAACAAATAACAACATCAAACATCAGATCATAAATTTTCAAAATTTTAGGGTTTTATACCTTTGATGCCATGATCTTTGATTTCTAACTCTTGGATCTGTTATTGGAAGTCTAAGAACTGATCCTAGCTTTGATTCTTACTCTCTCTCACACTAAGTCCCAAATTTCTAGAGAGAGAATGGGCTTTGACAAAAATGAAAATAAAGTGAACCTTTTCTCTTTCTTAATCTATTTATATTATGTAATAATGCAAGGTATGTGGCTGGCTAGATGGCTGATTGCTGGTAATTTGTCAAATGCTAGGGTTTAGGGTTGGTTCACCAACCCTTTAGGGCTAGATCTACAAGCAACATACTAATAATGCACAAAGGGCATTAATGTCATTTTGCACACAAAATTAATGGCATTTTAGTAAATGCCCAAACCCTTAGGGTTTAGGGTTTAGGGTTTAGGGTTTAGGATTTGAAACCCTTAGGGTTTACAAATTTAATTTTCTAAAATTTCCAATTTAGGTTTTAAAAATAGAAAATTAATATTTCTAAATTATAATTAGAATTTTCTAATTATATTAAAATTTCTTAATCATAATTTAAATATTGCTAATTAGGATTAATAATTCCTAATTAAAATTGCTAATTTAGCAATTAGGGTCAAAATCACGGATTAGGGTTTACAATCCAAAATTAGGGTTTCTAATATAAAATAAATTTCTAATTTAAAATTCGATTTAAGTAATTAGATTAGGGTTTTCTAATTACTATAACTTGAAAATTAGAATTAATATATCTTAATTAACACTAAAAGTGTTAAATTAACACTTAGGTTTTCCCTAATTATAAAATTAGGGTTTCAAATCCCAAAATTTAGGGTTTAAAAATTTGAAATTAGGGTTTGCTAAATAATTAATTAGCTTTACCCTAATTAATAATATAATATATAGCACTTAAGCCAAATAATTATCCTTTAAGTTCCCAGATTAGGGTTTTAACTTTTCGAATTAGGATTTCGGATTTTCGGAACTGAAATTAGGGTTTTCAGAACCGGTTTCTAGGGTTTCGTGTTAATCGTTAAGGTTTTCTAACCGAACGTTGAAGTTCTTAATATATACGTAGGGTTTGTTACAGATATCATTTATTTGGTCAACCCTTGACCCTTAACCACATACTGAATACATAAATGACCAAATACATAGAACATATTCACGTATACCCTTAACCTGAATAATTCACTTAAATACTTCACAGAATTTTGAAATCCTCAAAATTTCATCTTAAAAATATCAAACGCATACACTTATTTTCTGTCTAGGTTCTAATGTCGAACCTTAAATTAATTAATTAAAATTTTTAAAATTTTCTAAATTCTCGGGTTGTCACAGAGTCTAATAAGGTTCAATAATAATGATAATCAAATTGAATAATAATCTCAATAGGTATACAATATGACAATTATTGTATAACAGAATCATGCTTTGAAAAGATAATCAATCTTTAATATAACAATTGAACTTGATTAATAATAATGAGAATAACTCAATAATGATAACAAGTAAGGTTAGAAAACTTGCCTCGTGCGTAGATTACACTTTAACTAAACTCGTTCTTTGATTTAACTCCTACATATCAATTACGTTCACAATACCAGTCAATTATAACTTACTAAACATCACACGTTTATTCTTTGTCTAACTCGAATTCAGGACTATACTTAGTCATATTACCATACTTGTTTCCACATAATATTACACTATACGAACAACAAGCTAAGTATATAATCAACAATTCAATCAACATGTAATTGTCTTCTTCACTTGGTAAAAACTCATTTTAATATCTCATTATATATCTAACAAGTTTTTATGTTCATTAGACTAGCACTACTACAAAACAGTAAATAGACAACGCGGAAAAAACGTTGTGGTTTCAGTCAAAAAAACGTCATGGTTAAAGGTGTTGTCTATTTGACACCCTTACACAACGTTTTTAAAACGTTGTAGTTAAGCACAATACACAACGTTTTTTAGGAAAAAATGTTGTAGATTTGTTTTCCAAAAATTAGCAGATGCTTAAAAACGTTGTAGAAGGTATGATTCCACAACGTTTTTTGGATAAAAATGTTGTTGTTTAGTATATCAGACAACGTTTTTTAAACGTTGTAGATAAAAAAGAAAAAAAAAAAAAAGATGTGGTTCACCTATATTACCAATGCACCTGCAATATGCTAATGCCATGATATATAGCCAAAATGTATCAACCATTCAAAATACATCCCAATAATACTATTCGTTTACAGTTTCAAATTACTACATCCACAAAATATATACCAAAATATCCATATATACATCTCAAATTCACTTTTCAATCCATTAAATAAACCACAATAAACAAAACTATTCATAAAATTAAGCTACTACCTAAGCATGTGCAAAAAAGCCTAGGCAAACCAGCATCAACAATGACTTGGCATGTAACTTCAAAATGACAAACTCTGGCATCACATCACATCTCTTAGTTTTCCAGGTTTTACGTTAGTGATAAGTACCACATGGCGGTTCTGCAAAGTAAATAAGAGCAAAAACAACTAATAAAGTAATATATCCTAATCATGGTATTGTGATAAACTGAATGTACATTAGGAGGCTGTTTACAAGAGTAAAATTGTGCCTCCAAACTAAAGAAAATGATAAGTAACTAACTAAATACTCATACAATAGTCGGTGATCTAGATCTATGCAATGTTTGGCCGGACTAATTCGACCACTACCGTAATTTAGCCTCTCCAACAAATAGCCCACATTAAAAGCTTAAAAATTGTATGGACATACCTAGAAATTATTAAATGCATTTTCATTAAAAACATAAGGGAAAACTTTATGTTTAGAAGACTTTAGAAATTGTATGGGACAGCCTGAAACGACTCTCCACACACATTTATTCCTAAAATTCTTCTACCCCCACAATAACATCCTTTTACTTTAGAATTTCACTGCAACAAGAGCTATCAAATTATCGAGGCCGGACTTATATAAATAATATATAGTAATAAATAAATATAAAAGAAAGAGTGTGTCTATCAAAACATAAAGAACAAGTTAGATCTTCATTACATGGTTGAAAATTAGCAAAGTGCACTTGTCGAAGTCTGCAATGTCATGTTGCGAATAACGCCGTAAATCGGAGGGCCATTCACGACAGTACAGACAAGGTTGTCAGAGAGATTTGATGGCAAAGGCTGTGAAGCCTCACTTGGGTGGATGGGACTAAAGGGAGCAAGCGGCACGCCTGCAAGGAATCATCTCAGACGTTGAAGAGAAGAAAGTGTTACCACAACTACGCCCTTTACTCTATCGCACAAATTTCGCCATCACCAATACAATCATCCAAAGAATGGCGGTCACGAAATCCCAAGAAATTATTAACTGCATTTCCATTAAAAATACATTAAAAGATGTGTTGTCTATTTATTATTTTGTAGTAGTGACTGATGTCATATATATACCTGAAAACACATTAAAAGCAATTTTCCTTTGATTTCTATATGGAGAAAAAGAAAATACTTACTGGAAGTAACCGAAATAGCCGATATAATTGGACCATAAACTTTTCTTTTAAGAATGTGTGTAGTCCCTTTACCAGCCCAATAAAATCGTATCTCTAAGATATTATTTGTCACACTTGCATTAAATGGTATGACCACTGGCCGTTGCGCCCCATGAGCCTCGTCTAGAATAGTAAAATCCTTTCAAACTAATTCTTCCTAAAACATGCATGCATAGAGGAGGATCAGTTTCATGTAATTTGAAAAACTACTACTCACAACATAACTAAATAATTAATTACCTAAATATAAATATCAAATACCCGCCTCCCAAGACTGCTAAATGTATTGCCATTTGTATATTGTATTTCGGCGAAATGCTTGATTTACAACATAACTCCGTTTTTTCAAGCAATAATGAAATAGTAAAGAGAGTGGAGAGAGGCGTGTTGTTGTATACATTTGAGGATGTTTAATGATGAATTAGATAAAGTTTCACGTAAAATATGTGTTTTCATGATTTCTATCATCCATGAATTCTCAATGCTACTAAATCCCCGATAATTCTTACTTCGTAATATGTTTTTTGCACCACCTTCAATTTTTCCATCTCCTTCATACACTACAACATTTCCATTACTAATTTCTTTTCGTCTTTAAATCGTCTCCCCGCTATTAACATGTAAAGAACACCCGTACGTCGCCACATGATACAAATTAATCGATTGATTGATCATTTAAAGACTTTCAAAGTTCACGAACAAACTTACATTTAGGACAGATGAAATCTTTCTCACAAGGAAGAATTCCTTCTACATTGAAGAAAAATTCTCCTCACATTTCAAAGAACAAAATTTAAACATAAAAATTTTAGAGAAGCAATTAGAAAAAGAAACTCACAAGGTGTTCTCTGAAGAAGAGCTCTTGAACAAGTTGATGTTTAAATTCCTAATGGAAAAAAAAAGAAGTTTTCAATTTAGTGATCGACCAGCATACAGGAAGGAAATGACAAACAAACAAAATTAAAAAATTTACAATAGAGAAATACAAATCAATTAAAACATACCTAGGAGCGGACTCGCAACGATCAATTTTTAGGGCTTAGATGAGTTGGTCCTTCGTCTTGGTGTTTCCCTTAATTAAAACATCGTGGACTCGCAGCGAAACTCTCTCCGACGTGAGTCGACTGTAAGACCCCAACTTATTATAAATAAAATCGAATTTCCTCAAATTATTATTGTGAATAATAAGGTATTAATTTGATATAATTATCTGGTTATGGGTGAAATGTGTAAATTTTGCAAAATATGCAAGTGGTTAAAAAATAATCATTGTTGTCGGGGAATATTCGTTTGGTCGTGGAATATTCTTATTGTCGGGGAATATTCGTATGACGGCGCAGTCATTTGTGGGCCCCATAACAGAATAACTGTCGGATGAAGAAAATGACAAGTTTGAGTTTTTATAAATAACGGCGTAGTTGTTACCGTTAACACTGTTAGAATACCCGGTGGTTAAAATACGATGTCGTGTGGATGCACAGATTAATGAATTATTGATCCCTACGTGAAGAAGACACTACTCAATAATTGTTACGATGAGTTACTATTCAATATTTTATTTTATTGATTCAATAATTCTTTGCGTTGATATTTTATATTATTGTTGTTTCAATAATTGTCACCGCTTTTAAAGATATTTCCCATTATCGGATCAATAATTCATATTATTTGAATAATATTATTAGATAGCATTATTGGAAATGTCTAGAAAGTTCTGTCAAGGAGAGGTTTGGTCACCTAATTGCGCGCAAGTAAGGAGAAATTCTTATTAGAAAGCTCCCTCTTTCCTGGGAACGGCCTGGTTGTCATAAATGTGATTCTGTAATATTATTTGTGAATAATTAATAATTGATTCATATGATAAGAAAATATTTATTTTATGTGGATATAAATGTTGGATATATTTATTGTGGTTAAAAATAAAGGAGTTAATGTTGAGGTGTTTTATAAGTATTTTTGTCGGAATGGAGGTATTAAAAATTAAACCGGTGTTTTTGAGATATATTGCGTGAGTTATAATTTTTAATCCGACCGTTGGATCGTTATGATTTTTGGATATGTTATACATATATAAGTTGAGTATATGTCCACAAATTTTGAACCGTTAAAAATGAACGTATGATTTGTTATGAATTTTAAGAGGTGACTGGTTCAGAAATTGTTGAATTTTCGGAATTTATCATTTTGGTAGAAAATTCTAGAATTGGTGGGCCCCACTTTTGGCTGGTGAATAAATGTGCTGAATTTTATTTCAAATGTAGTGGTTGGGAATAGTAGCAGGTAAAGCCATCAGGTTGCATGTTAAGTGCCTTTGCGTGCTTTAACATTTTTTCTATAAATAGAGGCTAAGTTAGAATTGAAAATCACACCGTAAACAAGTTTTCTCTCTTTCTCTCTCTAGATTATTGAGTGTATTTTGTGAGTATTTAGATACTTTATGATTTTCTATTCATCAGTGCAAGTTTCCTTCAGCCTTATACCGATATTCCGATCAAAAGTACTGATATTTTGAGGTAAGGGGTGTTATATTCTTCTTAAAATAATATTTTCTTCAATATCATTATACCGAAATGTTGGTATGAACTTTTTATCAAATTTGGAACTTTTTGTGTCGGGGTTACGATTCACGTATACGGCACTATTCACGAATACGGCACTATTCATCGAAAAAATGAAATTTTCTCCTTTTTTTGTCCAAATGTCTATTATGGTTACTATCTTTAATTGTATCCATATTTTGATCTTTATTCTTGAATTTTGCTTCGAAATTGGTTATTAGGGAGTATTATTGATCTTGGATAAACTGTAATACGAATCTCTAATATTTGTTATTTTGTTTCACTGGATTCGTTTACTTTAAAATATTTTTCATCATCCTCAGTCCTAAATGATGATATTACTAAATATCTTTGGCCTGTAGGCAAAGATAAATGATTAATCGATGAATATCTTTGGCTCGTAGTAAAGAGAAAGATGAGCAGTGTTGAGATGAACATGACTAATTTGGTGATACAAATGAATATATTTGGTTTTGTAGTGCAAAAGATGAATATTTGATTAAAGATGTATATTGATTGTTCATACAGAGGATAAAATATTGATGATGGACTTTTAAATCTTAGAAGATAGTAGAACTCATTCTCTACTTGACTCTTCTAATGGATTCTTTATTTTATTATGATTGTTGATCTAAAAATTGTTGTCTATTATATTTTATCAGATTTTTCCCTGTTGAAAACTAACGATAATTTGTTGTATATTATCTTAGTCATAATATTCTTTACTTGGCTATTTGAGCTCACCCTTTTCCTTTTTGTTCCATTTTTCTCAAGAGGTAAGAACATAGCAGGAACTAGTCGGGGTACGGAGTGATAGTTCTAAAAAGATGTTTTAGCAGTCCTTACTATTTCTGTAAAATAGTGTTTGAATAATTGTAATGAGGACTCCTTTTGAGTTTGTATACTCTCTAGTATACAATATTTGTATTCAAACTTATGATATATAGGCGTTATCGTATTCGCATTTGCGACAATTATATTCTTGAAGTTGTATTTGTTTTTTTGTACCATGTATTTGGCGACTCAGAATGGGTGATGTATACCTATTTTGGGGCGTCACGGTTGGTATCAAACTCCTCCCTAGAATTTGTTGTTGGTCTTTGGTCTTTGCTTCTTTGATGTCTTCCCGTCATTGTTGAATCTCCTCTTTCTGAAATTTCCACTTAACTCACCTCTCCTATTATCATGGCCATGATGACCACCTGAGTGGTTACCACCTTTATTCGTATTTTTTCCTCCTCGTTGGTTATCATCGCCTCGATGAATCTTCATCCAGGTATGATACGGTTTGTGGTCCCTCGGTTGCACATACTCATTATCTCGCTCTAATAATTGAGCCCCATTTACAATATCCGAATATAAAGAAAATTTATGAGATATAAGATATTTAGAATCTAAGGCTTTAGACCTCTCTCGAAACATCCTCGTCATTCGTTCCTCATTTTCGACCAAATGAGGTGCAAACACAGATAACTCGCAAACTTCACCTCGTCATTGGGACAAAATCATGTTATTTTGTTCCAGTCTGATAAACTCTACCTCCTTCATATGACGAATACTTTCAGGAAAGTACTTGTCATTAAATAGTTTCTGAAACGTTTCCCAAGACATGTTGAGTGTAACAGGCTGGGTACGCTTCACAGACTCCCACTAGTAGTCTGCCTCGACCGCCAGTTAGATGTTACAAATGCGGGAAAGAGGGACATATCAGCCCAAACTATCCACAACAATCCAAGGTATGTTACAATTGTGGAAAGGAAGGCCACATAGCTCGGGATTGTTCTGTAGCAAAACCAAGTTCAACGGGGATGGTGACTCCAAGGGCTGTCCCGGATAACTCAAAATCAGCGGTTCTTGGAAGAGCGTTTATCGTGACTGGCCAAAACGCGAGGAACCCGAACGAGGTGATTACGGGTAAGTTAATCTTGAACTCTTACGAAGTTTATACCTTACTAGATACCGGTTCTACCCATTCTTTTATCTCCTGCTTGTGCTCAACGTTTAAACTTGACTCCAGAGAAATTAGACTTT
Organism: Panax quinquefolius; assembly: GCA_020205615.1. NCBI lineage: Eukaryota > Viridiplantae > Streptophyta > Magnoliopsida > Apiales > Araliaceae > Panax > Panax quinquefolius. The sequence goes on along the minus strand of CM035171.1, from coordinate 63,784,436 downwards.
GATTTATCAGTGGAGACTCCGTTGGATGAAACTTTCGTTACATCCACTATTTATAAATCTTGCTTAATCCAAGTTGGCACTATCACATTACCTGTTGATCTTATCTCTTTAAAGATACTTGCTTTTGATGTGATTTTAGGAATTGATTGGTTAACCACTCATCATGCCAAAATTAATTGTTTTCGTAAGGTTGTTAGTTTTCATATTCTAACCAACTGTCAAATGCAATTCAAACAACTAAACCACTAAAATCAGTCACTATCATATCAAGCCATAAAGCTATTCGTTTATTGAAAAACGGATGTCAAGCTTTCTTAGCCCATGTTATGGATTTGAACAAAGAGAAGTCGATTTTAATAATTATTACATTGTTAGAGAATTTCGTGATGTATATTTCTGAAGAACTTCCCTGCGGTTTACCCGTAAGCGTGATGTTGAATTCTTTATTGACCTTGAATCGGGTACAAAACCCATTTCTAAAACCCCATATCGAATGGCTCCTATTGAACTTCAGGAGTTAAAAGTCTAACTACATGAGTTATTAGACATCGGTTTCATTCGTCCTAGTACATCTCCTTGGGGTGCTCCTGTTTTATTAGTATAGAAGAAAGACGGGAGTATGCGACTTTGTATTGACTACCGAGAATTGAACCATGTCACCATCAAGAATAGGTATCCGCTACCTCACATTGATGACCTATTTGACAAGTTGCAAGGAGCACAATTATTTTAAAAGATCGATCTTCGTTCTGGATATCATCAACTGAAGATTAAAACTGAGGATATTCCAAAGGCGCCTTTGAACTCGATGACGGGCATTATGAATTCTTAGTCATGTCTTTTGGATTGACTAATGCTCCGCTTTGCTTTCATGGATATGATGAACCGTGTATTCAAGGAATATTTGGATCAGTTTGTTGTTGTCTTTATTGATGACATCCTCATCTATTCCAAAAGTCGTGAAGATCATGAGCACCATTTGAAGCTGATACTTAAAAGGCTTCGTGAAAACAAGCTTTATGCTAAGCTGAAGAAATATGAGTTCTGACTTGAGGAAGTAGCATTCCTTGGGCACGTGGTGTCAAAACATGGAGTATCTATTGACCCGGCGAAGATTGAAGCAGTACAAAGTTGGGAGCAACCAAAGTCGGTGCTCATTAATTCACATAGTCACATAGTAACATACTTAAATTTCTCATTTAATAATAATGTCAAATTATTAAATCTCTAATTAATAAATAAATTAATTAAAATAACATTAGGCTTATTAAATATTTCTTTTAATACAATAAGCTCACATAATGACATACTTTGAATAAGAAAAATTTTCCACATTAATTTAATAAATATAACACATATAATTAAATTAATCTACCACAATTGCATCAATTAATTCTTTAATCTAATAATTAAATCATCAAAATATTTATTTACTTCAATAAATATTAAAATTAAATTATAAAAATCTCGATTCGTCACATTCTTAAACAAAGGTATCATCTTAATCCTTTTATTTTTAAAGTTTAGTTTCTCCTCTTCTAAAATTCTTTGTAAAAAAAATCTTTGTGAAGGATAAATTGTATGTGGTATATGGTTTCATATGATAAATTGTTGGTTATAAGATGGTTTCGTGAGTTTATATATGATTATAGATAAACTAAGTCATGTGTGTATGTATTTTGTGAAGAAAAATATATTACAGTGAGTTTATATGAATATGGCTTAGTTTAAAGTAAAATTAGGGATTAAGTAGTTGTTTAAATTGTAATTTGACTATTGAATTTGTAAGAGGATGAATAAACATAAACATGATATGTTGAATTAACTGTTTTGATTGAAAAACAAAGTTATAGTGATGATTTTCATTAAAAATGTCAAAAAGAGAAGTTTTATCAAAAACAGTAAAATTGGGTGTTTTAAATTTGATGTTTATGTTGTTTTATGGGTAGAATAATGTTAAGAGTCTTTACAATATGTTTACATGAAATCTCTATATGTATTACATGTCAATTAGTTTGTTAGAAAGGAGCTTGTAGGCCAAATTGGTTTTTTGTTCATGTTGTTTTAGAAATTTGGTCGTAGAAGTCTCGGAGTTATTGTACATGATATGACCCAATAATGTAAGTTTGTACATGGCCAATCGTTGGCATGTGTCTCGCGTCATAAAAAAGTAGTGGTACGCCATTTACCATAGTGTAAAGCGTGGAAATGGCAAACATGAAAGTTAACAGAATGGTCAGACAGTGTAATTTATTTAAATAAAAGTCTGAAAAAAATTATTATGTGTTAATAGTAGGACTATTAAATTATGATTTCAGTATTTCTATACTAAGAATGAACGTATTATTAACGATTAACTAGTTTTACTACTAATGTAATTTGATTATGTGATTAACAATCAAATATTACATGATGTATGTACTTAGTTATATATATAATGTGGTAGTGACTAATTATGTCATGATGACATACATATATAGGGTATTGTAATTCGAGTTGTTACGCTTTAGCTTACACTCAAGGCAAGTCTTCTAACTCCATACTTTCGTTGAGTTAATTTGTTATGTTTATGCAAGTTTCTAACTCTATACTTCGTTGAGCAAATTTTACTTTCGTTTAGTAAATTTCCTTTTTGTTGAGAAAATTTATTGTATCTAGTTGTTCATAATGTTGCAAGTTCTCTAAATCTATTGTTTCATTGAACAAGATATTGTTTCTATCTCGAGATACATTACGCAAGTTTTCAAAACCCATTTTTATATTGAACAAGTTATTCTGGGCTTTAACTTGTTATTTAGCATGCAAGTTTATATATTCTAGTATACCAATGTTGAACCAATTTCATCGTTCAAATTTCTATTTGTTATGCATTCTTAGTACTCAATTGTAAATAACCTTGACTTAATATTGTTCAAGCAAGGTACATTATAATTATTCAATGTTTATGCTTTCAGCTTATTCCTAAAGCATGACCTTAGTATTCAGTTATGAAAGTTTTATTCAACTAATCCTTAGTTGATGTTCGTGAAATCCAAATTACCTTGAAATTGTATCCAAACCAAACTTAATTTGGTGCGGACTTGTAATCTAAATACTGAGATGAACAACCCTATTATTAGGGGTTTACGCTTAGCGTTGAAATGGTTGTGCACAATACATTTATGACGAAGGGTTGATCCCCTAAAGCACGTGGAGTCCTTATAGTCTTATGATCATTAAAGTTAAAGTTGAAAGATTACTTATAACTGTGGACATGGTTCGTGGTCATTAGACCCTCAGTAGTATATTTCAGAATGTTGATAGAACATATCATTCAGTTCTATTGAACCTATTATTTGGCAAATGTTGTAGAGTTTATTCATTCTTATTTCAAGTGAGCTTTGTTTGCTCACTCTTGCTTATATAACTATTATAGCTAAGGATGACAAGGTAGATGTACCTAGCACCAGTAAGGGAAAGGGGAAGATGAACAAGTATTGAAGACTTATATTACGTTGACAGTTATTTATCAGACTTTAAATTTGATTGATGTAATGAAGTATTTATTTAATTTCCGCATTTGAATGATTGTATTTAAAGGTTAGATATCCTGGGAGATTTTATTAATGTAATCCCTTAAGGGTAGGTTTATTATTCAATTTTATTATGATTGGATAGTTAGATATGAATGTTTTGATTAAGTGAATCAAATCTTGAGGTAATGAAGTACCGGGATTTAGGGGCGTCACAAAAGGGGTAAATGTGAGGACCCGTGTATAGGTGTGGTTTTAAGAAATTCCGATGACGGAATTTTTTTAAGGGGGGAAGAATGTGACAACCTAGAAAATTGAATTGTCCAGAATATAAGTTTAAAGAATTAGTTATTAATAAAATAAATTTCTATTAATAATATTCTGTACTATGTGTTTATTAATCGTTCTATAACCTAGGAAGATTATAATACGAGAGGATTATGGCTACAAGCTAGACTGAATGAGTAAGAACTTTCAAGACGAAAATAAAAAATTCTGGAAATAAAAATATTTCTGGGGAAAAAGACGAAATAGGCACTATTCATCCGACGAAACCTAAGGATTAGGGTTTGAATAACCTAAGCCTTTCCGATAGTTCTATAACAACCCGATATTTTCTATACAAATAAATTAGAAATGTTGCGTATAAATTTTTTCTTTATTTATTTTAAATATGGGGAATATATAGTATGCACAAGCTACCGAGGCTGCATGACCCGACCTTGACCCTACTGAGACTTACTACCTGGTCAAATGTAGGCTGGTCAAAGCTTTGGTAGGACAGGGCTGGCACGATAGGCTACAAAAGGCCTTAAATTTATTGACAAAATCGGCTCGGCACGGCTTTCAAACTACTCTTGAAGCCTAAGCTCTCTACCTACCAGATGTGACGAACTGGTCTACTTAATCAAAGCCCCAACAAGGTAATTTTTGTTATAAAGAATATGCATGTCTTATTATACTGCCAAGGCCTAGCATAAATTTGGTGGATAGGTGATGTGGGACTTTCCAAAAGCCATTATTACTTGGTTTAGTTGGTTATTTGATTTTTAATGAAGTTCATCTTTTTTGCAAATGTTAAAACATGGACTTCCCAAACTCCATTGTCTCCATTATGTACCCTGTTCATTACTCCATTGTCTCCATTATGCAAAGTGGTTATCATTCATAATGTGTACCAATTTATTACTAATTTGATCAGCACCACTTGTATTGATTGTTGGGTTACCAAACTGTTTTCATGGGTTTGATAAAAATTGATATTTGTTGCAAGAAGAACTTCCATTTGAAGTTGGTCACGTACGATAACGGTAAGACAGAAGTTTTTTTGCCAAATTATTTGCAGCTTTTAGTTCAATTCAATACTTGCCTGAGAAGGTATGAATAACTTGGTAACACAACAATTCAGTAGAGAAAAAATAAGGGTTTTTCATAAGTACCAATTCAGTAACATAAAGAAATTAAAAATCGTATCACAGGTCAAGAATTCTAGGAACATTCAAAAACAACAAAAATACCGCAAATCACCAAATAGCCAATGTTTGTAAGAAAATTTTACATGCCAATATTGTCTCACTATTCAAATTAGATGTGCATAACATGCATTTTTGCTATTGTTGAGTGGATATTTTGCCCAGGAATTAGGCGGATGCTCTTAAGAGTTTAGGATGGCCTTGATTCCAAAAAAAAATGCATTTTTGTATATGCAATATGCATGCACATTACAGATGCTATCATCAATGCAGATAAGCACAATAATCACAGACTACAGTTCATAGGCCAGAATATAAGCCTATAAATGATTGAACTGGTGGATATTTATGTACGTTTCCTCCATATTTATGTACGTTTCCTCCATTACTCCATTGTCTCCATTAATTATAAGTGGTTATCATTCATAATGCGCGCGTTATTAACATCACAGTTGTGCAGCTCTAACAATTATGCAAGGTTGCATTGATGAAGTGTAACTCAAAGCAAGGATGTAAAGATTAGTAAAAAGTCCCACAAAGTTTAATACTAGCAAACTATAAGAATGAGAGGCATTTAGTTCAATTGCATTTGTTTCAAAGTCCCACATAGTCTAGTTAACATCTCTTGTCCCTACTTGTCTTCTATAATTAGAGGAGAGGTAAGTACAAAAATTTTAATGCTTGTTGGGTTTGGCTAAGCATAGCATTGTCCCACTTAGTCTAATAAAATGTTTTTTGTGCCTGCCTTTCTATAAATAGAGGTTTGGCTAAGTTTAGCTAGTCCCACATAGTCTAGTACAAAGTTGTTTGCCCCGCCTCTCTTTAATAAACGGAGGAGAAAAGCTGAGTTAAAATTTTAAGCAAAGAGCAATGGGCTTACGTGGGACTAATGAGGCTGGCAGGGGCCTACCGACCTGTAGGCCTCACAGTCACATTTTTTGTTCAAAACACGGCACGGCTCGGCTCTGCAGATTAAAAAGTCAAGGCCTGACCTAGTCTAGTCAATGGCTAAGGCCTGGCAAGCTTAGTCTGCACTGAGCCAGCCTACATTGTGCATCCCTAGGAATATGTGCCAAGATAATGTGTTTATGTATTTATGTGATATATTACATGAATGATTTTAAATAATTTTATTTTAGAATTATTGATCATTATAAATTATATCTTATAATAATTAGTAAATGTTAAATCCTATTGTGCAAGACCTAGGTGGTTAGTTAACCTAACTTAATTAGGATACCCTAATTACAAATTTTAGAAACTAATTTTATTTTATTTTAAAAAACCCTAAATGAAAGCTTCGTAACCTAATTATACATTAGGTGAAACAATTAAATAACCTAAGGGTTATGGTAATAAGGAAAGGTTAGTATTTAACTTAAATGGATAATCTTGTTATTTTAAGTGACTAATAATTTTAAACCTATTTCTAGTAAACCTAATTAGGTTATGAGCTAAAATCACATGTATAAGTAATTAAATTTCATATGATTGGGAATGGAAACCCTAAATAAATAATTTGGGTAGCATATATTAAAATTATTAGACTGTGTTTATTACATGGCCCAAAACAATTAAAGGAGAAGCCCAAAAGAAATAAAATGCAAACCAATACTTAGCCCACTTGATTAAGGGTATTTTAAACTTTTGATTAATCAAATTTGTGCATTAAAATAATAGCAAAATGGAGGAGATAATGGAGCATAAGTGACCGGCCACATTAGACCATTTAAGGAAACAAAATTAAACTAATCAAGTTCCATAAGTAGAAGTCTTACGCACAAGGACAAGTGTGTCATGCTCCCATTGGTTGAAGATCTACTTAGCACCTTTAATCACATGATTAGGCTAATTGAAGAGATAAGGTGTAGTCTTTTATCCATGGGACAATAAAAATATGGGGGATAATAGTTATATCACTCATTCATTTGCTAGGTACATTCATTTTCTCTCATTCTTCTTCTTCTATCTTTTTCTCCCAAGCTAGTAGCATTTAAAAGAGAAAAGAAAGAGTGAGAGTTCAGTTTTTGAGAGAGTGAGAGAGGTGTGCTAATTTGTTTGATGCATCCTAAGTTTATATACTACTTTGGTAAATCAAGGAAGGTTGCCACTAAATCAAGGTATAACCTAATCTTCATCTTCGTCTTCTACTTTGTATTATAGCTTGAGTTTTGTTGGGGTTATGAACTAATACTCAAGATACCCTAGTTCTATATATCATCATGTATGGAACTAAGTATCTTGAGTGTTAGATCAAAGGCTTAGAGGAAGAAAATGAGCATATGTGCTCCAAGGGGTGACACCTTGTTTTTCTTCCACTAAATCTTGTATAACTCAAGTTTTACAACTTGGATTTGTGATCTGTCGAAGGGGGTGCTAGATACATGAGTTATCTAGTAAACCCAAGTAGTGGAACACAAATCCAGGAAGTATTGAAGACATGGAGACTGTTTTCCCCAAAACAGTCCACATAGTGTATTGAGGTTGTGAAACCCTAAAATAGCTACTGTCCCATTTTTATTGAGGTTGTTTCGGTCAGTTGAAAGTCTTTTAAAAATCTGGGAAAAATCACAGAGGTACCTTAAGAAGTTATCTACGTGTAGGAAAAAGAACGGACGCGTTTCGATTTATAGGTTGTGCGTAATGGCTATTTCCGTAAAGGACTCCTAAATATTAACACTCGAATTTCTCACTGTGTATACACTAGAAAATTCCGAAATATTTACAATAGGTTCATATATGTTATGAGAGTATACCCTGAAAATTGCAGAGTTTTCTGGGCAAAACTCGATTTATGAAAATGAAGCAAGATCCGAGTGTTTTGGGCACTTTAAAATTAGTAAATCATTTTCTAAAATTCCGAAATATTTGGGGATCATTCTTTGGGTCATATCTTCGTCTAAAACTAGAAAAGAAGAATTTTGGAATCGGTTTGGTATTTTTCCTAAAAATGATGAAGTTATGAATAAAAGAAAATAAATAGTTAAGTGATGTCTTAAATAAGAAAATTGTGATTTTAATGCTTGAATACTCCAAATATATAATATTATGATTATTTTAGGGCATTTTGGTAATTTAAAATAAGAAATATTATTTATGACCTTTTATGGATATTAAATAAGTAGTTTTGTAAATGGTGAACAATTAGAATAAATTGTTTATTGATCAAATAAATTATTAAAATGTTATTATGATATTAATAATATTAGAATATGATATTATTAAGTAAATAAAAATATTAAGATTAAAGCTTCATTAAAATATTATTAAATAATTAATCTTAGATTAAAATATTATTAAAAGATTAATAATATTATATTAAAGTATTATTGGATGATTAAAATATTATTAATTAAATAATAATATTTGAGACTAAATAAAATATTATTAAAAATATAATAACATTAGTAAAGGAATAAAATATTATTAAATGATTAATAATATTAGTAAATGAATAAAATATTAATACTATTGGTAAATGAATAAAAGTATTATAAGTTAGATATTATTAAGGTAATAATATTAATGCATGATTAAAATATTATTAAGACGATTAATAATATTAGTAAAGTATTAAAATATTATTAAGATGTTAAGAATATTAGTAAGTTTAATAAAAGTATTATTAGTGAACTAATAATATTAAGAGGTGAATTAAATATTATCAAGATTAATAATATTAAGTGAATTAAAAACATTTTAAGTTATACTTGATGACTTTTAATATTTTAAGAAATAGTACATTAATATTTTAATATTAATGGTAATTATTTAAAATAATGTTAAATGTTTTAAAAATCATTTAAGGGTAATATAAATGTTTTTAAAAATATTTTGAGTTATTATAAATAACTTTAATATTTTGACAACGGTTTCATTAATAGTTTAATAATAATTAAATGATAATAGAATTGTTTGATATTTAAATCATTTAATAATGATTCCTGTGTTTGAAAATTCATGATAAATTAATAAATGTTTATTAAGTCATTTAAAATAATATGACTTATATTTACAGATATTGAGTTACAGAATAGAGTCTTAGACTTAGATATTTTGACTGTATTAATATTTGTTTGTGATGCAATGATTGTTGAACATGTGTGATAATGTGATTAGGTTATGTATTAACTGGAAAATGCAATACTATATGTTATAGTATATTGTTCTAATCGAACGAATGATCTGATTAATGATAGGTCGTGATATAAGAGATAAAACTAAGTTGCATTTTGTAAGTAGCGCATCAGGCAAGTATCCTACCTTTGCATTTTCTTTATGCAATGGACATGAGTAAGAATGTTTCAGAATTATATTATTATTGTACAGATTATTAACCCTATATTATATACGCTCATTGATTATCAACATGTAAGTATATGGTAATTCAGATATATATTCTGTTCGATAATTTCTATAAATGGTTATACAAGTGTCCCCACTTGGATAATCATTGTATTTAACCACATGTTGATACACCTTTGTTAAATACCCGTATATATATTTTGAATTATAGATTATTGTTGAACAAGATAAAACCTTATTATTATCCAACCGAATTGCCTTGGTTTGGAATCCCGACAAGTATGAACATCCCTTACACGGGAAAAACTTTTATGCACCCAAGGTGGACAGAGTGAATGATAACATCGTTTTCGCATGTAGTATCGATCACCACAGGTATAACGGCCGATCACCCCGTGCTCGTAAGTTATGACTTTCTACGATGAAGTTTCGCTTTAACCTTTTCAAAAATGAAAACAATGTTCATAGTATGTCCCTTAACCTATTCATAGTCAAGACGTAGTTTCGTAAATTTTAAAGAGGGTTGTTATGTTATTATTATCGGTTGACATTACACAACTATTGATTTGTTGTAGAAGGGTAGTATAAAGAAAATATTTAAATTCTTTTCAAATTATATATATATATATATATATATATAATTGTTATTACTTGTTGGGCACTCAAATGCTCATCCTCGCTTAATTTAAATGTTTTCATTAAGTGTGAATAACCAAGGCTCGCTTAAGAACAAGGGAAAGTGAAAGGTTCTTTGAATGATTTCAATGTTATCTTATGTAATAGTTTAATATTATTAAGACAATGTTATATATTTATTATCATGTATTGTAAGGAATGATTAAAGGTTACGTACTTGGGAGCTAGACTCTGATAATTATGTAAATTAAGTTTATTATTTATATTATGGTTATTATTATTAGTATTATTCGCTTTCATAGAAATGGTATCGTGAAAGCACCGAATTCGGGTTTCAAGTACACGGATTTGGGGCTTTATGAGTTGGTATCGAGCTTTAGGGTTAGAAACCTTAGGTGGGATAGACCTTAGGCTATAACCTTAGAACAGAGGGAAACTTTAAAAATATAAATAACTCATATAGAGTTTATAAAGAGATGAATTGACTAAATCCATCGTCAAACAAAATAAAAGATAACTTATATAAAACTATTATTTGCTGCGTGTATATACTATATGCTAATCAGGATAATTTATGTGTGTAAATGTCTGGTGGAAAAGGCTTGTTATATGCTTATAGCATGAAGAAGGATCAAATCCATATCTTCGAGCCAATATCAAAGTCAATAGCTGAAATAGAAGCTCACATTGAAAGCTACCTCAATGAGGTGGTTATTTTAAAAGTATAAGACTGGGATCCGTAAATGATAGTATAAATGAGATAGGTAGAGTATAGTTAAAGAATATGTGGTCAATGTCGAGTTCTTAAACTCATATGTTTGTGGTGAGTTCTTAAACTCATAATGTGTTGTAAGTTTGACGAACTAGGTATAGTTAGGTGTGAATGGATTATCGAGGATAATGAGAATATATAGATTACTAAGCAATTGATCCTTAATGAAGGCGTAAGAAATAAGTAGTATTAGAATTACTTGAATATGTCTGATTCTATGTTGTGTATATGATAAGTATGTAGGTGTAATGTAATATTTTGAATAAGTTATGGTAATGAATCCCGACTTTTAAGTCACAAAGGGATAGCGAATGTTTAAAGCAGTGTGTGTTATGGTATGTAAAGTGCTATGAATATGGATCTATGTTGGATTAACGAAATAAGTTGGTATGAAGATAGTAATTATTTATCTGAATATTGGTTAATACGGTAAACTAAAGTTTTCAAAATCTAATATTTTGAGTACATGACTGTTTGAATTGAAAATTTTGTGTGATATGTTAAACGTATATGATAAGGCTTAGAATGTAAGTTAATAAGGAATAATTTATGATAATGCCGCCAAGACGAAACACGAAACCAAAGGGCAGAAGAACATGTCAACAAAGTTGGAGGACAACCAGACCGCTATAGAATTTTGCGAATATGGACGATAGAGATATGCAGAATGGAATACCAACCATGGGTAATCAGCCAAATAATTGATCGGAAAACGTCAAAGACTTCAAGACAATCAGATCGCCAGGGTTTAGAAGAACAACTGACCCTGTAGAAGCATTTGTGATAGTTAGGATAACGGAGGGGCAAAACACAGCTTTTGCCACCTATATGATAAAGGGTGAGGCAAATTTTTGGTGGGAAGCGAATCAAGTGCGGGCAGGAGGGCCATATCTCTCCCAACTTCCCCAATCCTAGGATGAACAATGGGTGTTTTCTATGCGGGTCGACCGAGCATAAGGTGAAGGATTATCCAAAGAGGAGGACGGAGGCAGGGAGTGTGAATACTGGCAAGGGCAGTGGAACTTTGGCAATCACGGGACCAACGTCATCCAGCAAGCCGACGAAATCAACAGAAGGGTCTATAATATGACGATTCAGGATACCATAATAGCTGGTGGTGCAATTCCAGGTATTATTCGTTTAAATTTTGTTTTCTTATGCATGATTTTCATATATATAGTAAATTATTTTATAAAGAAATTTTGAAGAAGGAATTTGAGTTCTTTTAGAAATCAAATTTCTGTTTAATCAGATAGACAAGCTTTACGTGATTAGGTTAATGATCAGTACGATCATTTATGATCAAGATCTACTTGCAATGATTGTATATGCTACGTACACCTGTATGTGTAGGTTTTAAAACGGTGATTACGGGGACGAAATCTTTATAAAGGAGGGTGAATGTAACAACCCGATATTTTCTATACAAATAAATTAGAAATGTTGCGCATAAATTTTTTATTTATTTATTTTAAATATGGGGAATATGTGCCAAGATAATGTGTGTATGTATTTATGTGATATATTACATGAATAATTTTAAATAATTTTATTTTGGAATTATTGATCATTATAAATTATATTCTTATAATAATTAGTAAATGTTAAATCCTATTATGCAAGATCTAGGTGGTTAGTTAACCTAACTTAATTAGGAAACCCTAATTATAAATTTTAAAAACTAATTTTATTTTAAAAACCCTAAATGAAAGCTTCAGAACCTAATTATACATTAGGTGAAACAATTAAATAACCTAAGGGTTATGGTAATAAGGAAAGGTTAGTATTTAACTTAAATGGATAATCTTGTTATTTTAAGTGACTAATAATTTTAAACCTATTTCTAATAAACCTAATTAGGTTATGAGCTAAAATCACATGTTTAAGTAATTAAATTTCATATGATTGGGAATGAAAACCCTAAATAAATAATTTGGGTAGCATATATTAAAATTGTTAGATTGTGTTTATTACATGGCCCAAAACAATTAAAGGAGAAGCCCAAAAAAAATAAAATGCAAACCAATACTTAGCCCACTTGATTAAGGGTATTTTAGACCTTTGAATAATCAAATTTGTGCATTAAAATAATAGCAAAATGGATGAGATAATGGAGCATAAGTGACCGGCCACATTAGGCCATTTAAGGAAACAAAATTAAGCTAATCAAGTTCCATAAGTAGAAGTCTTACACACAAGGACAAGTGTGTCATGCTCCCATTGGTTGAAGATCTACTTAGCACCTTTAATCACATGATTAGGCTAATTGAAGAGATAAGGTGTAGTCTTTTATCCATGGGACAATAAAAATATGGGGGATAATAGTTATATCACTCATTCATTTGCTAGGTACATTCATTTTCTCTCATTCTTCTTCTTCAATCTTTTTCTCCCAAGCTAGTAGCATTCAAGAGAGAAAAGAAAGAGAGAGAGTTCAGTTTTTGAGAGAGTGAAAGAGGTGTGCTAATTTGTTTGATGCACCCTAAGTTTATATACTGCTTTGGTAAATCAAGGAAGGTTGCCACTAAATCAAGGTATAACCTAATCTTCATCTTCGTCTTCTACTTTGTATTATAGCTTGAGTTTTGTTAGTGTTATGAACTAATACTCAAGATACCCTAGTTCTACATATCATCATGTATGGAACTAAGTATCTTGAGTGTTAGATCAAAGGCTTAGAGGAAGAAAATGAGCATATGTGCTCCAAGGGGTGAAACCTTGTTTTTCTTCCACTAAATCTTATATAACTCAAGTTTTACAACTTGGATTTGTGATCCGTCGAAGGGGGTGCTAGATACATGAGTTATCTAGTAAACCCAAGTAGTAGAATACAAATCTAGCAAGTATAGAAGACATGGGGACTGTTTTCCCCAAAATAGTCCACATAGTGTATTGAGGTTGTGAAACCCTAAAATAGCTACTGTCCCATTTTTCTTGAGGCTGTTTCGGTCAGTTGCAAGTCTTTTAAAAATCTGGGAAACATCACAGAGGTACCTTAAGAAGTTATCTATGTGTAGGAAAAAGAACGGAGGCGTTTCGATTTATAGGTTGTGCGTAATGGCTATTTCCGTAAAGGACTCCTAAATATTAACACTCGAATTTCTCACTGTGTATACACTAGAAAATTCCAAAATGTTTACAGTAGGTTCATATATGTTATGAGAGTATACCTAGAAAATTGTAGAATTTTCTGGGCAAAACTCGATTTATGAAAAATGAAACAAGATCCGAGTGTTTTGGGCACTTTAAAATTAGTAAATCATTTTCTAAAATTCCAGAAATATTTGGGGATCATTGTTGGGTCATATACTGTCTAAAACCAGAAAAGAAGAATTTTTGGAATCAGTTTGGTATTTTTCTTAAAAATGATGAAGTTATGAATAAAAGAAAATAAATAGTTAAGTGATGTCTTAAATAAGAAAATTTTGATTTTAATGCTTGAATACTCCTAATATACAATATTATGACTATTTTAGGGCATTTTGGTAATTTATAATAAGAAATATTATTTATGACCTTTTATGGATATTAAATAAGTAGTTTTGTAAATGGTGAACAATTAGAATAAATTGTTTATTGATCAAATAAATTATTAAAATGTTATTATGATATTAATAATATTAAAATATGATATTGTTAAGTAAATAAAATATTAAGATTAAAGCTTCATTAAAATATTATTAAATAATTAATCTTAGATTAAAATATTATTAAAAGATTAATAATATTAAATTAAAGTATTATTGGATGATTAAAATATTATTAATTAAATAATAATATTCGAGATTAAATAAAATGTTATTAAAATGTAATAACATTAGTAAAGGAATAAAATATTATTAAATGATTAATAATATTAGTAAATGAATAAAATATTAATACTATTGGTAAATGAATAAAAGTATTATAAGTTAGATATTATTAAGGTAATAATATTAATGCATGATTAAAATATTATTAAGATGATTAATAATATTAGTAAAGTATTAAAATATTATTAAGATGTTAAGAATATTAGTAAAGCGAATAAAAGTATTATTAGTGAACTAATAATATTAAGAGGTGAATTAAATATTATCAAGATTAATAATATTAAGTGAATTAAAAATATTTTAAGTTATACTTGATGACTTTTAATATTATAAGAAATAGTACATTAATATTTTAATATTAATGTTAATTCTTTAAAAATGATTTTAAATGTTTTAAAAATCATTTAAGTGTAATATAAATGTTTTAAAAATATTTTGAGTTATTATAAATAACTTTAAGTACGGCTTATTAATACTTAAGCCCTTTGATTCATTATTCCAACCCCTTCTTAGCATACATGTTCTACCACCACGCACTTCTCTAACAATGGAAGAGAAAGAGAATCATGGTTCAAGATGACTTACCCTTTGATGATCACTTGCTAAACCTTACTCTTCTTCTTGCTTCTTGAAATATAAACTCTAGCTTTTCTAGCTTTTTCTCTCAAGCTAAGCTCTCAACTTATAATGTATAAAGTGTTGGATGAAATAAACAAACAACAAATGAAATGCAAGCCTGCTATTTATAGGAGTTACTAGGTTAGGGCATAAGGGTCATTAAGCCATCCACCTCCTTACTATTCATTACCTAGCTCTTAAGTTAACTTGGCCACCACACTTTTTGCTTGCTCACCACTTAAGTTATTCATTTCTTAGCCCTTAAGTCTACTTGCTCATCACCCTTACTTAGTCCTTAAGTATACTTGCTTAGCACCTAGCTTATCCTTTACTTGTTTATCACATAAAAGCACTTTGTTTGCCCCACCACACTTACTTAACTATTAAGTTATTTGCTTAATACTTAGCTTATCTCTTGTTTAGCTCTTAAGATTACCTGCTCCTTACTTCCTTTACTTAATCATTAAGTTTACTTGGTCCTTACTTATTTTACTTGGTCATCACATTCAACCATGTGATCATGAGTTGCCCCATGGGTCACCCTAACCCATTGCATTAATATTTTGGGCTTAAGGTTTAATTAGCTTTCTTACAATTTGGGCTTGTATTAACAAATCTTTGGGATTGTTCATTAATTCATTTTGGACTTTACAATAACCAATATTTGGTTTTAACATTAGTTCACATTGGGCTTAACCCAATCCCAATTAAATTATACACTTCCTACATAATCCTACAATTATAATCACATATGGCTTAAAGCCTTGAAACGTATTATATACGCATTAATTCCGTATTCTAATTCGTATACTTAGTCAACATATACGACATACCATCATCCATACATACTCGTATAATACTTCGTATCATACTCGTATTTATTAACTCGTACAATATCTACGTATTATACGATTATCGCTTTAATTTATTATACGCATTTAAATTCCTTCTCACAAATCCCTTTCTTATAACCATTAGGTTTTAAGTCCACATGCGAAATATTATGTTTTCCATAACTGAAATATTATTGGATATTCCATCTTACCTTGATATTCTATCGTCACGTATTTCTCGAAAGTTCAAAAATAATTCCCGAGCAGAAATGTGTGGATAGTGTTTTTTAGAAAATTTCTCGGAAATCTTTTATTTTCGTCTTGAAAATTCAAACACTTTAATTCTACCACGTAGCCAAAATACTACGACGTTCTGATATGTTTAGGTCATAGAACGACCTCCAATTAGCTTGCTCCCATAAATAATCAATTAAATTTATTTAATCCACATATTAAAATAAAAATTTAATTCTCCTAAAAATCCAATTTCTCGGGCGTTACATTCTTCCCTCCTTATAAGAATTTTGTCCCCAGAATCTCGCTATTACTACATGCACCATTGAGGAAAATTTTTCTTCATTTTAATCTCTAGTTCCCACAATGCTTCTTCGACATTGGGGTTCTTTTATTTCACCTTCACCGAAGGTATTATCTTAATTCCCATGACTCGTCACTTCCTATCAATAATCTGAGTTGGAAGTTAAACATTTATTAACATATTATGCTATCTTCCTTTTATTAGTCCTTCCTTTAACTCATAATTATTTGGAACTCAAATTCCTCCTTCAAAACAAGACTATACTTAGTCTTCTATTTATCCTACGTCTTCTTCTTCATTCGCTTGTATTCCTTATTACCTAGTTGTACTTACTTAACTCGTTTCATTTCGTGGATTGAGTCTACATTGTGAATAACATTTCTACCCCTTCATTCCATAATTTAACTTCTAACTTTGATCTTGTCATCTCCGTTATTAACTCATTCTGAGTCGTTAACATCGATAGTTTTCCCTAACTTTCCTACTTAATGCGTCGGCTACTACGTTTAACTTCCCTGCATGATATAACATATCACAATCGTAATCCTTTATCCATTCTAATCACCTTCTCTACCTCATATTCAATTTCTTTTGTGTTGAGATATATTTCAGACTCTTAGAGTCTGTGTATATCTCACACTTCTCCCTGTATAAATACTATCTTTAGATTTTTAATTCAAAAACTACAACTGCCAATTCTAGATCATAAGTAGGATAGACCTCCTCATAATCCTTTAACTGGCGTGATGCATACACAATGACTTTGTCATGCTATATGAGCACGCAATCATGCCATCTACGCGAAACATCGAGATACACTACAAAATTTCCCGTATCATCTGATAAAGATAATACAGGTGTCTTACTTAACCTTTCTCTTAAATCCTGTGACGCTAATGGTACCTTCAACCATAGCACCTCACATGAGAACCTATCTCATTTATCACCGACTTGCTTCTAAGGCCTCTTACTGGAAAATCTAACTTCATTACATTAGTCAACTCAAGTGACATAACCCGAAACTTGTCATAACAATAACGAGTTCTGAACGTCATCTTAGGTACCTCCTCCTTCTTCCTTACTTTCAACCGACTATGCCCCGTACGCAAATCTATCTTAGAAAAATTCTTTTCCCCTTTCAACTGATCAAATAGATCATCGATCCTGGGCCATGGGTATTTATTCTTAACCGCTAACTTACTCCTCCTACGATAGTATATATACACACAGCTCGTCTTCTTCCTTAACATCCTCCTAACTTGCGTCATGGTTAGACAACAATAATGTTCTGGTGATTTATTACCGTAATTTACTACCTTGGATTTTCTGAAAAACTGAAGATTCACACTTTTCTTACAACTATTTATTATAGCTCTATGGTTAATCAACCCCTTCATACTGAGAATTTCTTCAATTCTCTCAACATTAACATTACTTATCTACCCATACTTACTTACCTTTATCATTCATGAAACAATTTTCAAGAATATAATTATCAAAATTTATTTCCTCCTCCTCCATCTTAATGTTTTAAGGTACTTATACTCCCTTCCAAACAGAATCCAAGATGAGTCTTTTCACATGTCTTACACACTCCGATCCTACGCTTAGGATCCCCTTGTCCCACTCTAGTATTCCCGGAATTAAAATTCTTTCTTTTTGTCATGCTGCCAATGGCATTCTCTGCCTTGGTTCCTCCCTCTCCCTTGCTTTTATTCTTCCTCTCTTGTTTGTGGTATTGAGTCAACGACTCACTACAACCTTCTACTATAATCACCTTTTCTAGAATGGTCTCATAAGAAACACTCTGGAATGTCAAAATCCGACTATAAAGCAAGGGTTTTAGGCCCTACTCACACCTATGAGCCTTCCTCTCCTCAGTGTCAACTTAGCGTGGAGTAAACCTTGCCCATTCATTGAATTTGGTCGCGTATTGGGGAAGCGTCATGTTCCCTAATTTAAGTTCTAAGAACTTCATCTCCATCCTCCCTTGCATACTTGTAGGGAAATAATTCTCAAAGAAAACCTTCTTGAATTGTTCCCATGTTACCGCATCTGTTCTAGCCTCACCCTGGTGAGCCTCCCACCAAAAGTTGACTTCCCTTTTTATCATGTAAGTCGCAAAAGAAGTCTTTATATTTCACCCACGCTTTGTTTGTAATAACAAACGCCTTATCTATTTCCATTACCCATGTCTGGGTTTCTAATGGGTCCGTCGTTCCTTTGAACTCCGGCGGACCTACGCTTTTAAACTCTTTAAAGGTAGTCGTTCTGGATACTCTAGATCCCGTGGGTAATCTACCCCCAGTTTAATTTAATGTAGCCATTAATAAATTAACGAACTCTTGCATATGGTTGTTCAGACCCCCTTGATTATCATTATGTGATTTCGTTTCCAGATTACGTCGTCTTCGTATTCGCTAAAATTTCATTATTATCTATTTACTTACTTCGTTATTATTCGTCACATAACAACTCATACGTAACAAAGCATATTAAATGAAAATTTCATTATATTCATATGCTTCTTCATAGTTTGAAACTATTTATAATTTGTTCTCCTTAGCCAAAAGCTATTACATCTTTATCCCACAATTGAACTTCACAAAAGTTGGGATTTATAAAAAGACTACCCTTTTATACAAAAGAGGGTTTTACGTCACTACACACATATTAATAACTTTAGACTTCTAATAATGCATAACAGCGTCCTCATATTTCTCATTCGCAATCTTCGCTACAGTATCCCGACTAATAGTATGTCGAGTCTGTCCTGACTCTATGGAATAACAAGCAACTTTCAGCTTGAAATCCAAATCCTTATGAGCACTCATATGGATGTAAGACATACGTGTTATCTTCCGGTCCTTCTCCCCCAGTTCCCTACGAAGCTCATCGGCCTCCTTCTTAAAATCCCTAGCCTTATTTATCATGAGCACCTTCTCATCATGCTCTGACTCAAAATCTGCTTCTGCAGACTCCTTCGCTATATAAAGAGCACTAATCTCTTCATTCTGTTTTTGCACCACTGTACTCAGTTGCACATTCTTGTCAAGCTCTGCCAGATACAATGATCTCATTGCATCTAGAGGTGATGACTCTAGTGTAGGTACCACCGTATCAACATATGTTACTTCCATTCCTTCCTCCACATCGCTCATCATATCCATGTCTGATGTCCAAGCTACATCTCCCTCGGAGTAGTCTTCCTCAGAAAAATACTCCACCGTCTCCGACTCCTCTAGAATCACTAATGGTACCTCCGCCACGCAGGCATAGGGGTGTGCACTCCACTGTTCACACAATTTTCTTCGCCACCGCATGTATATCTCTATACATCAAACTATCGATCGACATCCCATAATAACATATAACATGTTGATTAGTACATAACACACAATAATATATAAGCACAAATCACATTTAATTTATTTAGGTTACTTTCCATCTTTTAAATCTTTTTGATGATCGAAGTTTCCTCAATACCTTCTTAACTCATTCGTCTTAAGTAAATCTCAAGTTTACTTTCTTCTGACTTTCTTCCTTAACGAGGTTATTAGCCCAAGGTTCTTCTCCCTTAAGTTTTATAACCTAATGCTTTTGATACCAACCTCGTGACGCCCCAAATCCAGTCTCTTCCAACCCCGATATATGGTGCTCCACTTGCTACAGTTCTCACAAACATTCAATTAAAATGCCTCAAAAGAACGAATATGTCTTATATATATATTCCAAAACAATACTACTATTCCCCAGGTTCTTTATAACCGTTACATTTGTTCTTGTCATAATATCAAATATTATCATTACAAACCTATACTATTACATAGGTAATCTACAAGTTCGCTTTAGCCTTCCCTTTATCCTTGTCGAATCTTTTGGTCCATTCGGTCTAAGCTGTATTCATATGGTTCAAGCAAGAGTGAGCATAACAAGCTCAGCAAGTACAACAATTTCATTTAAAAAGAATGCTTGAAACATAGGAATCGTATATCTTCAATAACTGGATAATAGTTATGAAGTACTATCAATATTTTAAAATAGCGTTCATTTTCCTTTAAAACGTTTTATCATTACAATATTCAGTAAAACACCAATTCTGGTCCAAGACCATGAGCGTTTTCATAATTTCTTTGAAAAGGACAACCCGGCACGAAGTCCGTAAGTCTAGCATATCTTACGCGCACTTCTAGCTGATCAGCCTATAGTACTCTATGTTGATCAACACTACATCCATTAAACGTGTGTACGTTTAAGTTGTGCCAACCTCACGTGCCCATCGAATACTCGATTAAAATACATTTGTTTATTCATATTCATGCTTACCTTGAATCCGTACCAAACAATTAGCGTAGGATAGCGTTAGCAATTCTATATTGAAAGACTTGTAAATAAATCAATCAATCTATCAAGATTAGTCTAGCCGAGTTAAAACTGGCCTCGACTCTTTCTTTAAAACCATACATGCATCTCATAACTTGAATCATTTGAAAACTTGGCTAACATGAAGGTTAGACAAGCGTTTAAGAAAAACTTTCCTTCAGCGTCTGCTACAGTATAATTACATTTCCTTTGAGTCTTTACGGTCTCTACAACACATAACCACATAACATACCACATTAGGTCATGAATGAACATACATAGTTCTTAAAGAATCTTACCCTTCTTCTCAATCTAATTACGTATTAGATTTGTTATTTATTGGTTCTGGCTTGCCATCGTTCTTTTACATTGTTCTTATCAACTTCTTTCCTTTCTATAACTTAATTGAAATTATTCCATTATTACAACTCGGTTCGAGTTAATTATCCTTCCTCACAGTTTACTAACGTCCTTACGTTTATTAATTGACACTTAATCGGCATTGGTTATGTACATTTATTGTACACCGTTACTGTTTACATTCAATTAACTTTCTTTAACTCTAAGTGATCACACTTGAGGTTTAGTTATGACTTAACAATGTTTTATTAAGTCTCTTAGTTCATTGTTAAATAATGTCCATTCAAGCTCTACTTGTAACCATTCTTCACTATGTAGTTCTTGAGGTCAAGGTCAAGGCAAGACCGGTTATTACTATTATTGGTGTCGCACTTTCTGGGTCACCCATTATTCGCTTAAAAATCGGACTCTGTTGCCATGGCATGAGTCTCTTTGTTATTTATCGCATCGCAAAGACGAGTTTTGTCGGGGACTATGGCCACTTTGGCATCATCATGGTGTGGGACTTTTGGGTTTGAGTCGCCACGCGCATTGACTCGAGCCACGTAAATGTTGATGATTTTCAAATTTGTAAGATTTCCGAACTCGTAACTTCTTCGTTATAAGTCCGAATTGGCTCGTTCAAGAGCCTACGGTTCAAAAATTACATACTCTATGTGTTCATGCAAGAATTTTATCTATTCAACTTTGTTTGCTAAAATTTCACATATTAGTCCATTTTTAACGAAAACGATAAACGTTCGTGAACGTTCAACGCTCGTTTCTTCGTTCTAAGTCGGAATACGATCATTTTTGATTCTGTAACTCTATAATGCCAAATAAGACTTATCTCTATTGAAAACCAACGTTTCCAAGCTAAATATCAAAATTTAACTTCCATTCCGAGAATTTCACGAATTCGACGATTGTCGTCTAATCGTGTGAATTCCGGCGAAACTTCGTTACTTAAGATTTGTTTTTCGTTTCAAATGGATTCAATTCATCATACTAACATCTTAACATACTTATTTCATTAACTTATAATCATGATACGTTATTGTTAGGTTTGTAATATTCAAGAACGCAATCAAATTGCATAAAAGTACGGAAACGTGTAAAAAATCAGAGTTTAAAATTTTACAAACCATATACCCGGATCACCCTTTATGCACAATTATTAATTAAGCGAAAAGATAAAGAATAAAATCATACCCTTGAAGATCGAGCTTCCTCAGGTACAAGTTCACTCCAAATCCTTTTCGCTCAACTTGAATTCACGGGTTTGGTTCCTTCCTTTGATCAACGTTAGCCACCCATATGTTTGGCCTCTAGAGGTGATCCACCAAGGAAAAAGAATTTTCAAGAAGAGGGGGTATTTGGCTCAAACCCTAGTTTTCTATCTCTATAGAAAAGAACGTACTCTCCAACAAATTGGAATTATATCGTATGTTGTAAAAGTCAACAACCCCCACCACCCATAATAAGACTCCTCTTATTTATAGATGTGGGCAACCCACCTTAACAATTAAGGAATTGAGATTTATTTAATTAATTAAATTCTTTTAATTAATTAAGCTCCCTAATCTTATTAGGGATAATTAATTAAATTCCTTTAACTAATTTTCCTTCCTAATCCAATTAGGAATAAATGAGAGTACTTATATTAAATTAATTCCTAAACTCTTTTAGAAATTAAAATAATAATAATTGTAATAATATTAATAAGACTCCTCTTATTAATTTATATTTAATATTTCTAAAATATTAAATAATAATATTAAGCTATTTAATTTATTCTATCACCATAGATTAAATTAAATATACATAACATATTATTACGATTATGCCATTAACTTCTTAAATAATCATTCTTCCTTTTATGGTGTGACCCTTTAGGTTCTCCATATTAGCAGGTTACAGAATAAATCAATTAGAACAATTCTTATCTTATTTAAATAAATAAATTAAACAATTAATTTATTTAAATAAATAATATTTATTCTACAATAGGATGTTTCCTAAATGATCAACCACTTTCCGTATAATATAGATTTCAACATTAATCATAAAAGAACCTTTGAGTAAATAGTTACCGTGATAATTCAATCCTTCCACCATACAATGTCCCAATTAAATATAAGACATGGAATTTCACAAGTCTTATTTTATTTAATTATATGTATTTCGATCCTTAAATGCACAACTCAAATAATGCAAATTAGAAACTCCTTTCTAATTTTATTCTCATTTCGCCAAGAACTACTGGGTTGTCATTTATCGAATCACATAGGACATTTTCTTCTTTTATTAGAAGTGGTAGATTCTTTATCGATCATACATTATCTCCATGTACAACTTATTATACCCAAGCATACCCTTTGATATACCCTAAGGGTCTTAAGGAATAAGTCAAAGTATAACTCATCATACACAAGATACTATGATGATCTCAAGTCCAAGGATTACTCAGACTACTATCACTACAGAATTCCTATCGACAGCAAATAAAACTCCATTAGGTATTCCTTAGCGAGCCAATGCTCAAATGAACTTATTCTCTAATAAGCACCTACATACTTGCTTTAGTGTTCCACACAAATGATCATGAGATCAATCATCCTCATCCAATGAGCAAGCAACGATGTACCAATCTATCCGGATTCACTAATCCCCAATTTAGTAATCCAATGATTGGGAACTATTTTAGTTTTAAGCTTTCTAAGAATTTAGATCTCATTAGAGTGATCATAATCATTATTCTAAAATCATTGCTTAAAACTACGGGTTTATCACATATTATTAAACAAAGATCATGTAGATAATTAAAAGCCTTTAATAAATTAATACTTTTTATTAATAAATGAATAAGATTGTTACAAAGTATATGCTTTATCATCAAACATGATCGGGCTTGTGTGCATACTACTTTCAATCTCCCACTTGCACTAAAGCCAATCGTCATGGTATCTTATACTCTTCTTCTCTAAGTGACGATTATCCGCCGTTGGATAAGCTTTAGTTAATGGATATGTAATGTTGTTCATGAGAGTCCACTATCTCTATAGTGATTTCCCATCTTTCAATGATTCTAATAATCAAATGAAAGTGCCACAACACATGTTTAGATCCAAGATGAGACTTAGGAACTATTCTTAGTTCTCAGAATGAACTTTAATCCAAACAATCAACTTGCAGCCTTCATTTATAGCTATATAATTTGTCTTTATTACTAAACCAAAGAACTTTTTTGCTATTTGGAACCTTTCAAATTCATCGCACCAATCGCTCAAGGTAACCCTTTACCTTAAAGTGGATTTTTCTCGTCGTCTTGGTCTCGTCTCGAAAAACTTGAGTCTGTTAAGCCTCTAGTTTTAATTTAGACCCACCATGAATATGATCACATCCTTAGTTCCTAAGTTAAGCACTTTAAGATGTTTTTCACCGACTCATAGTGAACTTCTCCATAATATGACCGATCAACATCGTGTCTCAGACATTTCATTGCATGCATGATTGTCACTCATGCGACCTCTTTTTTCGTGAGTCCGTGGGGACTATTAAGAGAGATACACTCCATAGCTCATCAACATGAGACATCTCTCTTGAGTTTGCCATGCTAAACGACTTTAGCATCAAATGAATATACGTTCCTCGGGTTAAATCGAGCATCCTTTTTGAATCTATCTATATAGATTTTATCCCAATTAAGATACTCTTCCCAAACCATTCATGGAGGAATGTTTAGACAACTTTATCTTTACCGATTGTAGCATTGGTATGTAATTCCTCATCCGTAGTATATCAACATATAATACTAGAAATTTCACGACTCTCCCAATCGACCTTTTGTATTACACACTAGAACTCTTACCTCATCGAATGTAACTCGATCATCATCTTCTATGATGTGTACCTCATCATCATCATCATCTATGATGAATCCATACCTCCTAGGTATCTTCAGACTATTCCGCATTTACGATTCTTCCAGTGGTACAATAGGTCTATCTACAGGTTCCTCTTATTTGACTTATAGTGTTTTGTGGTTCTTGAACTCTTCAAGATCTATTATCCTCCCACTAGCCCTTCAATGATAAACATCTTTATCTTAGAAGGCAGCGTGTTTCGTAATAAACACCTTTTGCTAAGCAGGATTATAGAACATATACCCTAAACTTACTTTAGGATGTCACACAAATCGACACTTGTCAAATCTTGTCCCAAGCTTATCCTTTGAAACCTTTTCACATAAGTTGGACAACCCCTTATCTTAACATACTTAAGATTAGGAATCCTCCCCGTCCATAACTTTTATGGAGTCTTGAAATGGATTTAGTGATTACCTTTTCAGAGATATGTACCATTTCTAGGACATGATCCCAGAAGGATACTGAAATGTCGGTAAAATTATTATGGACCGCACCATGTCCAACAAGGTACGATTTTTCCTTTCAGATACATCAATCAATTATTGCGTATCAGGAGGCATCCATTATGAAAAACCATTTAAGATGATCTAGAAACTTATTTCACAAGAATTTATTCCTTGATCCAATCAAAGAATCTTAATACTTTGCCAATTTGTTTCACTTTTGAATTCTTTGAACCTTTCAAATAATTCACACTTGTATTTTAGCAAATACACACATTCAACTCTTTGAATGATCATCTCCTTTTCTTATACTAATTTGTTCAATATGCAAAATTATTTTCATGTAAGTCAAGTATACAAAATTTATTAAGTAATATTCCAGTTCTATACAAAACATTATTATTATAAATGTAACAACAATTGTTCTTAATTATAATACCAAAGATTTCATTGTCCAACAATAAAATGGAAATAATATTTTTTAACAAGAACCGGAATACAATAACAACTTATCGACTTAATAGATTTGCTCGTAGCATTGCTAAACTATAAGTTTCTATGGCTAATATGGCAACCTTTGCTACATTTTCCACACATAGGATTACTTATATTTGTTTAGCTTTCTACTTCTTGGTCCCTTCATAAATCTATATTTATGATAACCAAGTCTCAGATCCAATACCCAAGTAGAACCTCGACTTAAAGAAAAATTTATTTTAAATCATGAACAAATTTGTATTTGTAAATCAAACTTCACTAAGCTTCTTTGGTTAGCCTCGCAAGATGCTTCTTCGCAGCTTTCTTTCCAAGTGTCCGTGCTTATTGTAGTGGAAGCAAACTCCTTTGCTATCCGTGACGCTTTTGTTCTTATTATCCTTTGTTTACGCTTTCTATTTACCTTCTTTGAATCGTTCTTCTTTTCGAAGATCCTTTGGCCCCCTACCAAGAAGACATGGTCTTTCTTGGTTGGAAAGTGACTCTCAACATTTTTCAACATGTTAAGCAAATCAACGAGGTCGATATCTAGCTTGTTCATATATGAAAATTCACAACAATTGTGAAAGGAGTCCGGAGTGAGTGCAAGATCAAATCTTCGCTCAACTCTCCATCCATGACAAAACTCGTCATTCTAATCGATCAATCAAATTGATAATGTTAAGGACTTTTATCTGCATTTATAGTGCTATTGGCCATTCTAGATCGGAAGAGCTCCTTAGATATCTCGATATCTATCGCCCCACTTTCCTCACCATCAACTACTGATGTGCGTGAATATAGTAGAGCATCCATAGTTTCATCTTCGACGTCAAGCTCGTTACTCATGGATGAAAGCATGATGCATCGAGCTAATCAGTGCATCATCTCGCCACTTTCTAAAAGTAGCAATCTCTTCCTCGAGGCATTATTCGCAACCATTGCAGGTATAGTGTGATATGACATAAGATAGCTTTTCAGCCTATGAGAACTTTTCTCAAATTCCTTAACCAATCCGCTTAATTTGGCCTCGATTAAATAGCATCTAATATGCTTCAGTTGATAGTAATTTAGACATTGTAAAATTTCAGAAATGAATTTGTAATTAACAACATTTTAACATACATTCTTTAATTAATTACCAAAATAAATTAGGTCTTGTTTTAAATTGGTATCTCCCACTATTTTCTTCAAACTATATTACCTCACTTATATAGTTTAAGCAAAATCTAATTAAAGATTTGCTAGTGAGAATAAGGATCTCATTTCAAATGTATATAGCCTGTGTGGTGACACAACAAACTATATATAAATAAATAGGTAGACAACTTTTGTCAATTACATCAACTATGCAACTCCTTTTTTTTTGCCTCTTAGATTATTTTTGATCAAGTGGTGGCACATCCGAATCAAAATTATCCAAGTTAAGTCCACCTAGCACTCCATATATTCAAAAAAGAAAAATATCATCCATGTGGTGACACAACAAAACAATATTGTTCAATTTTCTTTATAAGCATCAAATGTGATAAATTAACATCTTAAATACTTAATACTTGCCTTGTGGTGACACAACAAACTCATATTAAATATTTAATACTCTATTAATTTTATCATGCTGTAGAAGGCGACGCTCGATATTCCAAATATCTTTGAACGCTTAGGACTTAATATAAAAATTTGAGGGATTTATTATTAAATTTGTCTCATCTTGTTTTAATGCAAGATGGATATATATATATAAAATACGCGTATTATATTAATGAACACGCTAAGCATGTTTGCATAATAATATATAATATATATAGTATAAGCATGCACATATAGAATACTATATTCTACCCGGATTGATTATGGACTTTTATTCTAGTTTGGTTCACTAGAGCCACCAAGTGAACCAAAAGGTCAAACCCTAGGGGTGCAAGAATTAATATTTAAATATAACTATTACATTTAAACTCAGGCTCCATTACAAACGGGTCTTCAAGCGCTCCTTGTTCCTTGATCTCCAATTCTTCAAAATTAATTCTAACTATTCCTATTACAAAACTATTATAAAATAAATAGAAACCTTGATCGCTAATCATAAGGGAAGTACATAGAGAGGAGTTAGAATTTACATTAAGAAAAAATTAGAGAAGACGAGGTACGCAGACCCCATTTAATAAAACCCATACATTCATGCATCCAACTAAAATAAAATCCAATCATATTGGTCAATAGTCCATAATCAATCCCATTTATTATCATACACATCATCATATGCATCAATAAATAACATTCATCTTATGAATAATAAACATTTAATATATATATTGATATCATTTAATGGGCAAATTTAGTTAGTATAAAATCTATTTTGAATCAAAATAAACTCTTTATTTTAATAAAAATTTAAATCAAAATAAAACTATTTTATTTTAATTTATCTAATTTTGAATAAAATAAACTATTTTATTTTAATCAAAAATTTTAATCAAAATAAACTCCTTTATTTTAATTAATTATGGAATCCAATTCCAAGTAAAAAAAAATTATTAAAGGAAACACTAATTTTTTTCTATTCACAAATAAACTCCTTTATTTTGAATAATATGAAATCTTATTTCATATTTAAATAAACTCCTTTATTTAAGGAAACACGGATTTTTTTTCTATTCACAAATAAACTCCTTTATTTTGAATAATATGAAATCTTATTTCATATTTAAATAAACTCCTTTATTTAAGGAAGGATTTGATTCTTTTTCTTATTCACAAATAAACCTTTTATTTTTGAATAATATGAAATCTAATTTCATATCAAAATAAACTCATTTATTTAAGGAAAAATAGAATCCAATTTCAACTCTAATTAGTTATCATGGAATCCAATTCCAACTCTAATTAGTTAGCATGAAATTTAATTTTAAAATTAAAATAAACCCTTTTATTTTAAGATTAAAATAAACCTTTTATTTTAAAATTAAAATAAATATTTTATTTTAATTATAAAATTATTATATATATATATTGCCAAACGTAATATATATAATATATAAATATTATCGGTTATTTATATATATACCATATATATATTATACCAATCATTACATGGAATCCTTGACTTGTTCCCTTTTATTTTCGTGCATGCTTGATTACCCACGAAATAAACAACATGCTGTAAATGATGACGCAGCAACTTTTTTTCAAGGGATTTTTGCATGCTAGGATTTATATATAACTAATCATATTACTATATATATATGATATAAAGAACATGGGCCACGTGATTCCCAAATTAAATTCCTGCCGAAACCTGCTCCCTTTTCCTTGAAGACATGTTGCACGTTAATCATATATATATACATGATTCATTACAATATTCGGTAATTAAAAAAAATTCAGGATTACCGAATTTTTAATTTTTTTTTTATTTTATACAACAAAATTGAGTCCAATTAAATTGTTCTAAACACATATCAATATACATATTAAATTAAAATAATTAATAATTTGCATAAAGGTTTGGCTCTGATGCCACTGTTAGGTTTGTAATATTCAAGAACGCAATCAAATTGCATAAAAGTGCTAAACGATGTAAAAAATCGAGTTTAAAATTTTACAAACCATATACCCGGATCACCCTTTATGCACAATTATTAATTGCTTAAAAGATAAAGAATAAAATCATACCCTCAAGATCGAGCTTCCTCAGTACAAGTTCACCTCCAAATCCTTTTCGCTCAACTTGAATTCACCGGGTTTGGTTCCTTCCTTTCGATCAACGTTAGCCACCCATATGTTCGGGCCTCAGAGGTGATCCACCAAGGAAAAGAATTTTCAAGAAGAGGGGTATTGGCTCAAACCCTAGTTTTCTATCTCTATAGAAAAGAACGACTTCCAACAAATGGAATTATATCGTATGTTGTAAAAGTCAACAACCCCACCACCCATAATAAGACTCTCTCTTATTTATAGATGTGGGCAACCCACCTTTAACAATTAAGGAATTGAGATTTATTTAATTAATTAAATTCTTTTAATTAATTAAGCTCCCTAATCTTATTAGGGATAATTAATTAAATTCCTTTAACTAATTTTCCTTCCTAATCCAATTAGGAATAAATGAGAGTACTTATATTAAATTAATTCCTAAACTCTTTTAGAAATTAAAATAATAATAATTGTAATAATATTAATAAGACTCCTCTTATTAATTTATATTTAATATTTCTAAAATATTAAATAATAATATTAAGCTATTTAATTTATTCTATCACCATAGATTAAATTAAATATACATAACATATTATTACGATTATGCCATTAACTTCTTAAATAATCATTCTTCCTTTTATGGTGTGACCCTTTAGGTTCTCCATATTAAACCGGTTGTGAATAAATCAATTAGAACAATTTAATCTTATTTAAATAAATAAATTAAACAATTAATTTATTTAAATAAATAATATTTATTCTACAATAGGGATAAGCCTCCCTAGCGATCAACAACTTTCCAGATAATATAGATTTCAACATTAATCATAAAAGAACCTTTGAGTAAATAGTTACTGTGATAATTCAATCCTTCCACCATACAATGTCCCAATTAAATATAAGACATGGAATTTCACAAGTCTTATTTTATTTAATTATATGTATTTTCGATCCTTAAACGCACAACTCAAATAATGCAAATTAGAAACTCCTTTCTAATTTCATTCTCGCCTTCGCCAAGGACTACTGGGTTGTCATTTATCGAATCATATAGACATTTCTCTTCTTTTATTAGAAGTGGTAGATTCTTTATCGATCATACATTATCTCCATGTATATAACTTATTATACCCAAGCATACCCTTTGATATACCCTAAGGGTCTTAAGGAATAAGTCAAAGTATAACTCATCATACACAAGATACTATGATGATCTCAAGTCCAAGGATTACTTGTCAGACTACTATCACTACAGAATTCCTATCGACAGACAAATAAAACTCCATTAGGTATTCCTTAGCGAGCCACGCTCAAAGTGAACTTATTCTCTAATAAGCACCTACATACTTGCTTTAGTGTCTCCACACAAATGATCATGAGATCAATCATCCTCATCCAATGAGCAAGCAACGATGTACCAATCTATCCCGGATTCACTAATCCCCAATTTAGTAATCCAATGATTGAGAACTATTTTAGTTTTAAGCTTTCTAAGAATTTAGATCTCATTAGAGTGATCATCATCATTATTCTAAAAGCATTGCTTAAAACTATGGGTTTATCACATATTATTAAACAAAGATCATGTAGATAATTAAAAGCCTTTAATAAATTAATACTTTTTATTAATAAATGAATAAGATTGTTACAAAGTATATGCTTTATCATCAAACATGATTGGCTTGTGTGCATACTACTTTCAGTTATTACTTGTTCATTATAAGTTTGTACCTTATGATAATATAGATTACTTACTATGATTCCATGACTTATCATGATCTTAATCTTTTAACCACCATTCTTGCTTCTTATTATCAAACTAATTCCATTAATGTTAACATGTTACAAGCTTTTACAAGTTCTTCTTAAGTTCATAACTTCATTAATTGCTTATCTTACAACATGACTTAATTACGACTTATTAATATTTAAGCCCTTTGATTCATTATTCCAACCCCTTCTTAGCATACATGTTCTACCACCATCCACTTCTCTAACAATAGAAGAGAAAGAGAATCATGGTTCAAGATGGCTTACCCTTTGATGATCACTTGCTAAACCTTAATCTTCTTCTTGCTTCTTGAAATATAAACTCTAGCTTTTCTAGCTTTTTCTCTCAAGCCAATAGGCTTTCAACTTATAATGTATAAAGTGTTGGATGAAATAAACAAACAACAAATGAAATGCAAGCTTGCTATTTATAGGAGTTGCTAGGTTAGGGCATAAGGGTCATTAAGCCATCCACCTCCTTACTATTCATTACCTAGCTCTTAAGTTAACTTGGCCACCACACTTTTTGCTTGCTCACCACTTAAGTTATCCATTGCTTAGCCCTTAAGTCTACTTGCTCATCACCCTTACTTAGTCTATAAGTATACTTACTTAGCACCTAGCTTATCCTTTACTTGTTCATCACATAAAAGCACTTTGTTTGCCCACCACACTTACTTAACTATTAAGTTATTTGCTTAATACTTAGCTTATCTCTTGCTTAGCTCTTAAGATTACTTGCTCCTTACTTACTTTACTTAATCATTAAGTTCACTTGGTCCTTACTTATTTTACTTGGTCATCACATTCAACCATGTGATCATGAGTTGACCCATGGGTCACCCTAACCCATTGCATTAATATTTTGGGCTTAAGGTTTAATTAGCTTTCTTACAATTTGGGCTTGTATTAACAAATCTTTGGGCTTGTTCATTAATTCATTTTGGACTTTACAATAACCAATATTTGGTTTTAACATTAGTTCACATTGGGCTTAACCCAATCCCAATTAAACTATACACTTCCTACATAATCCTACAATTATAATCATATATGGCTTAAAGCCTTGGAACGTGTTATATACGCATTAATTCCGTATTCTAATTCGTATACTTAGTCAACATATACGACATACCATCATCCATACATACTCGTATAATACTTCGTATCATACTCGTATTCATTACCTCGTACAATATCTACGTATTATACGATTATCGCTTTAATTTACTATACGCATTTAAATTCCTTCTCGCAAATCCCTTTCTTATAACCGTTAGGTTTTAAGTCAACAGGCGAAATATTACGTTTTCCATAACTGAAATATTATTGGATATTCCATTTTACCTCGATATTCTATCGTTACGTATTTCTCGAAAGTTCAAAAATAATTTCGGCGTAAATGCGTGAATAGTGTTTTTCGAAAAATTTCTAAAGCTTTTATTTTCGTCTTGAAAATTCAAACACTTTAATTCTACCACGTAGCCAAAATACTACGACGTTCTGATATGTTTAGGTCATAGAACGACCTCCAATTAGCTTGCTCCCATAAATAATCAATTAAATTTATTTAATCCACATATTAAAATAAAATTTTAATTCTCCTAAAAATTCAATTTTCTCGGGCGTTACAGAAGGTACCCGAATTTAGGGGCATCACATCGTTTTAAGGACCACATTTACATTTACAATGATCGAATCACAAACATTACAATCGTCAACTAGGTCCATCGTGGGAATTCCATTAATTCAGGTTCAACACGATGTTTAAGGGCCTTGACTTCATTTTTAGGCTCACATAATTCAGAATCACCATAAACAATACATCGAGATCTATAAAAGGAGTTTAGAGTTTAGGAAAAGATTCGTTTAAACCCTAAATCTACATATTGCACAATGAAATAATAATATCACGAGGGACGAGATCTGTCGAGAATACTTAGAATTTAGAAAATGAGATTCATAGATCTAAGATCCCATAGATGCAGAAAAAATCGCGATGCAGAAAAGATCCCATAAAGTTGATAAATCATAAGAAGGATATCATCAGGTAATTAGGAGGAAATTACATCCGTGAGAAATCCTCTCTAATAATCCATGATCCAAAAAAATAGGATCCATACATCTCAGATGTGATATAGGATGGAAAGAGAGCCTAAAAATGAAAATTAAGTAACAACAATCAAAGTTTGAATACAACAATTCATAAAATGAAAAAGATTTAGGCTAGATTTACATAAAGGTGAAATCTTTCACCTTGGGAATGATGAATTCTTCCTATTTGAGTTTGGAAATGGAAGGTTTGACTCAAAATTAATAAAATATTTGATGACACAAACAAGATCTAGATTGGATTTAGAGGAATTTTTCACTTCCTTTCTCTATTTCTCCTTCTAAATACCACTTATTCTCTCTTTAAATGCTTCCTTTTTTCTTCTCTTTTTTCTTCTTCTACAAATGAGATGAAAACTACCTTATATGCCCAGGGCCTGCTGTGGTTGGCCTGTGGTGGGGTCCACCTGCATTGATTTTCGTGTCGCGATGACAGTTTTTTTGTGTTGCGCGCTGAAACATTCACAATTTTTAAACCGGGAAGAGTTATCAAGGATGTCATACCATTCCGGAAAACTCTTTTCGAGAACTACACAATGGCGTCAAGTTTGATTATACTGGGTTCAGGTAGATATAGACAAAAGGAAAAAAAAAAAAACCCACATTTGACAAATATCTATTAGTCGCTTGTCTTGTCTTTCGTAATCTGTTGCTCGAAAGTTATCGTGAGGGCTTTGAATACTTGTTCTTGGCCTCGTATTCTTATCTTGGACATCTTGGCCTTGGGATGAAATGTCGTTTTTGCCCTCCATTCATTGTTAGATAAAAATGCACAAATTTTAGATGTCTACCTTTAAGATTTTTTTATAGTGATTAAAAAAATCAAATGAATATCTTAAAAGTTTAATTTTTGTCCTTCAACAAATTCAATACTCTAAAGAAAATGAAGAAATAATATATTACTCTGTTTAAATTATAGGGACTAATATTTATTTTTTACAATTAGTGTGAGATATTTAAAAAAAATTATTATAATTAATTTTACTTTAGGTAATATAATTATAAAATTCTGAATTAATATATAGTACTATTAATTATATTACTTATTATTTTCAAAAAAAAAATTAAATTACATTAATTTTAAAAGTCAACTTTAATATTATATTTTAAAACTAGTATTCCCGTGTTACGACAAAAGGTTCATGCTCCCAAAGAATATAAAGGGAAGAAAGAAAACACATATAATACAAAATATTAGAAGAACAAGTTTTCATCTATTTCATTTCCTCATAAATTAGTAGTAAAATAATTATCAAATTTTCATTTACTGCCTTCAAACAAACGCAAAGTTCAGAAAGCAAAATTTCCCAGTAAACAAACCCAGAATAATTCCAATATCTGTTCTTTATAGATTTCCAATACAAGCCTCATACATACAATTTCGAGATTTGGCCGCCAAATGGAGCTGACATTCTGATTCAATTGTGCAATAACAGAAGAGGAGGGTAAAACCCTAGAAATTTTACATCCATGGAAGGTACAACAACGAGATTCCCCCCCCCCCCCCCCATTTTCTCACAAAACCCTTTTATAGGATGTGAATTCTTACTCTTTCAATTTTTGATGATAATAATCTATTATTTTGGTTTTTATATGCGGTTAATTGGGTTTAGCATGACTTTGATAATGTTGTTTGACTGTTAAGAATTTGGTCTAATTTTTCCTCTTTTTCGTTTGTTTTGTTTCATGTTTTGGAGTAATTCATTTGATAAGTGTATCTGCACTGTGGTGATGACTCTGCTGGAATTCAAAAGCAAAAGGAATTTGTTACTTAATTGGTTTGTGATGAACTAGCTTATACATGTTATACAGAATCAAACACACTGGATTTGAATTTTTTTTATTCCATCTTGAGACTTATCTGCTAATGGTTCTTATGTAGTTTTGTTTTGTATCATATGATATGAAAATGCTTTTGAGAATTTGGAGGGTAAGATATGAGTCATCAAGGGTTGTGGACTTATTTATTTGATTGACATGTTCTATATGTAACTGGCGAAAACTTTTAGATGTTTCTATGGCTGTCAAACCCCGTAATAATTGAATTTGAAAGCATCAGAATGTTGGAGAGGAATATAATTCTGACTGGATCATTTGGCAGGAGCTTGATAAGAGGTTTTTTTTGGAAACACATTTTCAGCTTGTCAAGTTTGGTTGATAGTCTTCATCTTTTTTTGTTTTTGGCAACACGAGTCTTATTTGTGTGCTTTATTTCCTTTCTCATACATAATGAAGAAATTTGTGTTAAAGTATGGTGGTTTGTATAGGGTGTTGCAGTGGCGGTTCAAAGGGGATATTGGTGTTTGGACCTGTTGTGTAATTTTATGTATTGGGTACCTATCAAGATATAAGTACTTATTAAGGAACTAAAAAAGAAGAAAGAAAGAGAAGGAAGCTGAATGTGGTATATACAAGTTAGAATTGATATGCATTAAATAATGATGCCAAAGGCTTACGGAAGGTTTCTTATTAATAAAGGGTTTACGTAAGGTAGTGTCTTTGGACTTTCAAATAAGTAGTGTGCCTTTAGCCTTCTGTTTATAAGGTAATGAAATTTTTGAGTTTTTGGAAATGGTTTTCTTACAGAGCTAAGATAGTAGGTATTTTCTTGGATGGTTCGTTTTTGTAGGGGAGCTGTTCTACTTGGGTTGACTGGGTTTGGGAATTGGTTTACCTTTTTCTACCCTTTTATGTCTTTGTATAGACTGTGTGTAAATGAGTTTCTCTTCTTTTGAAGAACTATAGACCTTTTAACAAATTTACATCTGCAGTAAAGAAGATATTGTCTCTCTCTATTCTACTAAGAAAATTTCTTTTATCTAAAGGAAAGTATAGAAGATATTGTTCTTTCTAATTTAATAAATTTCTCCTTTTAGTGTGAGTTTAGACTTTAGAGGAATGAAGAGGTCAAGCTGGCTACACCTCCATAGCAGACTTTTACCCTTTTGTTGATGACTTGCACTAAACTGTCTGTTCAAATTTTAAAAGTTGAAACAGAGAGGTTCGGACAATGTACTAACTAATATTTTGATGTTTAACTTCTTTTGTGTTGGTAAATGCTTCCACTAAAATTTTTAACTTTAAGCAAAAAGACAAAAACAAAAAACAAAAGAAAGTGAAGAAACAATAGGTTTAAACTGTTACATGTATGTGAATTTTGTGTTCAACTACTATGATTTTGTACTAGTCAAGTCATAGTTGTCTCTATTATCATTTAGATAGAGTATATTGTAGATATAGAAAAAAGAAACAGGAAAATACTATGTGGTAGATGATGTAGATGTAATTATCTCTATGACAATAGTTTCTTCTTATGTTAGTATGCTTACGTTTGGTAGTTTTGAAGAGAGCTACTTCTATGGCTCTCTGATTAGCTTTGGGCAATGCTCTTCGATTTACTATTTTCTTCCTAGTATTGCATATATTAGTCACGATGCTCTGCTAGAGCAAGTCCGTGTGGTTACGGATTCCGTAGGGGTTAGCAAATTGATTCTTAGCTTTGTCAATCCGTGGGTTGGTGAAAAAATATTTCAGAATTTATCTAAAATTTCGGGGATTTATATAGTTCTCTAACAAGTGAATCGTTGTAATATTCTGATTTACTGGCTAAGGATGCAAGTTTGATAATGGATCATGTGCCTCTTGTTATAATTCCATTTATTTCCGCTGTATTTTGATTTGAGGACATAAGAAAGCCCAAAGAAATATTTATGTGTACAAAGACTTAGTAGTTACATAAATTAGAATAGTGTATTACTCTTTTTATTCTTGATTGGATCATCACAGGCATGTATTTAGGCTCTCAAAGGGGAGAGACTTGGGATTCTAACAGTTGCTTCAAAGCTGTCACACCCTAGGTGGCAATTCACAAGGGACACATGATCTTTTACCTTTTTATCAGTATCTTCATATGTACGAATGTTGATATGTGGTTAACATGAATATTTTCCTTCATCGACATTCCATACCTATTCCAGTGGATGATTTTATGGTTTACTTCCTGGAGATTAAGGCTATTCTTGGACATGTGCCTGTACCTGAGTTTTTAAGCTTTATCGTTACAACATGCATTTATATATATTAAAACTATCGGTTGGTTTCTTGCTGTCAGTTATGTCAATTGGCTGATGAGATTGGAAATAAGTAATTGAATTTATATTCTATATTTCTATCATAGCTACTGCAACAGAGCACTAATATTGTTTTTTCTTTCCTTAAAAAAATTTATGTAGTAGAATCGTGTGACAATTATTCTGATGACAACAACACTCTTCCAGAGAAGAAACCAAAACGAAAGGTTAAGACACCATCCCAGATTGAGGCTTTAGAGAAATTATATGAAGGTATGGAAGCTGTTATGTCATATCTCTTATTGCCGTATACATCTAAATTACGTATTTTTTACACAAATAATAGTGAAATATTACTTTTATGTGTTCTAGAACACAAATATCCAACAGAGTCCTTGAAATTACAACTCGCGGAGTCAGTAGGATTGACAGAAAAACAAATTTCTGGGTGGTTTTGCCACAGAAGGTTGAAGGACAAGAAGTCGCAGGACAACACTACTGCACATGGTAAGCAAGATCGTTCAAGTGGTGTTATACAGGATCGTGGCAGTGGACTTAGACAGGATTCATGTGGCAGCACAAAACAAGGGGAGCTCAGGCATTTTGATCCTAGGGAAGTTGAAAGTAGAAGGTTTGCTACAGAAGAATTCCCAGGCGCAGACATCACAAATGAGCTTGGGAATCATTCTTTTCAAAATCATAGTGGTACGGATGATACTTCTTCAGGAAGTAGCTCTCCTTTAAAGGATAGTTATTTTCCTCAAAGCACAGATCCTCGCGGTGTTGTGACATCAAGAAATTTAACACAGAAAGGTAACATTGTACCAATAGATGTGAAGGGTTCACAAGGCAGGACTGGGCCTTCAGGATATTTGAAAGTGAAGGTTCAGGTTGAGAATGTTGCCATTACTTCTGTTAAGAGGCAACTAGGAAGACATTATAGAGAGGACGGTCCACCACTTGGTATTGATTTTGATCCACTTCCACCTGGAGCATTTGAGTCTCCGATCAGGCGTCCAGTTGAAGGTAAGCAGGAACACCTGTTGTCTCTGTTCTCAAGTATAGTATTATTTTATATAAACACTTGTTTGATGTTTCAAGTATCTCTGCCAGTATTGTTTCACATTTAATTTATAATAATAAGAATATGACAAAGTATAACTCAGAATTAGTATTTCTCCAAATATTTAATTATAAATATTAAGCTATTTAATTTATTCCACCCTGATATAAATTAAATATACTTAATTTCTTATTATCAAACCAATTACTTCTAAAATAATATTTCTCTTTTATGGTCACACCCTTTAGGTTCAATATCATCTTTGGTAGTAGAATAAATAAATTAGAACATTCTAATATTATTTATAATGAATTAAACTCCTTTAATTCAAATATAAATAAATATATTTATTCTACATCATGAGTGACACCTCTCAACATATCATGACTATCCAGATAGTATGAAATCAACGTTTAATCACAAGGAACCTATTTCGTAAATAGTTGCCGTACAATTTAATAATTCTACCATACAATGTCCCGATCAAATATAAAACACGGAATTTTTGTCAAGTTTTTTTTTATTTAATCATATGCATTTCGATTCTAAAATGCACAACTCTAGTTAATGTAAATTAGAAACTCCTTTCTAATTTTCATTCACCCTGACCAGGAATTTTCGAGTTATCATTTATCGAATCACATATGACATTCTCTCCCTTTACTGGAAGTAGTAGATCATTTGTTAATTATTCACTTACCTCCATGTACATTTTATTATATCCGAACATACCGTATTATTTACTAAGAGTTTTAAGGAATATGACAAAGTATAATTCAAAATACATAAGGTACTATGATGCTTTCAAGTTCAAGGATCACTTGTACTACTATCACTATAGGAACTCTTATTCACAGGCGAGTAAAACTTCATTAGGTGTTTTTTTAATCGAGTCTCGTTCAGTGAACTTATTTTTCAATAAACACCTACATACTTGCTTTAGTGTCTCTACACAAATGATTATGAGATCAATGATTCTCTTTAAAAGAGTAAGGGGCTATTTGTTTAGGATTGAATGGCTGAATCGGTCAGCCATTCAGATGATTTGGGCTAAATGGTTTAGTGTCTTTTTTTGGGTTAAATGGGTTGAATGAAGTTTTTTTTTTTGTTTTTTTTACAATATTAACTATTATATTAAGTAATATTAAATAAATTTATAACAATTTTGAATATTTTTAGAGGGGTAAAATAATTAAAATATGTTATTCAGATGTTTCAAACATGTCAATTATCAAAC
Organism: Panax quinquefolius; assembly: GCA_020205615.1. NCBI lineage: Eukaryota > Viridiplantae > Streptophyta > Magnoliopsida > Apiales > Araliaceae > Panax > Panax quinquefolius. The sequence goes on along the minus strand of CM035171.1, from coordinate 63,744,440 downwards.
AATTTTTTTCATTCAGATTCAGATTCAGATTCATTCAGTTTTTATCAAACACCCCTTAAGTATAGTGTGTACTAATTTATCCGGATTCAGTAACCCCATATTAGTGATCAACGATTAAGAACGTTCTAGTTTTGAGCTATGTAGATTTTAGATATCATTAGCATGACCTAATCATGATTCTAAAAGTATTGTTTCAAAACTATGAGTTTATCTCAATTAATTCTACTAATTAAACATGGATAAATAAATGTCTTTAAATGAATATTTTTTTTTATTAATAAACGAAGAAGATTACAAAATAAATGTTTATCATATCCAATGTGATTAGTTTGAGGGCATACTACTTTTACCAACAAGGTTTGCAGAAAGGCGATGTCATAGAGAAAGCTTTAAAGTTTATATCCTTTATTACATGTGTATTTGTACATACAATAACTTATATAATGGAGGTGGGAGGTGGTGGGTGGTGGGTAGTGGGTAGTGGGTGGTGGGTGGGGACCATACATATTCCTTCCAATTTTTTAATTAGGTTGACCATATTTCCCCCTTGATCCTATTCCACTTACTTGTCCCCCTTATCTGACCTGTTAGGGGCCAGGTGCCAGGTGAGGTGTTGTCGATTGCCACATCATTGGCATCTCTAGGAACAGCTCTTCTCCTATATGCAGTGATGCAAATTGCCCTTGTTACTGATTCCTTATTTTTGTTTTTCTTTTCATTGATATAGTTACTGGCAAAAAGCACCTTTACCCGCCTGTGGTCATTGACTTGTAAGCAATTGGCCACTAAACTTTAAAAATATGCAATTGGACCACTGTTGTTTCTAAAACTGAAAATTCAGGTCATTCCGTCCAATTTCTTGGACGGACACACGTGGCATTGAAAAAAAAAATCAAAATATTATTATTTTCTTATGTTGCAATACAAAAAAAAATCAAAAAATAAAATCATTGATTATGTGGCAAAAAATGATTAAAATAATAATAAATTTAAAATAAATAATAATTAATTCATTTTAAAAAATTTTATTTTAAAATAAAATAATTAATTTTAAAAATAAAAACTAATTTTAAAATAAAATAATTAAAATAATAAAATTAAAAAAAATTCTGTTTTGTTTTTTAAAATAGATTTTTTTTTTAAACAGAATTTTGTAAAAATAGAATTTTAAAAACAGAAATTTTATTTTACAAGTTAAAAAAAAATTCTGTTTTGTTTTAAAAACAGAATTTTTAAAAGCAGATTTTTTTAAAACAAAATTTTATTTTACAAGTTAAAAAAAATTACTTTTTGTTTTTAAAACAAAAACACATTTTTTATGTGGAAAAATAATTTTTTACAAGTTAATGATTTTTTAATCGGAATGATTAATAATTAATTTTAAAATAAAATAAAATAATCATTTTACAAGTTAATGATTAATTATTAATCATTAATTCTAAATATTTATTTTAATTTTTTTATTTTTATTTTTAAAATTAAATATTTTATTTTATAATGAATTAATTATTATTTATTTTAATTTTATTATTATTTTAATCATTTTTTGCCACATAATTAATGATTTTTTTTGTATTGCCACATAAGAAAATAATAATTTGATTTTTTTTTCAATGCCACGTGTGTAATTATTTGACTTCCGTCCAAGAAATTGGACGGAATGGCCTGAATTTTCAGTTTTAGAAAGCACAATGGTGCAATTGTATATTTTTAAAGTTCAGTGGTTAATTGCTTACAAGTCGACGACCACAGGCGGGTAAATGTGCTTTTTGCCTATAGTTACTTGATTCATTTTAATTAAGATCTGGTATTGTTTTGACAGTGAATTTATGTTCCTTTAGTTTTACTACTTGGGATCTTCTTTTCGATAAGGACAACTTAATTGCTTCAATTTTTTTCATCATCCATCTATCCGTTTATGTTTTGGCTTGTTTGTATGGTACTTGCAATTTATAGTTTGTATGAACTGATGAGTAGGTAAGAAGAGATTATAATATCCTTCCTGTGGATAAAGTAAAGGCACTTCTTTTCCTTTTTAGCACATGAGTAGTTCCTACTTGGGGTTGTCTCTACTTGAGTAGTTATCAACCACTTTTTACTCTTTTATTTGCTAATTTTTGGCTTTGATGTTTGTTTTTAGGCAAATATGAAGGCTTGGTGTTTGATTGCATCTTAATACATCTTAACAATTCACTTCTTAATGCATCTTAAGAACCCACATATTTGTATTAAGAGGTCCTCTGAATAGTTAAGATATAAATATGAGTCTAAACTATTCAGAGCACTTCTTAATACAAAAATGTGGGCTGTTAATACAAAAATGTGGGCTGTTAAGATGCATTAAGAGGTGAACTATTAAGATGCATTAAGATGTAATCAAACACAAATTTTACTTGAACTTGAACTGTTACATTTTTTTATAATCATAAATCATAATGTCGAGTGACACATAGTAAGTCAGCAGTTTATCCTGCTGATCTACCACAACTATAAAGCAGATACATGTAACATAAGAAAATTGTAGTAAAGTAAGAAGAGTGTTTAAACCATGTTTACACAAATTTGTTGTAGTGTTTATCAACAATATTCTGGTATACTCGAAAACACGGGAAGAACATACAGAACACTTGAGAGTCGTTTTGGAGATATTACGAAAGGAACAACTTTATGCAAAGTTTTCCAAGTGTGAATTCTGGTTAAAGAGAGTTCAATTTTTAGGTCATGTGATTGACAAAAATGGAATATCTGTAGATCCAACTAAGATCGAAACGGTTGTAAATTGGGAACAACCAACAATAATAACAAAAGTACGAAGTTTTCTCAGTTTAGCGGGTTATTATCGACGGTTTATATAATATTTTTCAAAAATAGCAACCCCATTAACCAATTTAACTCGAAAGATGGTGAAATATGCCTAGACAGATAAATATGAGGAAAGCTTCCAAGAGTTGAAGAAGCGACTGAGCATGGCTCTAGTGTTATCCTTACCGAATGAGACAGGAGGCCTTGTAGTATTTAGTGATGCATCACACAAAGGTTTAGGGTGTGTGTTGATGCAACATGGGAAAGTGATTGCTTATGCATCATGACAACTCAAAGATTATGAGAAGAGATATTTATAATATCCTTCCAGTGGATAAAGTAAAGGTACTTCTTTTCCTTTTTAGCACATGTCAACCTTCTCTTAGTAAGGATTCGCTCACTTGTATTTTCCTTTTCCTAGCTATAAACTCTTAGTCATATGAAATCTTATTAATCATATTTTGTGATCTTAACTGTTTCCCTCATTCTTTCTTTCCTATTTTTTTTTTCAGAACCTGATTTTGTTGATGAACCAAAATTTCACCACTCGCCATATGATTCTAGGACTTGCAAGCAACCTCATCCTGGCATGGTAAATGCATCTCATACTATATTTGTTCTTTTTTGGCTAATATTGGGGACTTTGTCTTCACAGAAAATAGGGTTAGCATGAGCGTCTTATAAGCATGATGTAAATAATGAGGAATGGTTATCTCTCTGTGTTCTGTCCCGTACAGTATACATATTCGTTTATCAAATTGAATCTCTGTTAAGGTTTTCTATCTCCTCAGACCAAATCCAGCAAGAAACAAGCCACCTTCCCCTGATCAATCATTTGCATTGTTCAAACGGTGGCAGTCACGGATCAACCTTTATTAGTACTCGCTAGCTATCCCGGAAACATGCTGAACTGTATATACAACTTATTAATTTATAATTACGTCTTCCACAATGTAATGTGTGGCGTCATACTACACAATTCGATAACCGGTTATCAAAGAAGACAATACCATAAGCCTGAGATATAAAACTTTAAATTGTGGGAGCTTATTATAGTATAAGCTTTTTCCAAAACATTGGCCATTTATGGCAATAAACTTTTCATTCACTATGAACTTTGAATTTTGTTGCATGCATTAATGTAGCAAATAAAGTCACTTATTTGTGACTACAATTTATCTTCCTGGAGCTGCCCCAATGATAAATTAGTCTTTTTTTAAGTTTGGACATGAATGGAGTAGGAAGTGTGCAATCTTCCCTGTATTTTTCGGGATTTGGACTGGGTGCAATTTTTTGATGTGTAGATGCCATATCTTTTTTGCTTTGTTGCGAGGTCGGATGTTTTCCCTTTGCTTCGAGTAAGATAAAAGTGATTTATACCTGTTCCAAGTGGTTTAATGCTTCAACAAGGTTCGGCAGAAAACAGAGCACCGTAAATTCGTTTTCTGCTGCCTTGTGGCTGTGATCTGAAGTTGTTGTTGGTGTTTCTTGGCTGGTTCTGGGTAGTGGTTGGTGAGTAGAAAAGAATAGAAGAGATAGAATTTAGTTTAGAACTGGGAGAGAGAAGTTTTAAGAGGTTGAAGATAAAAAAGAAACAGAGGAATATAAGGAAGAAGATGATGGTTTTGGGTTAAACTTGTCTCTGATACCAATTTGTCAGGCCCTGTTGGTACCTAACTAGAAATATAGAGAGAAAAAGAGATAGATAGAGATGTAGAGATAGAAGTCAAAGAAAAAAAGGAGGAAACAGGAGATAAAAACTCGGTAATTCATATCGAGTTCGTGAGAGAGAGAGAGAGAAAAATAGGAGAAGCAGCTGAAACTGAAAACTTAGCTCCTTAGTTTCATTACACAATTACCATTTCAATACTTGGGGAATACTCTTCCCAATACATCTATTATAAGGGAACAAATGCTGAAAATAAAATCTCCTAACCTTCACTACTTTTCTTATCCTTCACTCAAATTTAACAAACTTACCCATGTGGTCACATGCTCACTCAAAATGTACTACCTATTTTAATATACTGATTATTCCCTAGTTGCCTAGTTGACCCTTGCCTGACAGTTAAAGTAAAATATAGCGATATTTATAACTAGCAATATTTAGAGGGTTCATACTGATCGTTTCTTCTCTAGTGGAGGGGATACCCAAACGGTACACTCTCTCTTATGATTTTCCGTAACTACAAAATGTTTTTTACCCAAAATGTACACTTTGTTTGTGTTTCTTATGATACATGAATATGCTGAGCATAGTTGTCATGGCTTCGCCATGACGATGTTTAGGTGTCCAGGCAGTGAGCAAGCAGCATGGTGAGCAGTGGCCAGTGAGCAAGCAGCATTGCGAGCGGTCGACTTGGGGGCAGCTGCTAAGTCGAGCGCCTATGGACCATTGAATTAAACCATGGGCACTTAAAAGAGGGAGAGAACCCTAAAGAAAGGGACTTCGACATTGACAATTCTCAATTTTCTCACTGCTGCAAATTAAAAGAGGCTTCGACTTGCGGCACACCTCTTCTGTCAGTGACTGCTTCTGCCGCTAACTCTTCTCCTGCAGACAACTTCTTTTCTCCTTCCACGAGATTTTCTTCTTCTTGCTGCTGCCGGTTGCAACTAATTCTCTTGTTTCATAAGTTGCGTGAGCTTTTACAACTTTAAGCCAGTAAAATTTCCTTAACCTTTTGGTTTCGAAGCATTGAGTGAGCGTGGGGGGTGAGCAAGCAGCATTGCGAGTGGTCAACTTGGAAGTCGAGCTCCTTGGCAGCTGGATCAAAACCCTAAGGGCCATTGAATTAAACCATGGGCCATGACCCATTGACTTAAAACTAAAAGAGGGAGAGAACCCTAAAGAAAGAGACTTCGACATCGACATCGACATCGACAATTCTCAGCTTTTTTCACTTCAAATTAAAAGAGACTTCGCTCACGACGCACCTCTTCTGCCGGCGATTGCTTCTGTCGCTAACTCTTCTCCTGTAGATTAATTAGTTTTCTCCTGCCACAAGGTTTTCTTCTTCTTGTTGCTGCAAGTTGTGACTTCTTCTCTTCTTTCACAAGTTGCTTTAGCTTTTACAACTTTAAGCCAGTAAAATTTCCTTAACCTTTTGGTTTGAAAGCATTGAGTGAGCGTGGGGTGCTGATAGATGTTAGTTTCTTTGTGCTGCCAGCTGTGTTATGTTAATTTTTCTATTTTGGCAATATGTGGCTATGTGCTTTACTGCTTAGAGATTAATTTTTCATTTACTGTTTTTAATTCTTTAAGTAGATATTCATCTATTTTAAAGTTTTTTTATTTGCTGTTTTTAATTCTTAAGCACATACATACCTATATATGTGCTTGACTGCTTGCAACAAAATTAAATTAAGTGTTTGTAGAAACCCATATTAGGCTAGAGAGAAAGGACATAAAATTTGTGAATGAGTGGTAATTTTCCTTCTCATCATAGCATTTTATTTATGCTAATATTCTGTTACAGTCGAGACTACAATCAAGGCCACAATCTAGGCTATAATTAAGGCTACAATTAGATACATTTCCTAATTACCATATCCTGAGAATAGTCTATAATATCTACCTAATGTTTACAATTCTAACACTTCCTCTCAAGTTGGTGCATAGATGTCGCACATGCCCAACCAATGTTCTAAAAGGCGCTAGGCGGGAGGCGGGCGGCCGAGGGGAGCCTAGCGCCTAGGGGGCCTAGGCGGGGCCTAGGCGGGATTTTTTATTTTAAGATAATTTTAATATTTTATCTTACATTTATCCAAACAAAATAATAATATAAAGCATAACAATCTATAATAAAGATAATAAATGTCTTTTCTTAAAGTTTAAACACATATCCATATTGCTAATGTCAAAGTTCAAACACAAACATGCAATTGTTCAAAGTATAAACATATTTTTAACGTATTAGTTTTATTTATAAATAAGATTGCTATTAAATAATAAATTTTAAAATTTCAAGAATTTAATTCAATAATAAAACTTCGAAACTAAACATAAATTTAAGAATTATAAAATAGAATTAAACTAAATATTACAAATGTATCCTCATTTATATAATTTGAAGTTAGTACAAGTTCAAAAATTACAACTATAATAAAATTATTCATTTGACTTGGTATTGTTCACTTCTTGTTGTGATTTGATATGCTACTGACTCAGATTATGAATATGGTAATCATTAGAAAAATAAATATATCAAGATTTGGTTTGGGTAATGTAAGACCCCAACTTTTATAAATAAAGATGAATTTTTCTATAAATATTATTTTGAATATTATGGAATAAATTTGATATAATGTTATAGTTCAGGTAATATTTATAAATTTTGCAAAGTATGCAAGTTGTTATAAAATATTCGTTTGGGTGGGGAATATTCTTTTTAGGAATATTTGTACAACGGCTCAATCATTGGTGGACCCCCACAATGTAAATTATTGTTGGATTGAGAAAACGACACAAAATATTTTATAAAAATAACTACGAGGTGTTACCGTTTAAACTGTTGAACTACCCGGTGGTAAAAAAATGCGAGAATCTGGCGTGGTTGCATAGTAGCAATACCGGTATTGATTATTGATGCTTACGTGAGAAGTCACTCACCTATGCTTAATTATTACTACGATGAATTAACGCATCGTATCTCTTATATTATTGATTCAATTATTGTCACAGTATCATCTGTATAATATGTTATAGTATTAAATCAATAATTGAGACGACAAGTTATAAATGATTAATAATTGTTGAAAGATTAAATATGTGTTGATGAAAAATAAAATGATTTGTGGTAAGTTTGATTATTTTATGGGGGCTCGTATATGTCATCATCTAAGAGTTTCTTCGTCAATAGTAATTACCTTCGTCAATAGTAATTACCTTCGTCAATAGTAATTACCCTTGTGAATAGTATTTACCTTCGTCAATTGTATTTACCTTCGTTAATAGTAATTACCTTTACCAGACGTCGAACCACTTGTCGTTTCACATTCTGAGCGTCAAACTACTTTTCTTTTCACATCATTAGTAAATCGAAGCCACTTGCCTTTTTCACCTCAAGGTGCTAAGCTAGAAATCTTCTATAAATAGAGGCTGAGGCTTCATTATTTTCACTTAATTCATTCAAGCTATATAGAGAGAAAGTATATAGAGAATAAAGAGAAAGAAGAAGAGTATTTTATTCTTACTACACTTTGCAGATTCAATCTCCTACCAAATGTAAGGGTGTTATTCTTTCTTATTCATGAAGAGAAAGCTGTTGTTATTCCATTGCTTATTATTACTCATTGGAATAACTCAGTATCTGTGGTTTACCCTATACTTGGTGACATTCTTCTATTATTCTTTGGAACATCCATGTCGTGTGTTTTACAGGGACTCGGTTCCGTCTTTATTATTATTACATTGGAACATCCACATGCATGTGTTTTACAGGACTGGTTCCTCTTTATCATTCTCGTTGGAATATCCTATCATGTGTTTTACACCGGATCGGGTTCCATCTTTATTATTCTCATTGGAACATCCCGCTTGTGAATTTCACGACGACGGTTCCGTTATTATTATTTTGTTGGAATAACTGCTTATGCGGCACCGCATGCACGTGGTGATTTCTTTTGTTATTCCATTCTTTATTATACCCCGGTAAGTTAAAACTTTGACTTTATACTCCATGAAATTAGTAGAATATCCTTGATATTTGCGTTTCATCCAAAGATCTTTTCATGGAAATATTCTTACGATCATTCTTGAATTTTACTAATTTGGACGTTAATAATTTCCGGATAAAATAATTCTTGAACTTGTTTTATTGAATTCTTATATCATTGTCATCATCCTCATGTTTATATCGTATTGAAAGTCATACGTGGCTTTGTAGTGCGTAGATGGACTTGGTATGATTATGACGAGAGACTATTCGGGTAATCATTAACCGTAATGTTACAAATGATGTGATAAAAATCCTCGATGGCCGTAAAGTGCATGGTGTGGACGATTGTTGGCATGATCATGACTATTAATGAATACAAAATATTCTTGGCCCGTAGTGCATGAATAATTGTGGTCGATGATACTAAAGAATATCCTTGGCCGTAGTGCGAGGGGTGATTCGATGATGTGGAATATTTATTAAAGTCGAGTCTCACCTATATACAAATGATGAAAAACCTTTTAAAACCTAAAAGATAGTAGACTTTATTTTCTACTTGACTCTTTTAATGGATTGCTTATTCATTGCAGATTAAACCGGTTGTATCATTGTATTTTATCGGTTTAACATTGTTGAAGACTATTGATAATTTATTCTGCATTATCTTAGTCATAATATTTTTTCTTGGGCTAGTTGAGCTCACTCTTTCTTTCTTTTTTCTTCTGTGAAATGAGAATATATTTGGGACGAGCCTGGGAAACGCAGTGATGGTCCTGAAGATAGCATTAGTAGTCCTCACTATTACGTGAAATAGTGTGATAATAATTGTAATGAGGACTTTTTTTGAGTTTGTATAATATCTAGTAGCGATATTTGTATTTAAACTCATGAGTTTATGTCGATATTACATACCTACGCTTATGTTAATAAGTTGTATTTAAATTACGTACCATGTAAGTGGCGACCCAAGATGGGTGATGTATACCTAATTTTGGGGCGTCATGTAATTATTAAAATAAAAAAATTTCTCCACCAGAACCCACTTTAATTTTCAGAGGAATTTTTTGTCGCTTGGCCTAGGTGAGGCGCTGGGACTTAGAGGTGCGGGGGGGGCTAGGTCAAAGTGGGCGCCAAGAGGGGGGCTAAGCGCTTAAAGGGCCTAAAGCGGACCTAGGCGGGGATTTTTAGAACAGAGTGCCCAACTTGAAACACAAATGATAAAACATCTTACTAACCTTTAGTCAAGATATCAAAGTTTTGACAAAAGGTATATAAATGAGGCCACTAGATAACTTCTTTTTAATAAAATGCTTGTCAATCTCAATATGCTTCGTTTTGTCATGTTGCACTGGATCATTTGCAATACTAATTGCTTCTTTATAATCACAAAACAATCTCATCGGCTTTTTAGTAGTTATTCTCAAGTCTTCTAACAATGTTCTAAGCCACATCAATTCACATACACCTAATGCAATAGCTCTATATTCATCCTCAACACTAAATCTATCTACAACAGACTACAACAGACTATTTCTTGCTGCTCCAAGTAACAAGATTGCCACCTACAAATGAGCAATATCTAGATGACGATCCTTTATAGAACTAGCCCAATCTGCATCAGAGAAAGCTTCAATCTTCATATGTCCATGGGGTGAGAACAATATGCCTTTTCCAAGAGGGGATTTTAAATATCTCAAGATTCTATAGACAGTTTTCATGTGACAAAGCCGTGGATTATGCATAAATTGAGTCACTATCCCCACAAAAATATCCAGCCTGGTGTTGGAAAGATATATTAACCTGCACACTAAACATTGGTTCTCTCCTTATTTACAATGGGTCCAGTACCACCTGTGAGATGGTGATTGGCCTCAATAGGAGAATCAACTGGTTTACACCCAACATGCGCTTTCATTGTGATAGGAAGATGCCATTAGAAGGTCTTGCAACCTATATACCAAGAAAGTATTTTAAGGGACCCAGATCTTTGATGTCAAACTCACTAGCAAGTTTAGCCTTGAGATTGGCCATCTTCTCTTCATTATTTCCAGTTACTATAATGCTATCAACATAAACAATGATAATTGTAATATTACCAAATCCTTGTTTGACAAACGATTAGTGTGATCTCGCTTTCGATTCTGCTTTGATGTTCTAAAAAATAGGCTAAAGGGAGGCGGGCCGGGTGGCCTAGCGCTGGGGGCCTAAAGTGGAGAATCCAAGTGAGATTTTTATTATAAGCCAATTTTAACATTTTATCTTACATTTATTCAAACAAAACAATAATATAAAACTAAACAATCTATAATAAATGCATTTGCTTAAAGTTCAAACACATTCATATTGCTAATGTCAAAGTTCAAACACAATCATGCAATTGTTCAAAGTTCAAACATATTTTTAACAAATTAGTTTTATTCATAAACAAGCTAGATTGCTATTAAATAATAAAATTTAAAATTTCAAGAATTTAATTCAATATTAAAACTTAAGAAACTAAACATAAATTTAAGAATTATATTGAATTAAACTAAATATTACAAATATATCATCATTTATATAATTTGAAGTTAGTACATGTTCAAAAAATTACAACTATAATAAAATTATCCATTTTGATTTGATATTGTTCACTTCTTGTTGTGATTTGATATGCTACAACCTGTATTATGAATATAGTAAATCATTAAAAAAATAAATATATCAAGATCTTGTTTGGGTAGTTATTAAAATAAAAAAAAATCTCTCCGCTTAGACCCCGCTTAGGCCCCGCTTAATTTTCTGGAGTGATTTTTTTGCCGCCTTGGGCCTAGGTGAGGCGCCAGGGGGCCTAGCGCCTAGACGAGGCACCAAGGGGGGCCTAGCACCTAACGCCTAGGCGAGGCACCAAGGGGGGCCTAGCACCTAGGCGGGGTGCCAAAGGGTGGCCTAGCGCCTAGGCGGGGCCTAGGCGTACTTAGGCGTGAATTTTTAGAACACTGCCTTGTTTGTACCTAAACCTTATCATAGCTTTATAGAATATGTCAAACTATGCTCTAGGGGACTGCATCAGTCCATAGAGAAACTTCCACAACTTGCAGACTTTTCCCTTAGTTGTTGATGAAGTAAAGCTCAGCTGAACTTCCACATCAACCTCATCTTCAAGATTACCATGAAGAAATGCATTCTTCACATCAAGCTGTTGAAGGCTCCATCTAAAATTTGTTGCATTAGAGATAATGGTACGAACAAAGTTCAATTTTGCCACTGGAGCGAATATTTCCTGATAATCAATCCCATGAGACTGAGTATATCCTTTTGCAATTAACTTGACTTTGAGTCTTTCAATCGACCCATCTGACTTTATTGTTACTGTATATATCCATTTGCATCCAACTGGTCTTTTCTCATAGGGAAGATAAACCAACTTGCATGTGTCATACTTTTTCAAGACATTCATTTCCTCTACCATAATTTTTCTCCATTTCTCATTTTTGATTGCTTCTCTCCACCCCTGTGCAACAGATATAGACGAAGAGACAAAGGAACGATACGAAGTAGATAGATTATCATAGGACACAAAGTTAGAAATAGGATGTCTAGTACATGATCTACCTCCTTTTCTAAGAGCAATAGCAAGATCAATATCAGAATTAGAACTATTAGTAGGGATATCACAATTATTACCATCAAAATCAATAGGGTCCAGAGCAACATCAACAGAAGGAGTAGGACTAGGACTAGGATTGGAGCAGGGCTGTTGTGGAGGCACATAAGGTACTGATGTATGACAACTTTGTAAGATGAATTTATTATTAATTGATAGATAAATAAAACTAGGATCTAAGCTTTGCGCTTAAATTCTAGGGTTTAGAGTTTCAACTCGACGTAACTCTAGAAAGATGTCTCCACGATATAAAGAAGACCAATAATAATCTCAATATTCATAATATGTCCTCCCAAGGAGAATTACATCAGTATATAAACAAAACAAACCCTAAATTGGACTTGGAGACCAAAAAGACAAAAATATCCCAACTAATTAAAACAAGTCATTAAAATACCCCAACTAATTAAAACAAGCCCATAATAATAAAATAAGCAAAATAAATAAATAAGACAACTAAATCATCGATCCCCATCATTTCTCCCTGACTGGGAAAAATTCGACTCTGTATAAATGAAATCTTTGTAACGTGCCAACAATGCAGGATCAATACGTTGAAACTCGTTCCTACCAATCCACGTGCCATCATTGTCCGGCTTGCCGCGCCACTTATCCAAAAACTGGTGATAGCCTCCGCGCCTAGTTGACACAAACCTGTCATCTAAAATATCCTCGATACCATCTGTTGTAGACTGAGGAAACAAGAGAGGGTGCAGGTGGAGCAGGTAAAGGAGGAACAAGTACATGCTCAACAGGGTTATTAGATGAAGAAGCAGGAGATGGGGTCGACGGACTAGAAGGTCCATGATACGGAGTAAGATCAGCCACGTTAAATACAGGATCAATACCCATATTACTAGGAAGATCTAACTCATAAGCATTAACACTAACCTTCTTAACATGAAATGCTCTCATCCCCTTAACATACACCTTTTTCCATGTGCAACCTCTTGACACGGTGTCGAAGCATCACTTGGTCATTCTCATTGAACTCTTGGCACCTGCGATGAACATCTACAATAGACTTATAATTTTCATTGGTCAAATTAATTTTCTGTCGTATCTCAGCATGCAAATCATGAATGTGTCGTGCAAAAGTTTCAGCAGACTCACTAGCTCTATATGTAGAGGTAAGAGGGACCAAATCAATAGGTTTCCTAGCTAATAACTAGTGTAAATCTGAAAAGGATTCGCCCCAGTGGAGCGATTAACCGAACTATTATAGGCAAACTCAGCCATATGTAAAACTCTATCCCAACTAGACACGTGATCTCCTATAAGGCATCTCACCAAATCACTTTGACTCCTATTAACTACCTCGGTTTGACCATCAGTCTGTGGGTGATAGGCAGTGGAAAACTTGTGTGGTATTTAGTTTCTTCCATAGGGTTTTCCAAAAATAACTCGTGAATTTGACATCCCTATCAGAAACTATAGACAAAGGCAAACCACGTAGCCTCACGACCTCACTAAAGAAAATTGATGCAATGTGTGAAGCATCATCCATTTTACTGCGGGTTAAATGTTTTTTCAGTCACTGTACTATATGTGAACTTACTGATGGATAACTGAACTTTTTTTTCTTACAGTCAACTCACTGAACTCGATTTTTCTAACACAGTTAAAAAAACCGTTAAAAGCTTTGACTTTACTTCGGAAATTGATGACTAAGTAAATTTGAGTTGTAAGATTAAAAAGGCGATGTGGCGCCCTTGTGTGTGCGAAGCGGTGATTATGTGGATTTGGAGGAAATTTTTATGAAAAAATGAAAAAATATTTTAAAGTATAATATAAATTTAGAAAGTGTAAAAAATAAGAAAATAAATAAAAAAATATATATTTAATTTTTTGTAATTAATATCAAATTTTATTTATTTATAATTAATCCATTTATAAAATATAAAATCCAAAAATATGCTAATTAAAATCGAGGGAATGTGAAATATATTTAGGGGAAATGAAAGAAAATTATAATAAAATCGGAAAATTTAGCAAAAAATACATGGTAGAAATTAAAAATAAAGAGTTATTTAATTATTTTTGTAATTAATAGAAAATATTTTTATATAATTAATAACAAATATAATTAAGGAAATTATAAAATTATAAAATTAAAAATCATTTCAAATTTAGGACATTAAAATTATAATTGAGTCGATTTGGTGATAAAAATTTATTCTTTTCTAAGCTGGGATAAATAAATTTGTACTTTTACATGCAAATAAGTTTTATTTTAATTTTATCAAATAATTATTTAAGAAATTATAAAATTAATTTCTTGTTCATCTTAAAATTAAATAAACAGTAATTAATTTTAATATGAACAATAATTAATTTTAAATAAACAAGTTGAACAATTTTAATATGAACAAGTAATTAATTTTAAATAAAGCAGTAATTAATTTTAAATAATGAAGAATTGAGTCAATTTTAAATAATTTTATTTTAATTTTATCAAATAATTTTAATTTTTATACAAATACACACAAATATACAATTTGTGAATATTTCCTTTAATAACGGGTTGCACGATTTGAACAGTTAAGGCTAGGAAGTTAATTTATTTGATAGCATACAGTAAATTAATTTTATAATTTCTTAAATAATTATATTTATTATTAATTTCCTAAAAAATAAATCCTCTCTTTCTTAAAAGCAGGAGGGAAAAAGGAGGTTATTGGATGTTTTTTATTCATGCTCTTTTTAATAAAAATGATTATTTCTTAAATTTGATTAAATTAAATTATAAAATTTAAATTTTGTATAATTTTAAAATTAAAATTGCAATAAAAATTTAAATTTAAAATTATTTGTATGTGAAAGTACAAATTTATTTATCCTAGTTAGAAAAGAAAAAAATTATCACCAAATTGACTCGATTATAAATTTAATATCCGAATTTGAAAATATTTTAATTTGAAAATATTTTTAATTTTATAATTTTATAATTTCCTCAATTATATTTGTTATTAATTATATAAAAAACATTTTCTATTAATTACAAAAATAACTAAATAACTCTTTTTATTTTTAATTTCAACCATGTATTTTTTGCTAAATTTTACGATTTTATTATAATTTTCTTTCATTTCCCCTAAATATATTTCACATTCCCTTAATTTTAATTAGCATATTTTTGGAATTTATATTTTATAAATGGCTTAATTATAAATAAATTTTTTTGATATTAATTACAAAAATAATTAAATATATATATTTTATTTATTTTCTTATTTTTTGGCACACGTTTTAAATTTATATTATACTTTAAAATATTTTTTTCATTCTCTCTATAAAAAATTTCCTCCAAATCCACAATCACTGCCACGTCACACAAGGGCGCCACATCAGCTTTTTAACGGACAACTCAGCTGCTTAGCTATCAATTTCCGTTCAAGTCAAAGCTTTTAACGATTTTTTAACTTTGTGTTAGAAAAATCGAGTTCAGTGAGTTGACCGTAAGAAAAAAAAATTCAGTTATCAATCTATAAGTTGACATATAGTACAGTGACTGAAAAAACATTTAACCCGTTTTACTGCATGAGATAAAATGTGCCATCTTAAAAAAACAATCCACTACAACAAAAATGAATCATGACCTCTAGGGGTTTGCGGTAACCCCAAGACAAAATCCGTGTTAATATCCTCCCAAGGAACATGTGGTACCGACAAAGGCATATATAATCCCGTGTTTTGCTTCCTACCCTTAGCAGTTTGACACATGCGACACTCGAAAACAACACGAGTTACATCCCTTTTGAGGCTAGGCCAAAAGAACCTATCGTCCACAATCGCAATGGTCTTATCGCGACCAAAATGACTTGCGATCCCTCACGCATGTAACTCCCAAACTAGATAGTCACACATAGAAGTGCTAGGAATACACAAACGGGTGCCCTTAAAAAGATACCCATCATGGATACGAAAATCGCCTTAGGGTGGTACATTAGAATTATGTAAGGCAATATATGTCTCTCTAAACTCTCGACAAGAAGGGTACTCATGGATAATACGCTCAAAACCAATAACCTTCACACTCAAAGTGTTAAGGAGAATAGATACCCTACACAACACATAAGCGACTTTGTTCTCTACCCCTTGACAATGCTTTAGGACAAAAGAATAGTCCTGAAGAAACTCAACCCACCTAGCATGTCGATGACTCAACTTCTTATGGGAGTTTATATACTGTAGTGCCTAATGATCGGAGTATAGCACAAATTCCTTAGGCAACAAATAATGTCACCAATACCTAAGTGCCTGAACTGCATCATAAAACTCTCTATCATAGGTAGAATACCTTTGTCGGGCCTCATTTAGTTTCTCACTAAAGAATGCAACGTGATGACCCTCTTGACTAAGTACTCCCCCTATACCTACGCCGGAAGCGTAACATGCTACCTCAAAAACCTTGCTAAAATCTGGTAGCGCAAGGACAAGTGCCTGTGTCATCCTATCCTTGATCTCCACAAAGGTTTTAGCAGCCAATTTAGACCAAGCAAACTCCCATTTCTTTAAGCAATCGGTGATGGGAGCCATAATGGTACTAAATCCCCTAATGAACCTCCTATAAAAAGTAGCAAGTCTGTGGAAGCTTCTAGCTTCATGTATATTAGAAGGTTCTGGCCACTCTTTAATAGCTTTTACCTTTTTAGGGTCAACAGAAATCCCATCTTTGGAGACAACAAACCTAAGAAATATGACGGATTCTTGCACGAAAGAACACTTTTTCAGATTAATATAAAGTTTCTCAAGCTGGAGAGCGGACAAAACTTGGCGCAAGTGAAGTAAGTGTTCCTCTTGAGTGCGACTATAAATGAGGATGTCATCAAAATAGACCACTATAAACTTGCCAATAAAAGACCACAACATTAGTGACTCATAAAAGTGCTAGGTGCATTGGTTAGACCAAAGGGTAGGACTAACCACTCGTCTCCCTCACGGATGCAGACTTGGTGATATCCATCCGTAGATCTATTTTGGTGTACACACGAGCTCCACTCATCATATATAACATGTCATCAAGCCTAGATATAGGAAACCTATACACATTCTCAAACTTCCAAGGCTGGCACCGCACAAGGACTAAGACTCTCGCGCGCACAAAACCCTTACCCAACAAATCACCTACTTGGCGTCTCATCTCCTCTTGGACCTTAGGGTTCATCCTATAATGAGGTAGGTTAGGTAAAGAAGACCCCGGTACGAGGTCAATAACATGTTGGACATCCCTAAGAGGTGGTAGTCTGCTACGTAACTCATTAGGTATCACATCAGCAAACTCATGGAGAATCTGCTTAACATCACTAGATTCGACATTCTACTCTTCTCAAGAATGTCCCTAACTTCCCTAGCTAAAACTACGTACACAACCTTCTCTCTCACACTTTTCTCAAATGCCCTCTGATTAAGGACGAGAAATTTGGTTTCTTGTACATGCATATTAGTTTCTTTTGGTTGACCTTTGGGAGACACTCGGGACCTCACAAGTGCTAGAGTGATCTTCAGCCCCTTGTGTGAACACATAAGTATTTGATTTCCCATAATGGGTCACATCTTGATCATATAGCCAAGGTCGCCCTAAAAGAATGTGTGCAACATGCATCGGAAGGACATTACACCAAACTTTCTCCTCATATCCCTTGAGGTGGATCGGTACTAGACACCCATGAGTCGCATGAATAAATGTCTTATTGACCCAAGCAACACTGTAAGACTGGGGGTGTGGTTCTGCCTTTAGCTTCAATCGTTCCACAATTGTCTTGACAACCACATTTAAACAACTTCTTCCGTCAATGATCAACTTGGAAGAGATTCCACCCCCTCTGCTATATGTCTAAAATATGGCGGTTCATTTCTAATCTTCCTCCTTTTTTGGACTAGCAAAAATGCACCTCATAACATTCAAGGGTTGATCAACTTGTTCAAGGTGCGCATCCGCTTCTTCATCCTCCGTGTGATATTCATCTTCCACTTCAACTTCCCTCTGCTCATTTTCTTCACCCTGCCCTTCATGAACCATTCCCACTCGATGTTTGTTAGGGCACTCAAAGAACTTGTGGCCAAACTTTTTGCAGGAGAAGCACCTATCCCTGCTAGTGACTGTAGGTTTGGGTATTGGAGTACCCTTCCCTAGAGGTATCTTGAGGAGTGGAAAATGACCTGCCCTTCGGGACATTGCGTCGACTAAATTGGCCCTATTCACATTATATTCCTGATCTAAGCAGCCTGGTAAGCATCATCTATAAGCAAGTGAGTTAGCTGAAAAAAATCTGGAATTTATATCATCTCTAAATCCCTCCTTAAACCTAATGATAGTCAACCTCGTCTCCTCCACGAGCTCACAACGCTCCATCAACTCCCTAAATTTTTTTTGCAAAATATAGGATAAATACTTCAATTACTTGGATTTTCTTTACACATTGCGTAGTACTAAAATTTTTCAAAGTCGATTGGTTTTATTCTCTTAAATTGCACATTATTCCTACTAGTGAGACATCATTTAGTCGTGATTATTGATATTTTGGAAATTGCGATTACATTTGCTGTAGGTTATAATTTAATTGCTACAAATAATTATCTCAGTATGCTACAAATGATGGGGATTGATGATTTAGTTGCCTCATTTATTTATTTTGCTTATTTCATTATTATGGGCTTGTTTTAATTAGTTGGGGTATTTTAATGACTTGTTTTAATTAGTTGGTATATTTTTGTCTTTTTGGTCTCCAAGTCCAATTTAGGGTTTATTTTGTTTAAATACCGATGTAATTCTCCTTGAGAGGACATATTCTGAATATTAAGATTATTATTGGCCTTCTTTATATCGTGGAGATATCTTTCTAGAGTTAATAGACGTCGAGTTGAAACTCTAAACCCTAGAATTTAAGCGCAGAGCTTAGATCTTAGTTTTATTTATTTATTTATCTATCAATTAATAATAAATTCATCTTATAAAGTTGTCCTACATCATTTGTGATATCAGAGCCCTAACCTTGGGAATCGCTTTCAAAATCACTATTCATCGTCCAAAGCCTCGCACTATTGTCAACATCAAATCAGAAGCCAACCGCTGCCACAATCATACGAAATCCCATCATCGTCGCTGCAATAACAACAAACTCATTATTGCACCATCAATTCGGGATGACCCAACTTGGACCTGACCCGACCCAGATCAAAACATAACAGAACACTCACCATTGTCGATCAACATCGATCGACCATTACCATCACTATCGGAAGTCAATCCGTGATCCCAACAAGAGAAGAGAAACAGAACAGAGGAAAAACAAGGGAAACGAAGAGCAGAGACGAAAACAAAAAGAACGAAAAGGAGAACATCACTGTTGTCGCTTACCTTCGCTTCCGTCGTCACTATCACGACTTCCTTGAAGCTACTGCACGACCGACCTCTCCATCCTTCTTCTTTGGCTGTTGCGTGTGTCTGTGTGGGACAGGGGAGATGATCCAAGGAAGACAGAACACCTACTTGCACTGGATGGAGCTAAGGAAAGACTTCACTTGTTTGAAGAAAATTTACTTGAAGAGGGGTCTTTTGATTTTGTGGTTGAAGGTTGTGATGGTGTCTTTCATACAACATCTCCAATGGTCCTTGCACTCACTGACCCAAAGGCAGAATTACTTGATCTTGCATTAAAGGGAACGCTTAATGTTCTTCAATCATGTGCAAAAGTTCCATCTATCTAAAGGGTGGGGATAACGTCTTCCATGGCTTTAGTTATGATCAATGGAAAACATTTAAAACTTGATGTTGTAATAGATGAAACTTGGTTTTGGGATCCAGTATTTTGTGAGAAAGTGAAGGTGTGTGTAGATGATATAACATTAGAAACTTTCATCTAAAAAAAATAAAAATAAAAAAATAAATAAACAAGGCAACTAAATCATCGATCCCCATCAGGTACCTTGTGTCTATCTTGTACTTATCTCTGCCGGAATAGGTCTTTAGCTCATGTCTATTCATTTTGTCAGAGAAGAATTATCTATAGGAGAAATGACATTAGAAGAGGGAGGAACAAAACAACTAGGCTCAAGGCACATCAACTACTCCATGTTAGTTGAAGTCTCCCCCTCTGAGGAGAGGATGAGGAAGAATAGAACAATTCTGATTCCCAGAAGGTAACATATGAGTAACAAACTCGGTTAGGAAGATGATAACACTTGTACGCCTTTTGAGTAGCGAGTATCCACTAAAACACAACGAAGAGATTTGGGATCAAGTTTACGTCGAGTAGGATTTTTATCATGGACAAAGCACACACATCCAAAGACTTGTAGGGTCAATGAAGGACTAGGTAAGTGTTTGAGAAGTGAGATAGCTCTGCAATTGTCAAGGACTTTGGAAGGAAGCCGATCGATGAGAACATCACCCCAGACCCCAGAGAGATTTGAGTGTTTTCATAGTGAACATAAGTGTTAGGGAAACTTCTAGTAAATGACGGTTTTTTGGTTCAACGACCATTTTGTTCTAGGGTTTTAGGACAAGAAGTTTGAAGAATGATATCAGTAAGATAGATATGACCCAAAAGCACAATCAATACCATTGTCATTGTGTAAGATTTTGATTTTTGCATCAAATTGAGTTAGTATCATTTTATGAAACTCGCGGAAGCAAGATAAAACTTCATTTTTTGACGAATGAGATAAAGTCACGTAGAATGAGATAAAGTCACGTAGCACAAGAATAACAATCAATAACAAATCAACGATGATCAGTACAAGAAATAACTCGAGAGGGTCTCCATACACCAGTATGATAATAGTAAAATGTTCAAAATGACGTTTATTAATAGCAGAATAAATAGACCGTCTATGTTTATCCAATTCACAAGGTTCACAAAAAAATTGGTTTTTATTGCACTGCTTAGTTAAATTTGGAAAGAAAGATTCTGAAACACCAAACGAAAGCTGTCCTAGACGTTGATGCCACTGATAGAGAAGAACTAGGCTGGACTGAAGAGTTTGAATGGAAGTCCCTTTCTCAATCGAAGGCAGGCTAGCCCGAGGAACATTAAAATAGTTAAGGCCGCCTAATGCACTGCCACTGCCAGTCCTCTGCCTCGTTACCTAGTCTTGGAAAAAATACAATGAGAAGGAAAAAATTTAATTAAGCAATTTAGAGACGGTGATGCGCTGATCAGATAATAGATTTGCAGTAAAGAAAGGAACATGAAAAATAAACGATAAAGATAAAGCTGGATTACAAACAACTGAACCTCTCCCTGAAATAAGAGAGGGAACTATCACCTACTATAACCTTTTCTTTGTCGGAACAAGGAGTATAAGAGTTAAATAGTTGTGAAGGTTCACTCATATGCTCTGAAGCACCTGAGTCAATAATCCAAGAAGTACTTGTGGATGAAAACACTAAATGCATGAGAAAGTATACCTAATTGAGAATAGTGAGAGGAGGTAGGATTGGACAAAAGTGTCCGAAGGTTGATATTTCCTGAGGAGTGAGAGCATTATTATCATCTAGACTCTGCCATATTAGATATGAGTGCAACAAGAATATCTAAGGAAAAACTCAAAGAGGATACTTAAGAGCTTGCAACACTTTTAATTACTAAAAGACAAGCAACAACCACCAATAGAGGACAACAACAAAAAATACCCGTTTACAAACAGTGGAGGAAAAAAGGAGTACTAGAAAATAACTTAAAGAAATCACGACACAACAACCATAAAGGAGCAAAACTGGTTGAGACAAGTTCGGAGTACTGCCAACTTATTTTGAACAAGGCTCTGTTCTGGACAAGTTAGATGGAACAAACGCAACTTAATTTTGAGCAATTGGATCAGCTCTGATACCATGTACGTCTATAGTGAGTTCCTTTTTAGAGAAAAAGAAAAAAGTGAATTCCAGATAGCTTATAGGTACACCTTGTTTACTCGATATTCTAGGCTCGTAGGAGCAACATGATTAAACAAGTTATTAGCAATTATAGATTATTGGGTTTTATAAGATTTTCTATGTTGGAAGTTTGTTTTTTTCTTTGAAGTTATCTCTTCCTTGAGCTCTTATATATCAAACGATAAGGAAGATTCACAAGGAGGGAATATTTGGACTTACATACAGTCACATATACTGTCGAACCTGAGTCTAGAATTGGGTCACCGGATACTTTTATTAATCTAGTGAAT
>CM035171.1:63529665-63717165 GCA_020205615.1 Panax quinquefolius | reverse complement strand
GACGTCGTTTTGATACACAGATAAAAAAAGAGTTGTGAGCCATTGTATCTCCTTTTTAATGTGTTGTCAACCCCACAACAAAACCCTTACAAGATCCTCATAGAGAAATCCTTATGAGATCCGGATCCAAAGAAAGTATTGTGTTGCTGGATTTTTTGAAGAATGCATGCAATAAATTCTGGGCAGCAAGCAGAAAAGAGTTTTGGTGTCAACAGAGAGGGACGGTATGGTGTTAGGATGGGTTTATTAGTTATTAGTATGTTGGTTTTGGGGGTCAAAGTGGTGCTGTTCAAGGACTATGAACAGTAAGTGACCTGAGAATCTTGCTTAGGGTTTTCTTGTGGGTTTAGATTATCTGGGTTAGGCTATTAATAAAAAGAGGACATAATTTTATGAGTATATTTAGGGTTAAAAGATCTGATTATAAGAATAATCTCACAAAATTGTTGCGAGGGTTTACAAACCCAGAAAAATATAAATTTCTCATTAATCAGCTCTGTTGTATCAAGGAGACTACACAAGTATTTATACTATTAGGACTAAGGTTTGTAAGAAGCATGATCTTTTAATTTTTTATTATTATAGAAGAGTATTAAGGATTTTTTATGTAGTACCGTGTTTCCTGACGCACCTTGTGGATTAGAAATTCACGCAAATTTAATAAGTTTGTCATTACTGACCTGTCTTGAAGTAGAGGGTTTAGAAGTAGAGTTGAGTGAGGGCTCGCCATTAACCGACCTGCCTTGACCTGAAAACTGTACTAATGCACACTTGCCTCCGTCTGCGTATTCTGTAATACTAATTTGTTTTCATTACGATCCATTTCTAACTTTTTGTATCTCATGTTAAGGTTCTTACAAATAAATATACAAGTCACTTTTGTCCTTTCCAAAAGAACCGAATAACCCAGATAAGCAGCTAAATCACTATCTGACCTGAGGCTAAGAGCACACTATTTATATGATATGTTGGAGTGTTGATCATACTGAACTTTTTTTGGCAGCACTTGGGCTGCCCTTTAACTTGGTATAAGTTACTTGACCTGAAGTGATAGAGTTTAACCATTATTCCATTTTACACAAAAGCAAATATTTTATTTTTGTTATTTCTCGAAGCAAATTCGGTGGTTCTTTTCATGTGATTTATATTTCATTCAATTTCCAAGTGGACTCTTTGTTGGTGTCAAAAACACTCTCTAACTTCTCACTAATTTCACATTAGATTTAATAACTTTTTTTGGTTCCTTTTTATGCTCTATTAGGGATACAAAGAATACAATTCCATGATGAGCTCCCACAATTCTGGTTTGGATGGGAACCTCCCATTTGGGAAAAAATCGAGTTTATCTTATCAGCAGAATCCCGTTTGTAAGCGGTTCTCCTCAATGGCAATGAATGAAGATTATGCAGGAGAAGCACCAATATACAATTACTATGAAATGAGGGCAAGACATGATGCTGGAAAGACAAAGGAGTCTGTTTCTAGTCCTCATCTGCTCCCGTATGGCAGAAAACTTGCTGGTAAACAAATAGACCCCATTAACCATGGTGATGTTATTGCCAAAATCACTAAAAAAAAATGCTTTGAATCTAGTCCTTCAAACCTGCCAGTTAAGCGCAATAAATTTCTTCATTCGGAGGAGAGAGGGCTGTCAAGAAGGGCAACCAAGGTCTAATATAAACTTTAAGCCTGCAAATATGATCTGTTATTCAAATTCTCCAATTGTAAAAGTAAAATTTCTGAGATACAGGAAGGTGATATCTACAGAGAAAGGAGAGGAATCGATGATTATCGTGATCCGGTGAAATTAACTGTTCGTTCAGCAAATGAAATTAGGGTAATTTTTTTTTTAACAAAATCCTAATATAGTTAGCTTTCTAGTTATGATATTTTTATTTACTTTGGTCTCTTATATTTTCCAATAACATGAAGCCCGCTAAGAGATCTCGGGAGGATTTTTCACAACAAAAGTATGCTACGAAAGCCGCAATGGGAGAAATGACTCCTTGGACAAATCCATCTAGAGGGTTGGTATCTCAAATACTTTCAAAACTAATTTAGCTTGGCCAGTGCAGATGTCTGCTTGTATTTTGTTAAGGTCTTTTTTTGTCACATTTTTAAAACGACAATTATATGGCATAACCTCTCTTAATCTGTTGCTTTACCGGCATCCACAAACTTCATTCTATTCCACTTACGGAATTTCTACTTCCACGTAATTTCCGAGATTGAATTCATTGCAAAAGAGTTCGCATAAATCGACCACATTAAGAGAGAAATACTATTCATTGCTGGTTCTGTCTGTTTTATTTTCTTTTGGTAGACTTCTTCTCTGCCTTTACATTGCAAGTTGTATCCTCTTTATTTTTTTCTAATAAAATCTAAATAATATAAAAATACTACTTATAGGTAGTTGGTTATTGAGCTTAGAATTCAAAAGTTAAGGTAGTTGAACAATTCACCATAAATGATATCCACAATAAAAAGTAAAAGAACAAATAACACTAGAAAGACCTCAACGTATTTTCTTGTGCAATTTGCTCTTTATTCCTTTTTCGTTTTAAGTCTATATTTCATCTGTCGTCTACCATTCACTTTGCCCATATTTTTACTGAATGACTGAACAAAGTCTCAATAAATCTTTTGTGTAATTGATTTTTAACCCTCATAATTTCATTCTGATGTATGCATTTTCCTATGAATTGATACGTGTGAAAATAGTGATCCCTCAGTGAAATATCTAAATCTCTTTTGTACTACACTATGAATTGAGTGTGACCTTTTATTATAAATCGCTGTCCACTCCTTAAAATGGCATTATATATTTTTGTAGGTCACTTTTAGAGGTGCCCTCGAGTTTTAGTGAGGATGAAACAGGTCAAACTAGTTCATCAGCGAATTGAATAGTGAGAGGTTGATCGGTTGTGGATATCTTTATATGGAGATAATAGAAACCGAGGCATCCTAAAGATGTTTCAGAGTTTGTACAGTTGAACACCAAGATTTGTGCATTGCCATGCGTTTAACATCCAGAACCTTGGGTATGAACTTTATGGGGTTCTTTGTTGCCAACTGAAGTGGCCAATTCTCTTTCCAGATTTTACCTTAATTTTCACCGTGTACATAGATTTTCCCCGGTTAGATTTTGTTGAGTAAAAATAAATTTGACTGTTTTTTGTTTGAAGTTTAATTTAAGATTTTGTTTATTCTAGTTTGTTGGGTTCTGTGGCGATAAATTTGGTGTTTCTACTAAAATTTTACCGGTTTTGTTGTTATTTATCCATGAATGGTTTTTGTAGGTTAATCCTTTACCTAATGAAGTAATTTCTTCATTGGCAAAGATTTACATCACTCTTTGTATTTACTCATGTAAAAGACTTTTTGAAGGGGAAAAAAATCAGAATTTTTGTAGTTTAATATTTTTTTTAGTTTTTTTTTTCATCTCCTATTATTTTTTAGGGGTAATATATAGCACATGTAAACTAACAGGGGACTAGGACATTCGATTTAGCTCTAGCTCTAGTTCTAGCTCTAGCTCTTAGGTAAGAAGATTATTGTAGAGTTTCTGTACTGTCATTTAATGCAAATTCTGACTCTCTAGTGGTAGTGGTTTTGACATTCCAGGGCCCTGATGAATTTGATGTTGAGATCTTTATTTGGATAAGTTTTTCTATAAGCTCTCAATGAATTTAGCAGCACATTGAACATCTATATAATAAAATAGAACCCAATTTGAATTTTATAATTTGACAAAGCACAACGTCTCATATTCATTTTAACTTAATTTAAAGGCTCACATTTCATCTCACACAAATAAAATTTTGCCCAAATTTACACATCTTTCTCTCTCCTCTTCTCCTTCTCTTTCTCTCTCCTATGCTCCTTCCCCCTTTCTCCTCCGCCTTTTCTCTTTCTCTCTTCTCATAATCATCTCCCCCCTTTCTTTCTTTCTTTCTCTTTCCTCTCTCATCTCTGCCGTCTCTTTTCTCCTCTTCCTCTATTTACTTAATTAATTAGTATTTTAATATTTTATTTTAATTATAATAATTTTTGAAGTATGCATACATTTAAAATGTATAATACATAAAAAATATCAATGGTAAGAAAGCAATTACAAAATCAAAAATTAATTTATCAAAAGAATAAATATTAACAAATTAAAAATTGATTAATTGTTGGCATGTTGTGATATCTAAAGTTAAAATACTAGATGTGATATATAAGATTAGTTTATAATTAGAAAATTGGTTAATTCTTAAGTTTGAATTAAAATATAATAATAATAATAATAATAATAATAATTACTACTATAATAATAATTACTACTATAATAATAATAATTACTACAACTATAATAATAATAATAATAATAATAATAATAATAATAATAATAATAATAATAATAATAATTACTACTATAATAACAATAATAATTACTACTACTATAATAATAATAATAATTACTACTACTACTACTACTACTACTACTACTACTACTACTATAATAATAATAATAATAATAATAATAATAATAATAATAATTACTACTACTATAATAATAATAATAATAATTACTACTACTATTATAACAATAATAATACTAATAATAATAATAATAATAATAATAATAATAATAATAATAATAATAATAATAATAATAATTATAATAATAATAATAGTACTAATAATTATAATTATAATTATAATAATAATTATTATAATAATAGTAATAATTATTATTATTATAATAATAGTACTAATAATTATAATAATAATAGTACTAATAATAATTATTATTATTATTATTATTATTATTATTATTATTATAATAGTAATAATTATAATATTAGTATAATTATAATAGTAATATTAATAATATAATTATAATAATAATAATAATTACTATTATTAAAATAATAATAATTACTATTATTAAAATAATAATAATTATTATTAATAATTATTATTAGTACTATTATTATTATTATTATTACTATAATAATAATAATAATAATAATAATAATAATTATTATTATTATAATTATTAGTATTATTATTGTTATAATAGTAGTAGTAATTATTATTATTATTATTATTATTATTATTATTATTATAGTAGTAATTATTATTATTATTATTATAGTAGTAGTAGTAATTATTATTATTATTATAGTAGTAATTAATTATTATTATTATTATTATTATTATTATTATAGTTGTAGTAATTATTATTATTATAGTAGTAATTATTATTATTATATTTTAATTCAAACTTAAGAATTAACCAATTTTCTAATTATAAACTAATCTTATATATCACATTAATTTTAGATATCACATCATTGAAAGTAGTATGCATAACAAGCCCAATCATGTTTGATGATAAAACATATACTTTGTAACAATCTTATTCATTTATTAATAAAAGTATTAATTTATTAAAGGCTTTTAATTATCTACATGATCTTTGTTTTATAATATGTGATAAACCCATAGTTTTAAGCAACGCTTTTAGAATAATGATGATGATCATTCTAATGAGATCTAAATTCTTAGAAAGCTTAAAACTAAAATAGTTCCCAATCATTGGATTACTAAATTGGGGATTAGTGAATCCAGGATAGATTGATACACGTTGCTTGCTCATTGGATAAGGATGATTGATCTCAGCTGATCATTTGTGTAGAGACACTAAAGCAAGTATGTAGGTGCTTATTAGAGAATAAGTTTTATTGAACGTGACTCGCTAAGGAATACCTAATGGAGTTTTATTCACTGTCGATAGAATTTCAGTAGTGATAGTATCTACAAGTAATCCTTGGACTTGAGATCATCATAGTATCTTGTGTATGATGAGTTATACTTTGACTTATTCCTTAAGACCCTTAGGGTATATCAAAGGGTATGCTTGGGTATAATAAGTTGTACATGGAGATAATGTATGATCAATAAAGAATCTACCACTTCTAATAAAAGAAGAGAAATGTCCTATGTGATTCGATAAATGACAACCCAAAGAGTCCTTGGTTACAAGGAGAATGAAATTAGAAATGAGTTTCTAATTTGCATTATTTGAGAGTTGTGCATTTAAGAGTCGAAATACATATAATTAAATAAAATAAGACTCAAAGAATTCCATGTCTTATATTTAATTGGGACATTGTATGGTGGAAGGATTGAATTGTACGGTAACTATTTACTCAAAGGTTCTTTAATGATTAATGTTGAAATCTATATTATCCGGAAAGTCGTTGATCATTAGGGAGGCTTATCCTATTGTAGAATAAATATTATTTAAATAAATTAATTGTTTAATTTATTTATTTAAATAAGATTAGAATTGTTCTAATTGATTTATTCACAACTTAGGTTTAATATGGAGAACCTAAAGGGTCACACCATAAAAGGAAGAATAATTATTTAAGAAGTTAATGGCATAATCGTAATAATATGTTATGTATATTTAATTTAATCTATGGTGATAGAATAAATTAAATAGCTTAATATTTATTATTTAATATTTTAAAATATTAAATATAAATTAATAAGAGAGTCTTATTAATATTATTACAATTATTATTATTTTAATTTCTAAAAGAGTTTAGAAATTAATTTAATATAAGTACTCTCATTTATTCCTAATAAGATTAGGAGGTTAAATTAATTAAAAGAGTTTAATTAATTATCCCTAATAAGATTAGGGAGCCTAATTAATTAAAAGAATTTAATTAATTAAATAAAACTCAATTTCTTAATTGTTAAGGAGGGTTGCCCACATCAATAAATAAGAGGAGTCTTATTATGGGTGGTGGGAGTTGTTGACTTTTACAACGACATAATTCCAATTTGTTGGAGAGTACTCCCTTTCTATAGAGATAGAAAACTAGGGTTTGAGCAATACACCTTCTTCTTGAATCATTATTATTCCTTGGTGGATCACCCCAGAGGCCAAACATATGGGTGGCTAACGTTGATCAAAGGAAGGAACCAAACCCGGTGGATTCAAGTTGAACGCGAAAGGATTTGGAGGTGAACTTGTACATCGAGGAAGCTCGATCTTCAAGGGTATGATTTTATTCTTTATCTTTTTCGTTTAATTAATAATTGTGCATAAAGGGTGATCCGTATATGGTTTGTAAAATTTTAAACTCGATTTTTACACGTTTAGCACTTTAATGCAATTTGATTGCGTTCATGAATATTACAAACCTAATGGTGACATCGTAACCAAACCTTTATGCAAATTATTAATTGTTTTAATTTGATATGTATATTGATATGTGTTTAGAACAATTTATTTGGGCATAATTTTATTGTATAAAATTTATTAAAAAAAAAAAAAAGTAAATCCGCTTTCTATTATATATATATAATAATCGGATTAATTAACAATGATCATTTTTTTCAAAAATTGAATCACGTGGGTCAAGTTGGTTTGATATATATTCCCGTGAAGCAATTCATGCAAAATAAAACGTTTATTCCGTGCATGATTCACCAAACTAATTCCAACTTGATATCAATCATTTCTCGATTTCCGTGCAACATTAGACATAGAACAAAACTGACCCACGTGATCCTTGGAAGTTTTTTTTTTTATAGGAACATTCGGCTATATATTATATATATATATAATATATACCGTATTATATATATATATATATATATATATATAGTAACTAATATATATATATATATATATATATATTATATATATACGGTTAATATATATATATATATATATATTATTCTCAATAATTTTATAATTAAAATAAAAGGTTTATTTTAATTTTAAATAAAAGTTTATTTTAATTTTAAAATAATAGTTTTATTTTAATTTTAAAATTAAATTTCATGCTAACTAATTAGAGTTGGAATTGGATTCCATGATAACTAATTGGAGTTGAAATTGGATTCTATTTTTCCTTAAATAAAGAAGTTTATTTAGATATGAAATAAGATTTCATATTATTCAAAATAAAAGAGTTTATTTGTGAATAGGAATTAGAATCCTAATTTCCTTAAATAAAGGAGTTTATTTAGATATGAAATAAGATTTCATATTATTCAAAATAAAAGAGTTTATTTGTGAATAGGAAAGAATCCTAATTTCCTTAAATAAAGGAGTTTATTTAGATATGAAATATGATTTCATATTATTCAAAATAAAGGAGTTTATTTGTGAATAGGAATGAATATCCGTGTTTCCTTTAATTAAATTTTTTTTATTACATGGAATTGGATTCCATAATTAATTAAAATAAAGGAGTTTATTTTGATTAAAGTTTTTGATTAAAATAAAATAGTTTATTTTATTCAAAATTGGATAAATTAAAATAAAATAGTTTTATTTTGATTTAAATTTGGATTAAAATAAAGGAGTTTATTTTGATTCAAAAATAGATTTTATATAACTAAATTTGCCCATTAAATGATATCAATATATATATTAAATGTTTATTATTCATAAGATGAATGTTATTTATTGATACATATGGTGATGTGTATGATAATAAATGGGATTGATTATGGACTATCGACCAATGCAATTGGATTTTATTTTAGTTGGATGCATGAATGTATGGGTTTTATTAAATGGGGTCTGCAGCGTTTCGCCTTCTTCTCTAATTTTACGAATATAAATTCTATCTCCTCCTATGTACTTTTCCTTCGATCACGATCAAGGTTTCTATATATTTTAAAATAGTTTTGTAATAGGAATATTTAGAATTAATTTTGAAGAATTAGAGATCGAGGACAAGAAGCGCTTGAAGACCCGTTTGTAATAGAGCCTAGGGTTTAAATGTAATAGTTATATTTAAATATTATTTCTTGCACACCTAGGGTTTGACCTTTTGGTTCACTTGGTGGCTCTAGTGAACCAAACTAGAATAAAAGTCCATAATCAATCCGGGTAGAATATAGTATTCTATATGTGCATGCTTATACTATATATATTATATATTATGCAAACATGCTTCGCATGTTCATTAATATGACGCGTATTTTATATATATATGTATATGCGCGCTAAACAAGATGAGACAAATTAATAACAAACCCCTCAATTTTTTATATTAAGTCCTAAGCGTTCAAAGATATTTGGAATATCGAACGTCGCCTTCTAGCATGATAAAATTAATAGAGTATTAAATATTTAATATGAGTTTGTTGTGTCACCACAATGAGTATTAAGTATTTAAGATGTTAATTTATCACATTTGATGCTTATAAAGAAAATTGAACAATATTGTTTTGTTGTGTCACCACAAGGATGATATTTTTCTTTTTGAATATATGGAGTGCTAGGTCGGACTTAACTTGGATAATTTTGATTCGGATGTGCCACCACTTGATCAAAATAATCTAAGAGGCAAAATACAAGGAGTTGCATAGTTGATGTAATTGACAAAAGTTGTCATCTATTTATTTATATATAGTTTGTTGTGTCACCACAAGGCTATATACATTTGAAATGGGATCCTTATTCTCACTAGCAAATCTTTAATTAGATTTTCTGCCGAACTATATAAGTGAGGGTAATATAGTTTGAAGAAAATAGTGGGAGATACCAATTTAAAACAAGACCTAATTTATTTTGGCAATTAATAAAAGAATGTATGTTAAAATGTTGTTAATTACAAATTCATTTTGAGAATTTTACAATGTCTAAAATTACTATCATTGCGAAGCATAATAGATGCTAAATTAACTGAATCAATTAAAGCGGATTGGTTAAGGAATTTGAGAATAGTTCTCATCAGTAGTGAAGAGCTATCTTATGTCTTAATACGCTTTATCCTCGCAATGGTTGTAGACAATGCCCCGAGGAAGAGATTGCTACTTTTAGAAAGTGGCAAGATGATGCTGATTGGCTCAACGCATCATGCTCGTATCCATGAGTAACAAGCTTGACGTCGACTGAAACTATGGATACTTCTACTATACTCCCGCGTCAAGTAGTTGATGGTGAGGAAAGTAGGACCGATAGATATCGAGATATCTAAGGAGCTCTTCCGATCTAGAATGGCCAATGACACTATATAATACAGATAAAAAGTTCTTAACATAATCAATTTGATTGATCAATTAGACAATTGGTTTTTGTCATGGATGGAGAGTTGAGCAAGATTTGATCTTGCACTCACTCCGGACTCCTTTCACAATTGTTGTGAATTTTCATATGAACAAGCTAGATATCGCCTTCGACGATTTGATTTGCTTAACATATTGAAAAATGTTGAGAGTCACTTTCCAACCAAGAAAGATCAAGTCTTCTTGGTAGGGCCAAAGGATCTTCTAAAATAAAGAACGATTCAAAGAAGGTAAATAGAAAGGCATAAACAAAGGATAATAAGAACAAAAGCGATATGGATAGCAAAGGAGTTTGCTTCCACCGCAATAAGCTGGACTTTGGAAAGAAAGCTGAGAAGCATCTTGCGAGAGGCTAACCAAAGAGGCTTAGTGAAGTTTCGATTCATAATACGCTTTTTGTTCATGATTGAAATAAATTTTTCTTTAAGTCAAGGTTCTACTTGGGTATTGGATACCGACTTTGGTTATCATAAATATAGATTTATGAAGGGACCAAGGTAAGTAGAAAGTTAAACAAAGATAAGTAATCCTATGTATGGAAAATGAAGCAAAGGTTTTGCATTAGCTATAGAAACTTATAGTTTAGCATCGCCTACTGAGCAAATCTATTAAGTCAATAAGTTGTTATTGTATTCCAGTTCTTGTTAAAAATATTATTTCCATTTTATTGTTGGACAATGAAAACTTTGGTATTATAATTAAGAACAATTGTTGTTCTATTTATAATAATAATGTTTTGTATAGAATGGAATATTACTTAATAAATTTTGTATACTTGACTTATATGAAAATAATTTTGCATATTGAACAAATTAGTATAAGAAAAGGAGATGATCATTCAAAGAGTTGAATGTATTTGCTAAAATACAAGTGTGAATTATTTGAAAGGTTCAAAGAATTGTGAAGTGAAACAAATTGGCAAAGTATTAAGATTCTTTGATTAGATCGAGGATAAATACTTGTGCAATAAGTTTCTAGATCATCTCAAATAGTTTTCTCATAATGGACACATCCCGATATGCAATAATTGATTGATGTATCCGAATGAAAAATCGTACTTTGTTGGACATAGTGCGGTCCATAATGATTTTACTAACATTCCAGTATCCTTCTGGGATAATGTCCTAGAAATAATTGCATATCTACGAAAATGGTAACCTCAAAATCCGGCCCCAAGACTCCATAAAAGTTATGGATGTGGAGGATTCCTAATCTTAAGTATGTTAAGATAAGATAAGGGTTCCAACTTATGTGAAAAGGTTTCAAAAGGATAAGCTTGGGACAAGATTTGACAAGTGTCGATTTGTGGGACATCCTAAAGTAAGTTTAGGGTATATGTTCTATAATTCTACTTAGCAAAAGGTGTTTGTTACGAAAACACGCGCTTCTAAGATAAAGGTGTTTATCATTAAAAGGGGCTAGTGGGAGGATAATAGATCTTGAATAGTTCAAGAACCACAAAATACTATAAGTCAAATAAGAGGAACTCGTAGATAATTCTATTGTACCACAAACCGAATCATAAACCGGAATAGTATCGAAGATACCTAGGAGGTATGGATTCATCATGGATGATGATGAGGTACGCATCATAGAAGATGATGATCCGGTTACATACGATGAGGTAAGAGTTCTAGTGTGTACAAAAGGGACAGTGGGAGCACCGTGACATTCCTAATATTATATGTTGATATACTACGGATAAGGAATGACATACTAATGCTACAATCAGAAAAGATAAAGTTGTCTAAACATTCCTCCATGAATGATTTGGAAGAGTATCTTAATTGGGGATATAAATCTATATAGATAGATTTAAAAGGATGCTCGACTTAACCCAAGGAACGTATATTCATTTGATGCTAAAGTCGTTTAGCATGGCAAACTCCAAGAGATGTCTCATGTCGATGAGCTATGGAGTGTATCTCTCTTAATAGTGCCCATAGACTCCTGAAAAGAGAGGTCGCATGAGTGACAATCATGTATGCAATGAAATATACGAGACCTGATGTTGATCAGTCATATTCTGGAGAAGATCAACGTAAGGCGTTGAAAAACATCTTAAATTTCTTAACAAGCACTAAGGATGTGAGCAAACATGGTGGGTCCGAATTAAAACTAGAGGGCTTTTACGGACTCAAGTTTTTCGATGCATCAAGACAATCGAAAATCCACTTTAAGGTAAAGTGTTACCTTGAATAATGATGTAGTGAATTGGAAAGGTTCCAAACAATGAAAGAGTTCTTTGGTTTAGTGATAAAGACAAAGTATATAGCTATAAATGAAGTCGCAAGTTGATTGTTTGGATTAAAAGTTCATTACGTAACTAGGAATAGTTCCTAAGTCTCATCTTGGATCTAAACATGTGTTGTGGCACTTTCATTTGATTATTAGAATCATTAAAAGATGGGAAATCACTATAGAGATAGTGGACTCTCAAGAACAACATTACATATCCATTAACTAAAGCTTATCCAATAGCGGGATAATCGTCACTTAGAGAAGAAGAAGATATACGATACCATGACGATTGGCTTTAATGCAAGTGGGAGATTGAAAAAGTAGTATGCACACAAGCCAATCATGTTTGATGATAAAGCATATACTTTGTAACAATCTTATTCATTTATTAATAAAAGTATTAATTTATTAAAGGCTTTTAATTATCTACATGATCTTTGTTTTTATAATATGTGATAAACCCATAGTTTTAAGCAACGCTTTTTTTAGAATGATGATGATGATCATTCTAATGAGATCTAAATTCTTAGAAAGCTTAAAACTAAAATAGTTCCCAATCATTGGATTACTAAATTGGGGATTAGTGAATCCGGATAGATTGGTACATACGTTGCTTGCTCATTGGATGAGGATGATTGATCTCATGATCATTTGTGTAGAGACACTAAAGCAAGTATGTAGGTGCTTATTAGAGAATAAGTTCATTGAATGTGGCTCGCTAAGGAATACCTAATGGAGTTTTATTTGTCATCAATAGGAATTCTCGTAGTGATAGTAAGACAAGTAATCATTGGACTTGAGATCATCATAGTAGTATTGTGTATGATGAGTTATACTTTGACTTATTCCTTAAGACCCTTAGGGTATATCAAAGGGTATGCTTGGGTATAATAAGTTATGCATGGAGATAATGTATGATCAATAAAGAATCTACCACTTCTAATAAAAGAAGAGAAATGTCCTATGTGATTCGATAAATGACAACCCAAAGAGTCCTTGGTTAAGGCGTAATGAAATTAGAAAGGAGTTTCTAATTTGCATTATTTGGAGTTGTGCATTTAAGAGTCGAAATACATATAATTAAATAAAATAAGACTTGTGATGTAATTCCATGTCTTATATTTAATTGGGACATTGTATGGTGGAAGGATTGAATTTGTACAGTAACTATTTACTCAAAGGTTCTTTAATGATTAATGTTGAAATCTATATTATCCGGAAAGTCGATTTGATCGCTAGGGAGGCTTATCCCTATTGTAGAATAAATATTATTTAAATAAATTAATTGTTTAATTTATTTATTTAAATAAGATTAGAATTGTTCTAATTGATTTATTCACAATAGGTTTAATATGGAGAACCTAAAGGGTCACACCATAAAAGGAAGAATAATTATTTAAGAAGTTAATGGCATAATCGTAATAATATGTTATGTATATTTAATTTAATCTATGGTGATAGAATAAATTAAATAGCTTAATATTTATTATTTAATATTTTAGAAATATTAAATATAAATTAATAAGAGGAGTCTTATTAATATTATTACAATTATTATTATTTTAATTTCTAAAAGAGTTTAGAAATTAATTTAATATAAGTACTCTCATTTATTCCTAATAAGATTAGGAGGTTAAATTAATTAAAAGAGTTTAATTAATTATCTCTAATAAGATTAGGGAGCCTAATTAATTAAAAGAATTTAATTAATTAAATAAAATCCAATTTCTTAATTGTTAAGGAGGGTTGCCCACATCAATAAATAAGAGGAGTCTTATTATGGGTGGTGGGGGTTGTTGACTTTTACAACGACATAATTCCAATTTGTTGGAGAGTACTCCCTTTCTATAGAGATAGAAAACTAGGGTTTGAGCCAATACACCTTCTTCTTGAATCATTATTATTCCTTGGTGGATCACCTCTAGAGGCCAAACATATGGGTGGCTAACGTTGATCAAAGGAAGGAACCAAACCCGGTGGATTCAAGTTGAACGCGAAAGGATTTGGAGGTGAACTTGTACCTGAGGAAGCTCGATCTTCAAGGGTATGATTTTATTCTTTATCTTTTCGTTTAATTAATAATTGTGCATAAAGGGTGATCCGGGTATATGGTTTGTAAAATTTTAAACTCTGATTTTTTACACGTTTCCGCACTTTAATGCAATTTGATTGCGTTCATGAATATTACAAACCTAACAATCATGCCAACAATTAACTAATTTTTTAATTTGTTAATATTTATTCTTTTTGATAAATTAATTTTTTGATTTTGTAATTGCTTTCTTACCATTGATATTTTTTATGTATTATATATTTTAAATGTATGCATACTTCAAAAATTATTATAATTAAAATAAAATATTAAAATACTAATTAATTAAGTAAATAGAGGAAGAGGAGAAGAGAGACGGCAGAGGAGAGAGAGAGAAAGATGAGAGAGGAGAGAGAAAAAAAGAAGGGTGGGAGAGGATTATGAGGAGAGAGAAAGAGAAAAGGCAGATGAGAGAGTAAGGAGGAAGGAGCATGGGAGAGAGAAAGAGAAGGAGAAGAGGAGAGAGAAAGAGGAGTAAATTTGGGCGGAATTTTATTTGTGTGAGATAAAATGTGAGCCTTTAGATTAAGTTAGAATGAACCTGAGACGTTGTTGTGCTTTGTCAAATTATAGAATTCAAATTGGGTTCTGTTTTATTATATAGATTAAGGACTTTACAAAAATTATTACACTTATACATTAGAAATATCACATCATCAAATTTAAACATGTAGTTCCTAACAAATACTATCCAAAATTATAACAATTAAATACTATTCAAATTTATAAATTATTCATAATTGAACCCCAACACATTAGGAAAAAGGAAGATATTTTTTATCTTAATTTATATCTAAAAGAAACTTCTAAAAGAATTTTTATTTTTGGTTTTATCAATTTTATTTTAATTTTTTTGTCATAGTTTTATGTAAGATTATATATATTAACAAATTTTATGTAGGATAATTCTATTATTATAATTTTATTAATGTATTAAGATATCGAAAACATATCATGCAATTTATTATATTAATATCAGTGGTGAATTTTACTATAAATTAATGTTCTAACTAAATTAAATTAATTAAAATTTAAAATTTTACCAAATCACACAATTAGTTATAACAATATATATGTGAATTTTTAAATCATAATAATTGTAAAATTTGTTAAAAAATTATAATGGATTCATTACTAATTAATTGTCATGACTAAATTAAAACTTATTAAAGCTTGAATTTCATACTTCTATTCATATTAGAATTTAAAGCAAATTTTGTCAATATAAACACTAATATAGAATTTCAATATAAACTTAAATAAAATTAAAATAATTACTTTCTCATAATTATAACTAAATAAATATGCACTCCATTCAAATGTTAAACTTAATATTTTATCAAAGGAATCTATAATATATAATTCAATAATTTAGTGTTTAAACAAATATTTAATAATTTAATAACGATAATTATCTTCTAAAAATTTTAATTAAATATTTATTCATTTAACAATATAATAAATCATTATTCATGCGCTCGTGCTTCGCTCGAGATTGGTGAGTTTGTATAATTACAAGCACAAACTTAGTTTTACAAATTCTTGGTTCATTTTTATATTTGGTATCCAAATTAGTATAATTAACTACTATCCAAATTTATTAAATAAAACACTATTTAAATTTGTAAATTATTCAAAAGGAATCCGACAAAGAGATATAAAAGGGGGTTGAATAGATTCTTTAAACTTTTATTTTTAAAGGTAGATTACCAAATCAGTTAAACAAGTTAATTTTATTAGGTTAAACACAACAGAATATATGTTTGAAATCCACTTAAACGATTAATAGAAAATCTCAGTTCTAAATTTAGTATAAATTGTAGAAACTAGTCACAGAGACAAAATGTAGAGTGACTGAAAAGTAAAAGTACAAATATTAAAGATAACATAAATTTTTTAAGAGATTCGGAGCTCAAAAGTCTCCTAGTCATCTCCTCTACTCCGAGAGTAAGGATGACGTTATAATTAACCACATGTTCACTAAGAACTAGTACAACAATGACGATTCACAAAAAATCAAACAAGTCACTAATTAAGACTTGATTAAAGAGGATCACTAAGATCATTAATCACTAAAAGAAATGTAGTTGTTTGATATGACGTCCCCAAATTCGGACCACTCGCGTCACGAATTCAGTTCGCCACGTTCTAATTCTAATAATAATAATAAATTTCACACAACGGAAAATAGAATAATTTATATTGTCATAACATAATTATTCTCGTCCCAGGGTCTCGCAACACTACTACAACATTACAACTTAATTTAAACATACTTATTACATCATAGTAACTAAGTCTTCATACAACATAATAATAGTAAATTCCTAACACTAAGAAATAAAGCTATTATGAAGCCTTCTCTTTACCCTTGTCCTTGCCCTTGCCCTTGCCCGATGGTTCACCACGTTTTGCCTTAACTGAAAGTTTAAAGGAAAGCAATGATGAGAAACAAATTTGCCCAGCAAGTAATATTGCAACAAGGATGGTCATTTATAGAGTTCAAATATCAAGGGTATGATAGTGAGTAATAGTTCAGGAATTATCAATAATTCTCAATAAAGGTCGCTATGGACTGAAAGATATAAGATTCAATGTTTAATCATTTCGAGATTTCAAAATAATGAATACTAAGCAGCCACTAAGGATTGTGAACTTCTATTAGAATTAAAAGTATTATACTGAAAATTCAACAAAAACGAGTACAACAGGTGATCAGCCTAAAGTACCCTACGTTATGCATAACATTTAATCATACTCACGTGCGCACGTCGGTCTCCTGACAATTATATAGTTTCTCCTTCAAAGAGGGTTGTTCATCTCAGTCAATTATAAGAGTCCGCACCAATTCAATTGGTTTGGATAGTTTTCAAATTCATGATTTAGGACTAGCCGAATCAAATGGCCTAGATCAATTTCTTTCAAAGTATATACGAACTATTATAAGTTCAACATCCGAAATCAAAGTACGAAAAATGTAAACAACTTTATCTTTAAGCTACGAAGCATTAAGTCATAAGACATGAATCATACTTTCAATGGTTTACTTGTACGACCAATAATAGCACAAGCTTAAATAATGCTCCATAAAGAATAGGGTTAGGAACTTGCATCAAATAGATAAAGTTTAGATATTTGCACAATATTCAAAGTTGTGTAAGTTAGAAACTCGCCTCAAGCGTAGTTTACCAAAGTATAGCTTATCAACACTTTTCGAATCCTATTATAATATAGTTACACGTATAGGATATTCATTAGTTACGTATATTCAATACTCATACTTGATATGTAAGTTTAAATGCATACATAAGAGTCAAACTTAGTCTTATAATTCCATACATATGTCATCACGTACCTTACATACACATAACACAAAATCAGTTTGTCAGACACTATGAAATCAAATAACATAGTTCGTAATCATCTTTTGCCTTAACGTTTGAAAATTTATGAACACTTATCAAATATATGATTCTATTGTTAGCATGCTTATTGACACTTTGAATACTGTATTTAGACATGTATTACAGATTAAGACAACAATACGAGCATGCATCATATCTTGGATCACAAATAGATTAGGCAGGTCTTCATTTAGGTGCGCGTAAATTGCATACTGGTTAAAGCTTAGGGCTAGGGACCAAGCGCAATGCGTTGTCCCTTGACCCCACTTGAGAGTTGAGCTTTTCACTTCCTGATTCTGTCCCATTATTTATCATACTAAGACATTAATACTTATCATGCATACATGTTAGAGGACTTTTCATACATGTATGACCATTCCAAGTTCATTTTTACACAACATGGTCTTACTTTGACATTTCTAAGGAAATTGGCCAATTGAGGTCATGCATCACAAGGACTACTATGCTCACCATGTACACACATAAGATAGTCATGAAATCAGTTAGTATGCATGTTCACAGAGATCTTCATCATATGCACATATTTAGTCTTGTTCATCCTTTGAAAACTTGTATAAAATCATGTTTAAACAATCTTACGTCATGTCATACTAGATGGATACACATAGATCATGATTAAGGTATTAGTATACAATCTTAGATGTGCAGAAACTGACCATGACAATGCCTAAAGTATTAGTTTGCAAAAAGTCCAAATCCATCTTTATACATCATTTTAAACTTAAACCATGCATTCTAGTGATACAAAGACTTCTTAGAATCATAACTAATGCATCCTTAAGAGTATATCTACAAGTCCACAAAGTCAGAATTGAAACATTACTACTTCCATTAAAGTTTTTCTTTTAAAACTCTAAGTCCTCTTTAAGAACGCATACTAAAACAAGTTAAAGTTCACATGATATACAAAAGGACTTAAGTTCACAAATCAGGTTTGTTTTCATATATATATAAACCAAACTTGCATGCTAGAAACATCACAACACAACAGAAACTAGAATCTGGTTCTGTGGAACAGCGCAGCTGCGCCCTTCCTGGACAGAACCAGGAAAGAACTCTGTTCTGCAGAGTATCAAATCAAACTTCGATTTCTATATTCTAAACATGCTTAAACCTATTCTCTGAGGTTCCATACATACATATAAATTTTATAAACACTTTGATAACAATTTCCAAATGAAATTTACAAGAATTTAGTAGAATTTCTATGATTTACCAAAGTTTGAAATTAATGATTCAAACAAGAATTTTACTTTCTATGAAGCTTAGTTAGCTTAGTTCCTCCCTTCTGTAATCCTAGACTCCTTCTTAATTAACAAGTACTCACACTCTCAAATTTGGAATTCCACAACTAATTCTCAACAACTGGAAAAGAAGAAAATGTAGTTGCTATTTATAGAACAATGGTTAACTGGTTAATGGGTTTACACTAAGGTTGGAATCCATGGTGTAGAAGAAGAAGACAATGGATATCAAAGGGTTGCTCAACCACCATTCCTCAGCCATATGCTTAGCCATCATCACCTAGCTTATAGCTAATGTGCAAGCTCGGTAGTTTACGCAAAGAAGGTATAGGTTACTGGTTGTTAATTAAAATGGAACAAGGCTTTTAAATCCTCAGCATTTGGTTCAATTGTGGTTAATTTAATTCCCTTATTTTTCCCTCATGTGATTCTAATGTACAAATGTTACTACATAATAAAAAGTTAGGGATTAAATATGTACCCACATCATATAATCCATGTACATTGGGTTTACATAATTTAATAATTAATGCAGATAAAATAGTGCAGTTAGGTATTATTGACCAGGTATTCCCCATAGATATTATTAGTGCACATAAATCAATATTATAACACTATCCAATATTAAGTGTCTATTTTAAAACATTTAATCCCTTTCCGTATTTCTGAGATACACATTTAATTAATTATTTCTATATTAAAATGTCACCAATGATTTTATAGTGCTACTTGGTACTTCATACCATTAAATGCAATCCTATCATATGATTTTAATAATGTTACACATTACAATAATGTTCCATACAATTCCTATAGTAATAACCAACTTCTCAAGCTCTAGCACTCAAGCAGAAATTGCTTGATTTTGTAATGCAGGAGGGCGCAAAGCAATGACGGTCGGTCCCTGCAAAGATGTCAAACTGGTTTGGCTTCATGCCAGTTCTGACTTCTATCATCATAATAGTTTCACATAGCATGAATTAAATCCCAAAACGATAATACTATTAGTTAAAGATCCTATCCATTTCATGCATGGAGTTATTCAATTACACATAATTAAACTTTTTCTTATTAAACCGTTTCTTTCTTAATTCACTTAGTGATTTTCTCAGTCCTTTATTATGCCACACTAGGCAATTATTATAAGCTTT
Source organism: Panax quinquefolius (assembly GCA_020205615.1). Taxonomy (NCBI): domain Eukaryota; kingdom Viridiplantae; phylum Streptophyta; class Magnoliopsida; order Apiales; family Araliaceae; genus Panax; species Panax quinquefolius. The sequence continues at coordinate 63,696,917 of CM035171.1, read as the reverse complement.
ACATTAAGATCTTCACCAGTCTCATCAGAATGCCATGCTCTCATATAGATCTCAACTTATTTATACTCAAGTAAATACTCAACTTCCATTAATTAATTTATTAATAATATTCAAAAATTCTCGGGTATTACATTTGATGTGATGCTAATATGCTTTATGTCTTTCTTCAATTAACTTAGCAGTAGTTAATGTTTCTCAGAATCGTAGAGTGGAGTTTTGAGAATTTAGACTATCAACACTTTATTTCTTGATGAATTGTTAGTTGTAATGCTCGAAGCTGTAGTATTTTTATAAAGTTCTCTTAGGATCTTCCCATTGAGAAGTTACTGTTGCCCCATTCCATCTTGGACACTTGTGAATATTTAATAGTTTGACTTAGAATAGTTGTCTGTTGGGACCACCTCAAGTCGCTTTCTACAGTACTGTGAACAGTGCAGTTACAAACATGTGTTCTTGTCCTTGTAAATATAGTTGTTGCTTCAAACGTCATGTCTTTATTGCAAACACATGAAAATCATCTCGAGGGTCGCGTGTTTAAGGTTTATGACCCATGTCATAACCTGCCACTGACTTGTCAGAGTGTTTTTGCTCTACGATTTTAGCTCCAGTAGTGAAATCATAGAGTTCATCTACAAATAGTAAAGTAACTTTGACTATTCTATTTTGACTCTACGTTTGTAGTAGCTCTGCTATTCTAGCTTTACGAACTGACCTTTACTCTGTGATCTTGAAATCTTGAAATCACTTCACTTTACTCTGCGATCTTAGAGTACTTTTGCCTTCAGTTCTATGAAAGTCTTCTAATCACAACTCAGCTATTACAAGGATTACATATACTAACTCTACAATTTAGATCAACCTAACAAATTTGATCCCTAACCAAGTCTTTTCACATAAATTTCTCAAGGACTTTACAAAACTTATTTGTCATTACAAATATACATTAGTTTTAAAGTATCATCAAATCAATAAGGGTTCACAGAACATGCAAGTACTACCAATATGTCTAATAAGAAAAGGAACTTCTAAAAGAAATATAATTTTTAGTTTTGCCAATTTTATTACAAGCAACTTTTTAATTTATCACATTTTACTAAGACAATGTATCTTAATAAATTTTATGTAAGTTTATTTTATTAAGATATCGAAAAATAATTCTTAACATATCACGCGATTTAATTACATTAATATTATTTGAGAATTTATTATTCAATTAATGTCCTAACTAAATTAAATTCATGAAAACTTGAAATTTTACCAAATTACACGATTAATTGTATTAATAGTTTTTTTTTGAAACATAATAATTATAAAATTAGTTGAAAAGTTGTAGAATGCTTCATTACTAATTAATTGTCATAAAAATTATTAAAGGTTGAATTTCATAGTTCTATTCAGATTTTAATTTTAAACAAATTTTTTGAATATAAACACTAATATAGAATTTCATTACAAACTTAAATAAAATTAAAAAAATCTATTTTCTCATAATCGTAACTAAATCAATCTACACTTCATTCAAATATTTAGCTCAATAACTGATCGAAAGAATCTAACATATATAATCCAAAAATTTATTATTTAAGTAAATATTTAAAAACTACAACTATCTTCTCAAAATCATAATTATATTTATTCTTTATTTAATTAACTATCTTAGAAACTAATATAATAAATCATTATCCATGTTGGGGCATGATTATTTGGGCCTGAATTATATGGTGGACCAAAGTCCACGTGGAGGTATTTAACCATACTTAGGAACCTGTTTGGACAGTTGAGTATTTTGAGGAATCAAATATTTATAATTACATTTAATTTCCAAACTCTTAAGTAAAGTGTTAGGATATGATCCAACTTCCTTTCTTTAAGGAGATTCTGTTTGATCCCATTAAGGTATCTTACCTAATGAGAAATTCTAACTCTATACGGGGTAGGAGGTGTGAACACTATAAATACATGGCTATACTCTAATCATCAGGTACACACAATTCATTATATTTTAGCACAAGAGCATAAAACATCCATTGTTAATTCTTATTCAGCCTATATTTATTCCCACACTTGAGATATCTCCCAACGGCCCAAGCCGTCAAACCTTTGGGGTGACCTTGTTTCTGTGCAGGATTTGACGCGCTTTGGTGATTGAAGCGCGTGAACGAATCTTGGCGTTAACATTGGCGCTAGAAGGGCTTTCTAGTGCTACGTAAATTTCAATCACACAATAGTTACGGTTGTAATCATGGTGAACAATAAGAAGACAATTTTGGCTCGTGACTAGTCGACGGAGGATCCCCTCCTTATCAACCAAGGGGTTTGGCCAATGATAGGTTGGGGCCATCGATTTCTAAATGGTTGGGGTTCCATGCCAATTCTATGGCCCTATCAAAAGACATGGCGGGGAGCCCTAGGCCGAGGTTGTTCTCAACAGCCAGCAAGGATCCGAGACCCGGAGACCGTGTCGGGGACGCACCGTCTCGAACACGACCTCATAACGATTGCCGGGATGAGAGGAGGTTGATCCTGGAAAAGAAGGCCCGAGAGACCGATAATGCATTGAAAACCTTATTATTGTAAAAGAAGGAGATTGACCAACAGATGGTGCTCCTGATAGGGGATGATGACGCTGCCTTCAGCCATAGCAGAAGGCGGGGGCGGTCGTCAAGGAATCAGTCCAAAACACATCGTCCGGACAATTCTCGACACACTAAGAGCAGACTCCAAAGTCGCTATAGGGAAAGGAGCAGGCGCATGCGCCAAAGCCACTCACAGGATCGTTCGTCAGGGAATTAATCCAGGACACATCGTTCGGACAATTCTCGGCACATGGGGAACAGACACCGAAGTCGCTCAAGGGAAGCAATCTCTGAAGACGGGGGATGATTCGATCGAAGGAGGCGAGATCCTTTTCCTGATAGAAGAAGGCGAGATAGACGAGATCCTTCTCCCTGAAGAAGCGAGACGGAGGAGTTGGCAAAAAAGGCCGCAGAGTTGGAGAAAAGTTTAATCGAAGGGGATTGTAGACACTCGAAATTTTTTGTACTACTGTCACTAACATTGCAGGAGGATAGATTCGTCTTTTAAGAGGGAACCCTGAAAGACAATCCATATCCATACCGGATAATACCGGAAGTTCAGCATCAACCCCGGAGCACACTCTGGGAGTAACAATTCTAACCTCGGATATAACCCCGAGGCGTGCAGATCCAATACCGAAACACACACCGGAGAAGACCGATTAATCTCAGAGATAACCCCGAGGTATCCAGTCTCAGTCCCAACCATGAGAATAGCCTCCAACCTTGGTGATAACCCCAAGGAATGCATTTTCGGCGATAACCCCAGAAATGCTTGTTTCAAATGCGACCAACTTCAATCTCGACGCTCACAACAAGATACTCTGTACCAACTCGGAGATAACACTGGGTGGACAGGCACCCCTCAAAGATGACATTGAGGACCTTCAACAATTGCAGCAGTCCAATCTCAGCGAAGCACTGAACAACGTCTGCTTTATCAGCCCAAACTGGCGACAACACCGGTGAGGGGCAACATCGTCATCTCGCCAACACGATGCCACGCCACGTCATCTCAACATTTCATACACATCTCTGCGCAACGATGTCCCACAAGAATCAAGGATAATCAATCCCGAGTGACTATTGTGCGAGGTAACGGATATAATTTGAAAATTGAAGACCGGAGGGCATCGTCCCATCTTCAATGACTTCGTACAAACTCTAATCCTATGCCATTGTACAACTCTCGACAAAGGCGGTCCAAAATAGGTCCTGTATACCTCAATCGGATGCTCGGATTGCACTTTTGAAAGTTTGAGTGGACATTATAGTGCCCGAGTGCACGTACTACGAGACGACCCAACTCGAGAAACCCGGGCCCACCCGGGTTGCCTCTGGTACACCTGCGGCTCAGCCGCAGGTACACCTGTGGTTCCATCCTCTATAAATAGAGGGCTTGGGGTGGCCATTTTGAAAGAGAAAACGGCGAGGAAGCCTTGCCCAATTTGCTCTGCACTCACCCCATACAGTGTACTTTCTCATTTTAAATACCTGTGAGCTCATATATAGCTACTTTTGTACCTACAAAAGCCAGTGTTTACCCACTTTAAAGATATAGAAGTCTTCTTTGGTAGTCGACTGTAAGCCTTCTCACACACTTTAAAGCCTTTCTCTTCATCTCTGCACACACCCTTCTTTACGTTGAGAGTCGTGTTGCGCGCATTTGCCCGGACTTTGGTTCGTGGTTTTATTTCAGTTTGTATATATATATATATATATATATATATATATCTGGACTAACATTATCGAGTTATGCCTCGATTGAGCCTAGACTTCGGTCTGGAGCGTTTATTTGTTTATATATATATATACTTATATATATGAACTGTGTGTCGAACTTTGTTTGATGAGCCTAGACTTTGGTCTGGAGCGTTTATTTACTTTAATATATATATATATATATATATATACTTATATATATTAAGCGTGTGTCTGGGACTACATTCGATGAGCCTGAATTTTGATGCGAGTGTTTACTTGCTTTAATATATATATACTTATATATATTAACGTGTGTGTCAGACTATGTTCGATGAGCCTGAATTTTACATCCAGAGCGTTTACTTACTTTAATATATATATATATATATATATATATATACTTATATATATTAACTGTGTGTCGAACTCTGTTCGATGAGCCTAGATTTTACATCCGGTGCGTTTATTCGCTTATATATATATATATATATATATATATATATATATATATGAATTGTTGTCGAACTCTGTTCGATGAGCCTGGATTTTACATCTGGTGCGTTTATCGCTTATATATATATATATTCGTTTTACCTGGAGTTCACTTCGTGGTGGTTGATCGCTTTTATGACTTTCTTTACGCTTCATTCCCGCTCGAGTTTACTTCGTGGCAGTTGATCGCTTTGTACAACTTTCTTTACATTTTGTCCCGCTTGGAGTTTCCTTCGTGGCGGTTGACCGTATTTACAGCATTATTTACGTTTCGTTCCGCCTGGAGTTTCCTCCGTGGCGATTGATAGCTTTTACAGCTTTATTTACATTTCGATCCCCATGGAGGTGCTTCGTGGTTGGTGATCATGTTCGTATATATATTTACTTTTATATATATACATGCTTACATCGCTTTCATACAAATTGCGATGATCTTATGCTTTAGGAATCATGTGATCACAGATCCAAATTGGATCTAGATTAGGTTCTGCCTCGTGATGGTAATTTTCAGCTGTAAGCTGCTTGTAAATTATTCTGCGGTGTCTGAATTTCCTCAGATGGTTTCCATACCCGTGAGGAAGTCGGCATTATTTTGTTCATTATTTTCGTACGGATGCTTCGCATCTGTAAAATAAAATCAATCAAGCCGAACACTTAATAAAATGGGAGTGTAAAAGGTCTCATTTACTATTGAGCATCAAGGTTTGAAAAACCTCTTTTATAAAACATCACTGCCACATCTTGCTTAAAATTGAATTTTTACATAAATTCAAACCCTGTGTATATAGGTGTAACGAGGCCTCGTGACTACTTCCAAATAACAAGATATCACCCCCCACACACACATTCATATAATAGTTTCTTGAAAAGAGGCGGTCATCGTGGTAACACGGATGTCTGGGGTGCCTAACACCTTCCCTACGCGATAACCAAGTCCTCGGACCCTAATGAATCTTTGGTTTCACCGATTCGATTTAGCAAAGGTCACATCACCGGGTCAATCGCAAACCTTTTCTCGGTTGTGTTGGTACAACCATTTAAAAACCAAATGGCTACTCTTAATAAATCCATCATCGACATTATACATGTCGGACTTTTTCACTTATTTTTCAAACAAATCTCACCTAAAATGAGAACACCAAAGAACAAGTAATGGAAAGAGACATCTAAAAATCCCGACATCGACAAAGCGGCGACTCACTGGGACTCCAAAGAAGAGGACTTAAGCCGCTATTACAATCTTTTCAAAACCGTTATCTGCTTGTGTGTGGATGTCGCATTTACATTTATGATGAATGTGTATGAATGCATTTCCTTATTGCACTTAGTGCCTCACACCATAACTGCTTGTGATATTAGTGCTTCGCACATGTCATCATTTTCATACGGTGAGACGCGATGTATGTGAATGTATGTTGTGTGTGTAAGGTTTTGTGAAAATCAAAGTATCAATCAAATTGAAAAATAAGCGGAAGCAAAATAAAATCAGATTTTAAAATTTTTCACAAACCAATTACCCGGATCATCCTTTATGCATATTATTAATTAAACGAAGAATAAGAAATTATGAAATCATATCCTTGTAGAAACGAGCTTCATCAGGTACGAGTTCACCTCCTACTTCTCCGCGATCTCCTTGAATCTCTGGGTAGATTCCTTCCTTTGATTAATGTAAGCCACCCAAGTGTATGGCCTCTAGAGGTGATCCACCAAAGAAGAAAAATTTTCAAGAAGAAGGAGTATTGGCTCAAACCCTAGTTTTTCCTATCTGTATAGAAAAAGGAGGCGTACTCTTCAACTCTAGAAATTACCTATATTAGATATCTGATATAAGACTCCTCTTATAAAGATATCATGTAACCCTATTTTAATTAAAATAAGGTATTATTCATTTAATTAAACTCTTTTAATTAAATGGGCTCCCTAATCCTATTAGGGGTAATTAATTAAACTCCTTTAACTAATTTTCCTTCCTAATCCAAGTAGAATAAATGTGAGTACTTATATTAAATTAATTCCTAAACCTTTTAGAAATTAAAATAATAATAATTGTAATAATATTAATAAGACTCCTCTTATTAATTTATATTTAATATTTCTAAAATATTAAATAATAATATTAAACTATTTAATTTATTCTATCACCATAGATTAAATTAAATATACTTAACATATTATTACAATTATGCCATTAACTTCTTAAATAATTATTCTTCCTTTTATGGTGTGACCCTTTAGGTTCTCCATATTAAACCAGGTTGTGAATAAATCAATTAGAATAATTATAATCTCATTTAAATAAATAAATTAAACAAATAATTTATTTAAATAAATAATATTTATTCTACAATAGGATAAGCCTCCCTCAATGATCAAATCGACTTTCCAGATAATATAGATTTCAACATTAATCATAAAAGAACCTTTGAGTAAATAGTTACCGCATAATTCAATCCTTCCACCATACAATGTCCCAATTAAATATAAGACATGAAATTATCACAAGTCTTATTTTATTTAATTATATGTATTTCGATTCCTAAATGCACAACTCCTAATGAATGCAAATTAGAAACTACTTTCAAATTTCATTCCACCTTGGCCAAGGATTCCTGGGTTGTCATTTATCGAATCACATAGTTCATTTCTCCTTTTTTACTAGAAGTGGTAGATTCTTTATTGATCATTCATTATCTTCATATATAACTTATTACACCCAAGCATACCCTTTGATATACTCTAAGAGTCTTAAGGAATAAGTCAAAGTGTAATTCATTATATATAAGATACTATGATGATCTCAAGTCTAAGGATCATTTGTACTACTATCACTACAGAGAATTCCTATTGATGTGTAAGTAAAACTCCATTAGGTATTCCTTAGCGAAGTCACGCTCAAATGAACTTATTCTCTAATAAGCACCTACATACTTACTTTAGTGTCTCCACACAAATGATCATGAGATCAATCATCCTCATCCAATGAGCAAACAACGACGTATCAATCTATCCGGATTCATTAATCCCTTTTAGTAATCCATTGATTGGGAACATTTTAGTTTTAAGCTATCTAAGAATTTAGATCTCATTAGCATGATCTCATCATGATTCTAAAAGCATTGCTTAAAACTATGGGTTTATCACATGTTATTAAAACAAAGACCATGTAGATAATAAATGCCTTTAATAAATAATTCTTTTATTAATAAATAAATAAGATTGATTACACAAAGATATGCTTTATCATCATACATGATTGGCTTCAGATGCATAATACTTTCAATCTTCCACTTACACTAAAGCCAATCGCCGTGGTATCTCATACCCATCTTCTCTAAGTGACGATCATCAAACCGCCGTTGTGTTAACGCTTTAGTAAATGGATCTCGCAATATTGTCTTGAGAGTCCACACGCCTGTGGTGACGTCTCCTCTTTCAATGATCTCTCCGATCAAATGAAATCGCCGCAACACGTGTTTGATTTTCGATGAGACTGGGTTCCTTAGCTTGCATGAATGTACTCCAAGTGTTGTCGCGTAATAAAAGGCATGGTCCTTTAATGCTAGAAACCACACCAAGTTCGCAGAATGAACTTCTTCATCCAAACATGCCTTCCTTTGCAGCCTTCACTTACATGCCTATGTATCATCTATCATCGAATCAAAGAATCGTTTTTCGCTTTGAACTTTTCCAACTCATCGCGCCACCGCTTAAGGTAAACACATACCCCAAACGGATTTATCATTATCTTGGTCTGCTTTGAAAACTTGAGTCTGTGAAGCCCTCTAGTTTTAATTCGCACTCCACCGTGAGACAAGAAATACATCCTTAGTTCTTCTAAAGTACTTTAGGATATTTTTCACCGCCTTCCAGTTGTTCTTCTCTCCGGATTCGATCGATATCTCGCTTGTTACACTAAGTGCATGAGCGACATCCGGTCTAGTATATATCATACCGCATACATGATAGATCCTATTGTCAAGCATAAGGAATCTTACTCATACGGTTTCTCTCCTCAGTGTCTTTGGGGCTTGTTTCTTGAGAGATGTATTCCATGGCTCATCTAAGATGAGACCTCTTTTTGAATCTTCCATGCTAAACCTCTTTAGCATCAAGTCAATGTACGTTCCTTGGGACAAGCCAAGCATCCTATTAGATCTATCTCTATAGATCTTTATCCCCAAAATATAGGATGCTTCTCCCAAGTCCTTCATGGAGAAGTGTTTAGATAACCGTGATTTTAATTGATTGCAAAGATAGGAATATCATTCCCTATCAAGAATATATCATCAACATAAAATACAAGGAATGAAACAAGCGCTCCCACTAACCTTCTTGTACACACATGGTTCATCCTCATTTTTGATAAAATCAAACTCTTTGATTATCTCATCAAAACGGATGTTCCACCCACGAGAAGCTTGCTTTAATCCATAAATGGATCGTCAGTAGCTTACGAGACTTGATTTGTTCCAACCTTTGAAACAAATCCTCTCGGTTGTGTCATATACACATCCTCCTCAAAGTTTCCCATTGAGGAAGGCCGCCGTTTCACGTCCATCCGCTAGATTTCAGTAGTCACGGTAAGTTTTAATCGCAAGCAAAATCCGAATGGACTTGAGCATTGCTAATGGTGAGAAGGTTTCATCATAGTTAACTCCTTGTCTTTGTTTGAAACCCTTTGTAACCGGGCCGGGCCTTATAGGTCTCTACCTTGCCGCCCGCTTCCAGTCTTTCTTTTAAAGACCCATTTACACCCAATGGCTTGATGCCTTTAGGTGGTGAGACCAAAGTCCATACTTGGTTCTCATACATGGAGTCCATCTCGGATTTCATGTCTTCTCGCCACTTCTCCGAGTCTTTACTACTCATAGCCTGCTCAGTAATTCAATGGATCATCATCATCTATGATGCGTACTCATCATTGTCATCTTCTATGACAAGTCCATACTGTCTGGTATCTTTGGTACTCTTCCAGATTTATTTAATGGGGTGTGGTATGTATGAATCTCTACTTGGTTAGGTACCTCACTTTGATCTCAGTAGTATTTTGTGGTTCTTGAACCTCTTCAAGATATATCTTACTCCCATCGATCCCTTCAAGGATAAACTCCTTTTCCAAGAAGGCAAAGATGTTTCGCAACAAACACCTTTTGATCGGTTGGATGATAGAAATAATACCCCGATGTTTCTTTAGGGTATCCCACAAATCTACATTTGTCGATCTAGTCTGCAATTTTATCGTTTTCAAACTTTTCGACATAAGTCGGACAACCCCAAGTCTTAACATGCTTAAGATTTGGTTTCTCCCCGTCCATAACTCATATGGGGTCTGGGGACGGATTTTGTAGGTACCTTGTTAAGTAGGTATGCAAACCGATTCTAGAGCATATCCCCGTATGAAACCGGAAGGTCAGAAACTCATCATAGATCGAACCATGTCCAACAGTGTTCAATTTCTCCTTTCAGACACACCATTCAGCTGTGGCATCCCTGGTGGAGTCCATTGTGAGATTATACCATTTTCTTTGAGACAATTGAGAAACTCACCACTTAAGTATTCTCCTCCTCGATCAGATCAAAGAATCTTAATACTCTTACCAGTTTGCTTCTCAACTTCACTTCGAACTCTTTGAACTTTTCAAATGATTCGATTTGTATTTCATTAAATACACATATCCAAATCTTGAGTGGTGTCAAGTGAATGTAATAAAATAAGAATACCCCTCGTATGTAAGGTCGTTGTCATAGTCCACATACATCTGTGTGTACCAACGCTAACAACTCAGTAACTCTTTCTCCTTTTCCACTAAAAGGAGATTTAGTCATTTTACCCATGAGACAAGATTCACAAAGTTGGATATGATTCATAATCGATAGCTCTAGGAGCCCATCTTTATGCAACTTGGATAATCTTGTTTCATTAATATGATCGAGTCTACAGTGCCACATGAAGTTATAATTAACATCATCTCTTTTCCTTTTCTTAGTTTGTTCAATTTGAAATATATTTTCATGCAAGTCAAGTATATAAAGTCCATTTCGCAAATTACCAACACCATATAAAATATTATCATTATAAATAGAACAACCTGTTGTTCTTTATTATAATATTAAAACCATCCATATCCAATACGTAGATAGAAATAATGTTTCTAATGATATTTGGAACAAAATAACAATGATTTAAATTAATGAACTTTGCGTGTAGGCGTGCTAAAAATAAGTCCCTACTGCTAATGCAACAACCTTTGCTCCATTTCCCACTCGTAGGACAACCTCATCCTTGCTCAAACTTTCTACTTCGACCGGTCCCCTACATATTATTACATATGTGAGAACCACATCCCAGATCCAATACCCAAGTAGAAGATCGACTTTTCGGAAAAATTAATTTCAATCATAAACAAACCTTGATTAGGATTCAAGCTTCTCCAAGCTTCTTCGCTTTTGTTTCGCAAGATAATCCTTGCAGTTCCTCTTCCAAATGATCCTACTTATTGCAATGGAAGCAAATTCTTTGCTAAGTCGGATCAGTTTCTTTTGATCCTTCACTTTCGCCTTTCCCTTAGCCTTCTTGGATTTCTTTCTTTCGTAAGATACCTTGGGCCTCTTCCTTTTCTTCGAAGAATCATCCACCAAGAAGACATGGTTCTTCTTGGATGGGAAGTGACCTTCAAAGCATAGCTTTCAACATGTTAAGTAATTCGTGCAAGTCGACATCCAACTTATTCATGTGAAAATTCACAACAAATTGTGAGAAGGTGTCCGGGAGTGACTTCAAGACTAAATCTTGACTCAATTCCCCATCCACGACGAACCCAAGTCGCCCAAGACGCTCAATCGATTGATCATCTTTAGGACATGAGTCTCAACCAGTAGTGCCCCTCTATCATCCGAGATCTAAGAGCTCGTTAGATATTTCATATCTAGCAATCCTACTTTGCTCACCATACAACTCTCGAAGGTGCAAGAAGATAAGTAGGAGCATCCATATTTTTCATGCCGACGCCAAGCTCGTTACTCATGGATGCGAGTATGATGCATCGAGCCACGATGCATCATCTTGCCACCGCTTAAAAGTAGCAATCTCTTCCTCGAGGTCGTCTCTCGCAACTTTTTTGCAGTGCACGGAGAATTTAGGACATAAGAAATCTTTTTAGCAGTGAGAACAATTCTCAGATTCCTTAACCAGTCCATGTAGTTTGGTCCAGTCAGTTTGTTAGCATCAAGTATGCTACGCAGTGAAATTAGTGAATGTGACATTTTCAAAATTCAGCATGTAAAAAGATAATATTTTAGCAAACATTCATTTAATTAATTACCAAAATAAATTAGGTCTTATTTTATATTGGTATCTCCCACTATTTTCTTCAAACTATATTACCCTCATTTATATAGTTCGGCAAAATCTAATTAAAGTTTTTGCTAGTGAGAATAAGGATCCTATTTCAAATATATATAGCCTTGTGGTGACACAACAAACTATATATAAATAAATAGGTAGACAACTCCTTGTCAATTACATCAACATGTAACTCCTTATGTTTTGCCTCTTAGATTATTTTGATCAAGTGGTGGCACATCCGAATCAAAATTATCTAAGTTAAGTCCAACCTAGCACTTTCATATATTCAAAAAAGAAAAATATCGCCCTTGTGGTGACACAACAAAACAATATTGTTCAATTTTCTTTATAAGCATCAAATGTGATAATTAACATCTTAAATACTTAATACTTGCCTTTGTGGTGACACAACAAACTCATATTAAATATTTAATACTCTATTAATTTTATCATGCTAGAAGGGCGACGCTCGATATTCTAAATATCTTTGAACGCTTAAGACTTAATATAAAAAAAAACTTTGAGGGATTTGTTATTATTTGTCTCATCTTGTTTAATATAGCATGCAAATATATATATAAAAAACGCGTATTATATTATTAAACATGCGAAGCATGTTTGTATAATATATAATATATATATAATACTAGCATGCACATATAGAATACTATATTCTACCCGGATTGATTATGGACTTTTATTCTAGTTTGGTTCACTAGAGCCACCAAGTGAACCAAAAGGTCAAACCCTAGGGTGCAAAGAATAAACATTTAAATATAACTATTACATTTAAACCCGGGCTCCATTACAAACGGGTCTTTTAGCGCTCCTTGCTTCTTGATCCTCGGTTCTTCGAAAAATTCTAACTAGTCCTATTACATAAACTATTTAATTTAAATAGAAACCTTGATCAACAGTCAAGGGAAAGTACATAGGAGAGAGATAGAATTTACATCAAGAAGAAAAACAGAAAAGACGAGGTACGCAGACCCCATTTAATAAAACCCATTCATTCAAACATCCAACTAAAATAAATCCAATCACATTGGTCAATTGTCCATAATCAATCCCATTTATTATCATACATATCATCATATGTATCAATAAATTAAATCATTCCATATATATATGAATATCATTTAATGGGCAATTTTATGTTGCATGAAATCCAATTTCAAGATTAAAATAAACTCTTTTATTTTAATTATAAAATTATTAAGATTAATATATATATATATATATAACAATTATATATATATATATATATAATAAAAGTCCTACTCCATGCGAAAACAGCAGGACCTTGATTACAAATCCTGGACATAAAATATATATACTACCACGTGGAACAGCATTTGGCAACAAAAGATTCACCTTGCTTTGTTAACAATATTATATATATATATATATATATATATATATATATATATATATATATATATATATATATATATATATATATAATACACGCGGAAAAAAAATAAAATAAAAAAAGCCACAACAACAGCCTGCAACAAAACAAGTTGCAACAGGACTAACTTTTGACAAAAAAAAATCCATGCGGTAATACATGACCTAGGCTAACGTGATTTACAAAAAAAAATATGATTTTCGTGAATTGCAGTGACATCAATATCATCCACGGAATAAAATAAAAGGTTTTTCCGAAAAACTTTTCGGCAAATAATATATTTTTTTTCATAAAATAATAATTTTATACAACAATTTATGCCTAATAAATTATTCAAAATACATAACCATACATATATGGAATCTAAATAATTAATAATTCGCATAAAGTTTGGCTCATGATACCACTGTAAGGTTTTGTGAAAATCAAAGTATCAATCAAATTGAAAAATAAGCGGAAGCGAAATAAAATAGATTTTAAAATTTTTCACAAACCAATTACCCCGGATCATCCTTTATGCATATTATTAATTAAACGAAGAATAAGAAATTATGAAATCATACCCTTGTAGAAACGAGCTTCCTCAGTAATGAAGTTCACCTCCTACTTCTCGCGATCTCCTCAATCTCCTGTAGATTCCTTCCTTCGATCAATGTAAGCCACCCAAGTGTATGGCCTCTCAGAGGTGATCCACCAAAGAAGAAGAATTTTCAAGAAGAAGGAGTATCGCTCAAACCCTAGTTTTTTTCCTATCTCAGATAGAAAAGGAGGCGACTCTTCAACTCTAGAATTACCTATATTAGATATCGATATAAGACTCTCTTATAAAGATATCATGTAACCCTATTTTAATTAAAATAAGGTATTATTCATTTAATTAAACTCTTTTAATTAAATGGGCTCCCTAATCCTATTAGGAGTAATTAATTAAACTCCTTTAACTAATTTTTCTTCCTAATCCAATTAGGAATAAATGAGAGTACTTATATTAAATTAATTCCTAAACCTTTTAGAAATTAAAATAATAATAATTGTAATAATATTAATAAGACTCCTCTTATTAATTTATATTTAATATTTCTAAAATATTAAATAATAATATTAAGCTATTTAATTTATTCTATCACCATAGATTAAATTAAATATAAACATATTATTACAATTATGCCATTAACTTCTTAAATAATTATTCTTCCTTTTATGGTGTGACCCTTTAGGTTCTCCATATTAAATAGGTTGTGAATAAATCAATTAGAATAATTCTAATCTCATTTAAATAAATAAATTAAACAAATAATTTATTTAAATAAATAATTTTTATTCTACAATAGGATAAGCCTCCCTAATGATCAACGACTTTCCAGATAATATAGATTTCAACATTAATCATAAAAGAACTTTGAGTAAATAGTTACCGTACAATTCAATCCTTCCACCATACAATGTCCCAATTAAATATAAGACATGGAATTATTGTTAAGTCTTATTTTATTTAATTATATGTATTTCGATTCCTAAATGCATTAACTCCTAATGAATGCAAATTAGAAACTACTTTCTAATTTCATTCCACCTCGCCAAGGATTCCTGGGTTGTCATTTATCGAATCACATAGTTCATTTCTCCTTTTTACTAGAAGTGGTAGATTCTTTATTGATCATTCATTATCTTCATATATAACTTATTACACCCAAGCATACCCTTTGATATACTCTAAGAGTCTTAAGGAATAAGTCAAAGTGTAATTCATTATATATAAGATACTATGATGATCTCAAGTCTAAGGATCATTTGTACTACTATCACTACAGGAATTCCTATTGATAGGTAAGTAAAACTCCATTAGGTATTCCTTAGCGAGTCACGTTCAGTGAACTTATTCTCTAATAAGCACCTACATACTTGCTTTAGTGTCTCCACAAAAATGATCATGAGATCAATCATCCTCATCCAATGAGAAAACAACGTACGTACCAATCTATTCGGATTCATTAATCCCCTTTTTAGTAATCCATTGATTGGGAACATTTTAGTTTTAAGCTATCTAAGAATTTAGATCTCATTAGCATGATCTCATCATGATTTTAAAAGCATTGCTTAAAACTATGGGTTTATCACATATTATTAAAACAGCACCATGTAGATAATAAATGCCTTTAATAAATAATTCTTTTATTAATAAATAAATAAGATTGATTACACAGTATATGCTTTATCATCATACATGATTGGCTTGTATGCATAATACTTTCAGTGTGGTCCCTCCACCAGGAGGCTATCCTGTCGGTGTTTGATTACTGGACTCGTGGGAAGAGTAATTCACCGAGGCTCAGGAAAGGCACCACCCAAATTCAATCCAGTTGAAAGACCGGATTAATTTCCCGTCAAGTAGATTGCGATGATTTGGGAACCTTCATGCCAAAAAACTACGAGAGTAACCTAAGATAGGTTAGCCTCTGATAAACCCAAAACGGAGGAAAGTCTCTTCATGCTCTTATTTCAATTACTTGTAAACACAGTTACTTGTAATTACATTCCATATATATCTCCATATAATGAGAAATATGAAGAAATGTGTACACATACATATTTTAATTAAACATGCTACAAACAGCTGACATCCGTTTTGCAGGATAAAATTCCTAAAATGGACACATCACATAGCATGTTATTATACACATTCCCTAAAGACTAAACTATGCAAGTCTTTCATATGGAACCAATCGGACCGACTACCCGGTCAAAGTCCAAAAAGGCTACATGACTACAGTCAACCATGTCGTCATCCGACCAGACTGAACTTAATCCAGTTTCTCGCAAAGAATTTGACGGATTAAGCAAATAAATTATAGATTTGGTTGTTCTACTCAAAGAACTACACCGGTCCAATCAGGGTCCAAAAATACCCGTACATGCTGAATCCTCCACACAAAAGGGAACCCAGGTCATTACAATACCTGAACTGCAGTTGGATACGACCAACAAAACTCATGATGCTGCCCATCCCATCGGAGATCCGAATAATTTGGTGACTTCAAAAAGAAAGTCCTCCAAATGGAAGAGACCCTTCGTGCTATCAAAGGAATTGGAACACACGGGAGTGTTTCATATGTTGATCTTTGCATTTTCCCTAGTGTTCATTATCCAGAAAAGTTTAAAACTCATGACTTTGAAAAATATGACGGGTTAAAAGATCCTTACACACATTTAAAGGTGTTTATTGGAGAACTTGGATCTTATGCAGAGGACAAAAAGCTCAGAATGCAATTGTTCCAAAAGAGTCTAACTGGAGAAGCCCGTTCATGGTACACAAGATTAGACAATTTAAAGATCCATAGCTGGGAAGAGCTAGCACATGCTTTCTCACTCAATACAACTTTCAATCTCAGATGGCTCCTGATCGGTATCAAATTACCAAGATCAAGAAACAGTCTAACGAGTCTTTCAGAGAGTATGCTCAAAGGAGGAGACGCCTGGCTGCCCAAATTAGTCCTTCCATGACAGAATCAGAGATGGTCATAACTTTCATAGACATACAAGAAGCGCCTTTCTATGAAAGAGTTTTAGTCGGCATCGGCAAACCATTTTCTGAAATGGTCAAACATGGGGAGCTGGTTGAGATGAGATTGAAATCTGGAAAAATTCAAGACCTAGCTACACTTAAAGCTGTTGCTGATCACATCCAATCCGGAAATTACGGAAACAACCCCCGGAGGGTCCATAAAAAGAAAGAGAAAGATGTTTCTCTGATACTACAGGGTTAAAAAGGCAATCATAACATGCCTATTCAAAGGAGAAACTACACTCCCTTTCAAGAACAGTCTGCGAACCCTCCAATACCAAAAGGTGGAGAAGTCAAACGCCCTCGAGTGTTTACACCCTTAGGGGATACCCTCGAGAACATTCTCAATCTTCTGACAACACAGAAGAAAATTATGCATCTTCTTCCACCAGCCAGCCCTAATGGACGGGGTTTCAATGCTGCTCAGAAATGTGCTTATCATGCCGGGGCACCTGTGACGCCCCCAAATTCGGGTATCTTTCAACCCGACAGATGGTTCTCCACGGTGCTACAGTGCACACAAACATTCAATTGAAAAAGCCTCAAAAGAACGAATCTGTCTTATATATATTCCAAAATAATACTACCATTCCCCAGGTTCTTTATAACCGTTACATTTGTTCTTGTCATAATATCAAATATTATCATTACAAACCTATACTATTACATAGTTACGCTACAAGTTCGCTTTAGCCTTCATTTATCCTTGTCGAATCCGTTGGTCATAATGTCTAAGCTGCAATCATATGGTTCAAGCAAGTATGAGCATGACAAGCTCAACAAGTACAACAATTTCATTTTTAAAAGCATGCTTGAAACATGGGAATCGTATATCTTCAATAACTGGATGATAGTTACGAAGTACTATCAATAATTCAAAATAGCTTTCCTTTTCCTTCAAAACATTTTGCAATAACAATATTCCGTAAATCATCAATTCTAGTACAAGACGTGAACATCTTATAGTTTCTTTGAAAAGGACAACCCTTGCAACGAAAAAGTAAAGTCCACATAGCTTATTTAGTACATCTAGGTGATCAGCCTATAGTACCCTATGTTGATCAACACTACATCCATTAAACGTGTATACGTTTAAGTTGTGGCAACCTCATGTGCCCATCAAATAATCGATGAAAATATATTTGTTTATACATATTCAAGCTTACCTTGAATCCGTGCCAAAGAATTGGCATAGGATAGCGTTAGCAATTCTATATTGAAAGACTTGTAAACAAACCAATCGACTTATCAAGATTATTTTAGCTGAGTTAAAACGGCATTGACTCTTTCTTTAAAATCATACATGCATCTCATAACTTGAATCATTTGAAAACCTGACTAACACGAAGGTTAGACAAGGGTTTAAGAAAAACTTGCCTTCAGCTTCTGCTACGGAATAATTACGTTTCCTTTGAGTCTTTACAGTCTCTACAACACATAATCACATAACATACCTCATTAGGTCATGAATGAACATACTTGGTTCCTAAAGAATCTTACCCTTCTTCTCAATCTAATCCCGTATTAGATTTGTTATTTATTGGTTCCGGCTTTTTGTCATTCTTTTATATCGTCCTTACCAACTTCGTTCTCTTATAACACTTAAGTGAAATTATTTCATTAATACAACTCGATTCGAGTTAATCATCTTTCCTTACGGCTTATTAACGTCCTTACGTTATTAATCGAAACTCGATCGTCATTGGTTATGTGTACTTATTACGTATAGTTCACGTTCATCTTCAATTCACTTTCTTTAACCTTAAGTGATCATACTTGGGGTTTAATTATAACTTAATAATGTTTGATTAAGTCCCTTAGTTCGTTACTAACCAATTTCCCTTCATCTCTTACTTGTAAACATTTTTCATTGTTGAAGTTTTAGGGTTGGTATATTTACACCGACTATATCAGACTTTGTCTTGCACTGCATACAGCGCCGCCGCCTATTAGGGCTTGGAGACCGGACTCGGCTCTGTGGCGCGAGTCCCTGTGTTAAAGGTTGCGCATTGCATGGCATGAGTCTCCGTGTCAAGCTCACTTTGGCGCTGCAGCACATGATTTACATTTTTGCTCGATCAAGGCAATGGCGCGCAAAGTGTTTCAAAGACTAGATTTTTTTTACTGTAATTTCCTTTTAGTGAGATTCCCGGCTTCGTAAATTCTTCGTTATAAGTCTGAATTGGCTCGTTCAAGAGCCTACGGGTCACAAATTATGTACTCTATGCGTTCATGCAAGAATTTTATCTATTTTATTTTGTTTTCCAAAATTCCACCTATTAGTCCATTTTTAACGAAAACGATAAACGTTCGTGAACGTTCAATGCTCGTTTCTTCGTTCTAAGTCGGAATCCGACCATTTTCGAGTCCGCAACTCTATAATGACAAATATGTCTTGTCTCCTTTGAAAACCAATGTTTCCAAGCTCAATATCAAAATTCGACTTCCATTCTGAGAATTTCACGAATTCGACGATCGTCGTCTAATCGTGTGAATTCCGGCGAAACATCGTTACTTGAGATTTTTAAACCATTTCACTTGGATTCAATCCATTATACTATCATCTTGACATACAAGCTTCGTTAACTTATAAACATGATAAGTTATTACTAGTTCATTGTGAATTTATGACTTATGAAAATATCAATTACTTATATTTTCATTTCTCATAACTTATGATTTCTTTTCTCATGATTTCCAATGGCTTCAATCTTTTAACCACCATCCTTGCTTCTTATTATCATACTATCTTTTTAAGAGAACATATGAAAAGTTCATATAAGTTCCTTATGAATTCATAACTTATTCTTGGTTTGGATTTCTAATTCATTACGTATACGGCTTATTAAGACTTAAGCCTTTGATTTATCATTCCTTAGCATATTAGTTCTACCCATACCCCCTTCTCTATCTATGGAAGAGAAAGAGAATCATGGTTCAAGATGGCTTACCCTTAATGAGCGCTTGACTAAGCTTTGATTTTCTTCTTGCTAACTCTTCTTCTTTCTTCTTGCTTATGTGAATAATGAAAGACTAACTTATGCTAACTTATTCTCTCAACCAAATAAGCTCTCAACTTATAAGTGGGATGAAATGAAACAACCTTCAAATGAATGCACAAGCTCCCTATTTATAGAAATTCCTAGATGAGGGTATAAGGGACATAAAGCCACTCCACCTCCTTAATCACCTCCTTACTATTCATTGCTTTGCCCCTAAGTAAACTTGGCCTCCACACAAAATACTTGTCCACCAAATCACTTAGCCATTAAGTTATCTTGCTCCCCACAACACTTGATCTTCACACTTACTTAATCATTAAGTATTCTTGCTAATCATATATATGCACTTTGTGTGATCACCACACTAACTTAGCCTTTAAGTTTACTTGATTATCACATCAATTTCTTGTCCACCACTTTGGAATATCCATGGTTTGCCCCATGGTTTTAAAACATCCCCTAACCCATTGATTTATAGCTTGGGCCTTTTACTTAATTAACTTAACCTAATCATTTGGGCTTGCATTAAATTGCTTTGGGCTTGTAATTAAACAAACGTTGGGCTTGCATTAATAAACTCACATTGGACTTAACCATCCAATACTTGGGCTCACATAATACTTAACAAATCCTACCAATTTCTTTTTCTTTTCGCTTAAAGCCTTATAACATATATTATACGTATAATTTTCAGATTCTAACTCAGATACTAATTCCACATATACTGACATACCATTATTCATACGCATCAGATAATACCTCATATAGTATTAGTATTCCTTACCTCGCATAATACCTACATATTATACAATCATCGCTTAATTCATTAATCACATTTCCTTTCCTTCTCGTAAATCATTTTCCTTAAACGTTAGATTTTAAGTCCACAAAGTAAATATTACGCTTTCCATAACTCGAAATATTATTAGATATTCCATCTCACCTCGATATTCTATCGTTACGTATTTCTGAAGTTCAAAAATAATTCCAATGTAAATGCGTGAATAGTTTTTTAGAAAATTTCTCGAAAAACTTTTATTTTCGTCTTGGAAATTCAAACACTTTAATTCTACCACGAGCCAAAATCCTACGATGTTTCGACATTTCTAGGTCGAGAATCCACGTTCGATTAGCTTGCTCCATAAATAATCAATTAAATTCATTTAATAAAAATAAAAATTTAATTCTCAAAAATCTGATTTTTTCGGGTGTTACATTCTTCTCTCCTTATAAGGATTCTGTCCCCAGAATCTCGCTAATAATACCTACACCACAGAGGATAATTTTTCGTTATTTTAATCTCGAGTTCCCACAATGCTTCTTCGACATTGGGGTTCTTCTATTTCACCTTCATCGAAGGTATTATCTTTTCACACATGACTTATCACTTCCTGTTAACAATTTGAGTTGGAAGTTAAACACTTACTAACACATTTCGCTATCTTTATATAATCTCAGTTATCCTTTTAACTCGGACTTGTATGGAACTCAAATTCCTCCCTCAAAATAAGACTATACTTAGTCTTCTACTTATCCTGCATCATCTTCTTCATTCACTTGTACTCCTCGTTACCTAATTGTACTTAATTGACTCGGTCCATTATTGTGGATTGAGTCTATGTTTTGAATAACATTTCTATCGTTTCATTCTGTAATTTAAATTCTAACTCCACTCCTGCCATCTCCGTTATTAAATCATTTTGAGTCGTTAACATTGATAGTTTTCCTTACCCTTCCCACTTAACGCGTCGGCTTCTACGTTTACCTTCCTTGAATGATATAAGATATCCCAATCCTCTCTATATTGCATATTCAACTCCTTCTGTGTGGAGATATATCTCAGACTCTTAGAGTCCTTGTATATCTCACTTTTCTCCCCGTATAATTACTATCTTTAGATTTTTAATTCAAAAACTACAACTGCCAATTCTAGATCATAAGTAGGATAGACCTCCTCATAATCCTCTAACTGGCGTGATGCATACACAATGACATTGCTATGCTATAAGAGCACGCAATCATGTCATCTATGCGAACATCGAGATACACTACAAAATTCCCCATATCATCTGATAAAGACAATAAAAGTGCATAATTAACCTTTCTCTTAAATCGTTGCTTAATGGTACCTCCTCTTTCTTTCTTACTTCCAACCGACTATACCCCGTACACAAATCTATCTTTGGAAAAATTCTTTGCCCCTCTCAACTGACCAAATAGATCATTGATCCTGGGCCATGGGTATTTATTATTAATTGCTAACTTATTCCTCCTACGATAGTCGATACGCAACCATAACGACTCCTCCTCTTCCTTAACACCAACCTAACTTGCGTCATGGTTCGACAATAATAATGTCGCGGTATTTTATTACCGTAAATTACTACCTTAGATTTTTTGAGAAAACTAAAGGTTCATACTTTTCTTATAACAATTTATTATAGTTCTATGGTTAATCAACCCATTCATACCAAGAATTTCCTCAAATCCTCACGACATTAATCGGAACTTATCTACCGATACTTGCTTACTTCTATTATTCATGAAACCATTTCCACGAATATAATTAACGAAAATTAATCCCTCCTCCTCTATCTTAATGTTTTAAAGGTATTTATAATCCCTTCCAGCATGCACTCTAGATAAGTCTTTCCACATGTCTTACACATCCGGATCCTTCACTTAGGATCCCTTGTCCCACTTCAAAGATTCCTTGAGTTAAAATTTACATCTCTTTGGCATACTGCCACTACCATTCTCTACCTTGGTTCCTCCCTCTCTCTTGCTCTCATCTTTTCTCTCTTTGTGGTATTGAGTCTACAACTCACTATCACATTATGCTATAATCACCATCTCTAGAATGATCCCATAGGAAACACTCTAGATCACCAAAATCCCACTATAGAGCTAGGGTTTCAGGCCCTGCTCCAACCTACGAGCCTTCACCTCCTCCGTGTGCACTTGATGTGAAACAAACCTTGCCAATTCATTTGAATTTGATCGCGTACTGGGGAAATATTGTGACGCCCCCAAATTCGGGTATCTTCCAACCTGACAGATGGTGCTCCGCTGTACTAACATCCATACAATCATTCCATTGAAATACAACAAAATGAAGGTAATTACTATCTTCTTATTACAATCAAAGTATAATCCTTCCCAGGTTCATAAACCGGTTACATCGTTCATTGTTCATAATGTATAATACATACAAACTTACTAAACTATTACACAATGCCTAAACATCCATCATAGATTTTCCCTTGTCTCTCTTGGCATTCACAGTACGTTCATCTTTAACTGCAGTTATATAATTCACGCAAGAAGTGAGCATGACAACTCAGCAAGTTTAATCAAGGATAACAGGAATACAATATTCATGAATTATATAACAATTCCGACATAACTGAACAATAGTTATGAAGTATTATGAATCAATAATACTTTAACAGTTCAGAAAATCAATTCCCAAAGTATAGAATAGATTAGGAATTCTGAAACGGTCGATAGACCATGAATAGTAACTTTCAGTTTTCATACTTGAAAAGGAGTCCACAGCACTAAGGCCAATCATCCGTATAACTTACGAGCACTTCTAGGTGATCAGCCTATAGTACTCTATGTTGATCAACACTCATTCATTAAACATATTTACGTTTAATATTTTTGGCAAACTCGCGTGCCCATCGAACATCATTGATAAGGTACCAACTTTGTTCATCGTACATATCTTGTTAACATGCATTACATTCCTAAGTTTTATACCATATACCTTAGTATAGGTAATATAGGATTAGTCTTAGTACATTCATTGAGTATATAAACTCAACTCAGGTAGGTCTCGCAACAATTGAAGTTCAAAACCTAAGTTACTATCACAAGCCCTGAACTCGCACTGCGGCGCGACATCCTAAGCATTCTAGTGGCGCTGCGGCGCCACTCTCCAGAGGTTTTGCCCGAACTTGGCGTTGCGGCGCGAGTCCATGTACAAACTCTCCTTATTTGCTGGCCATGAGTCTCCAGACCTTTTTTATTTTCTCCGGCTATAATCGGCCATGTATTTTGCTTTTTTTTACTACTACGCTCGCGCCATGTGCCAGACCTCGCATCAGATTCTCAGCTTTTGAAAATCTTTGTGAAATTCCCGGGGCCGTAACTTCTTCGTTATAAGCCCGATTTGGTCCGTTCAAAAGCCATAAATGACATACCCTACGCGTTCATATAAGAATTCGACACTTTCGAAACCGTTAACTCAAAATTCACTATTGAGTTCATTTTATAGACGTTCGAAAACGTTAATAAGCGTTCAATGCTCGTTTTCTTCATTTTAAGTCGGAATCCGACGATTCTCGAACCCATAACTGTGAGGTCCCCAAAACAGGAATACATCACCTATTCTGAGTCGCCAAATACATGGCACTGAATATAAATACAAACTAATTATACAACAGTCGTGTAAAATACGACAAAACATATTCTGTGAGTTTTAATACAAATATTGTCATCTAGACAATATCCACACTCAATGGAGTCCTCATAACATTTATTATTACACTATTTCACAGAATAGTGAGGATTACTAATGCACCATCTAGGACCATCACTCTGTTCCCCGACTAGTGCCAGCTACGTTCTCATTTCCTGAAGAGAACAATGAAAGTAAAAGGGTGAGCTCAACTAGCTCAGTAAGAAATATTATGACTAAGATAATGCAGAATATATTATCGTTAGCCTTCAACAGTGTTAAACTAATACAATATAACAAACATCAAGTTTAATTGCAGCGGAACAAGCAATCCATTAGAAGAGTCAAGTAGATAATAAAATCTACTATCTTCTATGATTTAAAAAGGTTTTTCATCACTTTTATCGCTGAGACTCAGCTTAATAAATAATCCACATCATTAAATCATCCCTGCACTACAGGCCAAGGATATTCTTTTAGTATATCACGACCATTTAATTATCCATGCACTACGGGCCAAAGATAATCGTGTTTTCATCAACGGTCCTGATCATGCCATAAAACAATTCATCTTTGCACCCTTGGCCGAATAGAATCCATAGCCATAATCATACCAAAAATTGTCCATTAATGCACTATGGGCCAATGAGGACTTTTTCCACATCATTTGTAACATTACGGTCATGATTATACCGAATAATCCCTGGTCATAATCATACCAAGTCCATCTATGCACTATAGGCCACAAATGACTTTCAACATAATATAAACATGAGGATGATGACAATGACATAATAATCCAATAAAACAAGTTCAAGAATTAATTTATCCAGGAATCAATAACGTCCAAATTGTCAACATAATACTGCTTTGTGGAGTAAAATTCAAGAATGCTCAGAAGAATATTTCCATGAAAAGATACTGGATAAAGCACAAATATCACGGATATTCCACTAATTTCATGGAGTATAGAAGTCAAAACTTTAACCAACTGAGTATAATAAAGAATGGAATAACAAAAGAAATCACCAGGCATGCGATAGACCGCATGCATGTGTTATTCCAATAGAATAATAAATAACGGAATCAGTGTCGGCATGAAATGCATGTATGTGATATTCAACAGAATAATAAAAGACGGAACCAGTCCCATGTAGAATGCATATCTGAGATATTCCAACAGAATAAAAAAGACGGAACCAGTCCGACGTAGAACGATGTAGACATGATATTCCAAATGTAATAATAAAGATAAACCCAGTCCCCAAGAGAACGCGCAGATGTGATATTCTAACAGAATAATAAAGAATGGAATAACAGAAGAATTTCACCAAGTATGCGATACTTCGCATAGACAAGTTATTCCAACAAAATAATAAAGAATGGAATAACAGAGAATTTCACTAAGTATAGGGTAGTCCGTGTATACAGGTTATTCCAACGGAATAATAAAGAATGGAATAACAGAAGTTCTCTTCATGGATAAGAAAGAAATAATACTCCCTACCTTAGAAAAATTGGATACTGGAATAGTGAGGTAGCAGATTTCTCTTTTTCTCTCTCTATAATTTCTCTCTATAATAATTGCTCTATAGCTTTAGTGAATTGGTGAGAAATGAAGGAAGAATAAGCTTCTATTTATAGAAAAATATAGTTTCGATAGTTGCACGTTTTGGGGCTCGAAATATTACAGTATAATACCTTCCTCTTTTTCTTCACTTTTAATTTAGTCCTGCAAGTATTATCAAACTTGCACCAACTTCCCTAATAGTAAATAATGTGAATCAATAGTAAATCATGTGACTCAATAGTTCTAATCATGTGATAAAAATAATTACACTATAGTACCTCCATCTATAACTTAGTCATGCAAGTATTATAAATTTTGCACCAACTCCCCTAATAGTACAAGAATGTGATTCAATAGTACACACATGTGAACAAATAGTTATATAAGCATGTGAATTAGTAGTAATTAATTGCTCATTTATCCGATAAATTACCCGATTTATCAATATAACCCCCATACATCAATTATCATCGGAATAGATGTCGATTTTCACTAACACAAACAATTCCAACATAATGAAACTATTTTTATCAACAATATAAATTTTGAAATTTTGAAGTTTGACATTTCCCAAAAAAGTCAACTGTTGACTTTTTGACCAAATAGTGAATCCCGGAAAATTTTGTGTTTATAGACTATTTTTACTAATTTCACCGTTCCGGACTCAAATATCACGTCCGCATCTCCAAATTCAACTCTGAACACAACTTCAATTTTAATAACATTCATCATTAATATTATAACTCACAATAATTAACAACCAGGTCGTTCCTAGGAAAGAGGGGCTTTCCGATAAGGATTTCTCTTTATTGGCGCGCAATTAGGTGACCAAACCTCTCCTTGACAGAACTTCTAGACATTGTCAATATTGCAAATAATAATATGAATAACTTTGCCGTCTCAATTATTGATCTAATAATAATAAATATTATGCAGATGATACTGTAACAAAAATTGAATCAATAATATGAAAGATATGATGCAACAATTATTGTAGCAATAATTGAGTATAACTGAGTGACTTCTCACGTAAGCATCAATAATCAATACCGTGTGCTACTATGCAACCACACGTATTACTGTACTTTTAACATCGGGTGTTTTAACAGATAACGGTAAAACTTCCGCCGTTATTTTCATAAAGTATTTTTGTCGTTTTCTCAATCCGACAATAATTCCGTTGCGGGGTCCACCAATGATTATACCATCGTACAGATATTCCCCAACAAAAAGAATATTCCCCGACCAATCGAATATTATATAACAACTTGCGTACTTCGCAAAATTTATAAATATAACCCACAACTATAACATTATATCAAATGCACACCTTAATATTTAAAAAATTATTATGAGAAAATTAAATATTTATTCATAAAATCTGGGGTCTCACAACAACTCTTAATCACCCTATCTCACGTGTTGACATTGAAAACCAACGTTTTCAAGGCTCACGACAACTTTCGACTATCATTCCGGAATTTCTACGTTTTCGACGTTTAACGTCTATTTCCGTAAAATTCGCCATAACTTCGTTACTAATGTTCTCTAAGCCAAATCACATGGAATACTCCATGGATTTCATATCTATATCCTAACCATACAAGATGCATATACTAACGTATTGATGGAGCTCAATTGTTTATCAACAATCGATCTCAACTATTAATATTTTCATGGTTCAAAACTATATTAAACCTTATGATTCTTATAATCTCAAGACTTATAGAGATTGAATCTATGGTAAGTCATCTCTAAATCCTCACACAAGACATATACCACCCATTCTATAATTCTCTAAGATGAAAGAAAATCTAAAAGAGATGGAGATGAAAGGTAAGGATTATACCTTAAGAACTCTTGGTGTTCTTTCTTGGAAAACTCTAAGATCAAGCTTCCAAAGTGTATGTTTTGAAAGTATAGCTCTCTTTCTCTCTCAATAATCTAAGGTTGGCAAGTTGAAAAACTCCCAAATGAATCAATCTAGCTTTCTATTTATAGAAAACTAGAATGGAGGGCATAATTGACAAAGAACCATCACCTCCTTACAATTCATGTACGGTCACCAAGTAAAACACTTGGTGACCAAGCCTTATGCTTGGCTTCCACACCAAGTTGGCCGGCCCACCACCTTCATGTGATATCCCATGGGTTGCCCCATGGGTTTTACCCATTCGGTGACTCCACCTGGTTCAATTCCACCAGTTCGGTTTTAATGAATTGGGCTTAACAAAATTAACATTGGGCCTTGACTTGGGCTTAACTCACTAATCATTAGGGCTTGATCATTCAAATGATTGGATTAATTAATAATCCAACTCAAATGAATTAGTCATTAAGTCTTAACTTAATTCTATAATACGAATCGTATCACATATGTACAATTCACGTATTATCTCCGTATACTACTCGTACAATAATCATATTGTACTTCATATATACTCAACGTATTATACATAGATACTAAATAGTATCACCAAATGTATAACACGCGCATTAACCCTAACACCATTCCTTCTACGCATATTATTTCCTTCTCGAAAATCAATATACTCAACCCTTAGGTTTTAAGTCCGCAGGCGAAAACAGCGTTTGCCATAAATGAAATATTATCAGAAATTCCTTCTTATCACGATATTCTATCATTACGTGTTTCTCGGAATTTCAAAATAATTCCCCGAGCAGAAACGGATGAATAGTGTTTTTATGGAAATTTCTCGGAAAACAATTATTTTTGTCTTGGAAATTCCAAACAATTATTTCTAACACTTAGCCAGAATACTAACCACGTTAGCACATTCTAGGTCATAGAACGACCTTCACATAGCATACTCACAAAGAAATTAATTAAATTCATTTAATTCACCTAATCAAATAAAAATTTAATTGTCATAAAAATCCGATTTTTCTCAAGGCGTTACATTCTCTCCCCTTATAAGGATTACGTCCCCGTAATCTTAACTTATAATTACAAAAACAAATGAGGAAAATCTTCCTTCATTTTACTTTCGAGCTCCCACGTTGCTTCTTCAGCATTGTGGTTTCTCCATAACACCTTCACTGAAGGTATTACCTTATTTCTTAAAACTTGTTCCTTCCTATCAATAATTTGAATTGGAAGTTCCTCATAGGACAAGTCCTTCTCTATCTGAATAGATTCATATTCTATCACGTGTTTATAGTCCGGTTTATAAGGACGCAACACTGACACATGAAACACATTATGAATGCGTTCCATCTATGGAGGTAAGGCTACTTCATAAGCTACCTCCCCTACCCTTCTTAAAATCTCAAAAGGTCCTACAAACCTTGAACTTAACTTCCCTTTCTTTCCAAAATGTATCTTCCCCTTCCAAGGTGATACTTTCAGAAAAACAAAACATCCTACATCAAATTCTCTATTCTCTCTATGAGGATCTGCATATTTCCTCTGCCGGTCTTGTGCCGCAACTAATCGAGTATGTATTAATTTCACTATGTCCGCCAATTGCTGTACCATCTCAGGTCCCAACATCCGACGTTCACCCACCTCATCCCAACATAAGGGAGTTCAGCACTTCCTTCCATACAATGCTTCGTACGGCAGCATACCTATACTAGCGTGAAAACTATTGTTGTACGAAAATTCCACTTACGGTAGATATTCGTCCCAACTCCCTTTGAAATCCATAACGCAAGATCTTAACATATCTTAAAGCGTTTGAATTATCCGCTCACTCTGACCATCCGTCTGAGGATGATATGCCGTACTCAATCTTAACTGCGTTCCCATTTGTTCTTGCAAACTCCTCCAAAAGTTTTATGTGAATCGTGGATCACGATCTGACACAATCGAAACAGGTACTCCATGTCTGGAAATAATTTCCTTGACATACATCTTAGCTAACTAATCTAGGTTATACCTAACTCCTATTGGTAGAAAATGAGCCAATTTCGTCAATCGATCCACTATCACCCAAATAGCATCGTATCCTTTTCTTGTTGCTGGAAGTCCCACCACAAAGTCCATCGTGATGTGCTCCTACTTCTACTCTGGAATTTCTAATGGTTGTAACAACCCACTCAGTCGTTGATGTTCAGCCTTAACTTTTTGACAAGTTAAGCACCTACTAACATATTCTGCTATCTCCCTCTTCATGTTCGGTCACCAAAAGTTCTGACGAAGGTCTTGATACATCTTTGTACTACGGGGATGTATTGAGTACCTCGAACTATGGGCCTCCATCATAATTTCTTCCTTTAATTCGGGATCCTTAGGAACCCAAATTCTTCCTTCAAAACAAAATAATCCCTCCTTATTGAGGTTATACTTAGTCTTTTCTTCATCTTCTATCCTCTTCTGCATCTTCTTGCACTCCTCGTTGCTCAGTTGTACTCCCCTAACCCGCTCCACTATGGTAGGTTGGGTTTCCATGGAAAATAATTTCTCCACTGCTTCCTCTGGTAACTTAACTTCTAGCTCCATTCTTGCCATCACTGTTACCAACTCATTCTGAGTCGTTAACATTGATAATTTCTCTCTACCCTTCCTACTTAGCGCATCGACTACTACATTTGCTTTCCCCGGATGATATAAAATATCACAGTCATAATCTTTTATTAACTATAACCACCTTCTCTGTCTCATGTTCAACTCCTTCTGTGTGAAGATATATTTCAGACTTTTATGGTTCGTATATATCTCACACTTCTCACCATAAAGATAATGCCTCCATATCTTTAGGGCAAAAACTACAGCTGCCAATTCCAAGTCATGAGTAGGATAGACCTTCTCATAATCCTTCAATTGACGTGGACGACACTGTAATGACCTTGCCATCTTCGCATGAGCACGTTAACCGATCCTTTATGTGAAGCATCGCTATACACTATAAAATTTCTGTGATCGTCGGTAAGGACAATACTGGTGCTTCACTTAACCTCTTCTTTAACTCTTGGCTGTTATCACATTTTTCGGTCCACACATACTTCAATCGAACTTTCTTTTTGATTTGTTAATGAGTAGTTATTTTAGAAAAGTCCGGAATGAACCTTCTATAGTATCCCGCTAACCCCAGAAAACTCCAAACCTCAGTTTGTATTTTCGGTTGCTCCCATTCGTTAACTGCTTCTACTTTTGTCGGATCTACGGAAATGCCATCCTTATCAATAACATGCCCTAGAAACTGTACCCTCTCAAGCCAAAATTTACACTTTGTGAATTTCACATACAACTTCTCCTTCCGTAGTGTCTCCAACACTATTCTTAAATGTTCCGCATGATCTTCTGGCGTCTTTGAATAGACTAGAATATCATCAATGAACACTACGATAAACATGTCCAAATATTGTTTGAACACTCTGTTCATCATATCCGTAAATGCGGCTGGCGCATTAGTCAACCCAAACGACATTACTAGAAATTCGTAATGACCATAACGAGTTCTAAACGCCGTCTTAGGTACATCTTCCTTCCTCACCTTTAACTGATGATACCCCGTGCGCAAATCTATCTTAGAAAAATACTTTGCCCCTTTCAACTGATCAAATAGATCATCGTTCCTGGGCAAAGGGTATTTATTCTTAATCGTTAACTTGTTCAACTCTCGATAGTCGATACAAAGCCTTAACGACCCATCTTTCTTCTTTACAAACAACACTGGTGCTCCCCAAGGAGACACACTTGGTTGAATGTACTTCCTATCTATAGTTCTTGTAATTAAACCATTAACTCCTTCATTTCGACTGGCGCCATTCGATATGGTGCCCTTGAAACTGGTGTCATTCCCGGTAACAGATCAATTACAAACTCCACCTCCTTGTCCGGTGGAATGCTCGATAACTCCTCTGGAAATACATCCGCGAACTCTTGCACAATAGGTATCTGATCCAAGGATGTTCCCACTCTTTGGGTATCCACAACATGGCACAGATAACCTACACACACCTTTTCTCAACATCTTCTAGCTTGTGTCATAGGCAGAGACAACAAGAGCGTCTCTTGATTTACTACTAGAAGAACACTACCTTGGTTTTCTTAGAAAGCGAAGGTTTACACTTTTCCTATGGCAATCTATAATCACCTTATGGTTAACCAACCAATCCATACCAAGAATTACTTCGAATTCTTTTAGCCTTATCGGTACCAAATCTACCGATAACTTATTCCCTCTAATTTCTATGCAACAATCCTTATGAATATGTTCAATGGGGATTATCTCTTCGTTTGCTATCTTAACATCTAAAGGTATAGGTAACTTCTCAGGAATTAAACCTAATCGCTTAGCAAATCCACATGCTATAAAAGAACAAGTAGACCCGAGTTAAATAGCACATAAGCATTTATCTCATTGAATAGGAATGATACTGCTACTACATCATCTGTTGATGCAACCGCATCTTGAGCAGTCATATTAAACGTCATTTTTGAGGGTCTACCCACTGATGGTGTTGGTCCAGTAATGGCTAATTTACGACTACCAAAACTCTTATTCCCCTCTAAACCCTTCTTCGGGCAATTTCTTGCCATGTGGTCCATTGACCCACAGACAAAACACCCCTGGTTATTCTTAGGGTTAGGACAGTTGGGTGACAAATGCCGCTCCTGCCCACAATTGTAGCATACTGCTTTCCCTTTTAAACAGACTCCTATGTGAGATTTTCCGCATGTCTTAAATGCTTTCGTCCTCCTTTTGGGATCTCCCTGCTTTACCCCAGTATTCCTAGAGTTAAAACTCTTCCTCTTTGGCAAGTTGCCGCTTCCACTGGAAACTTCAGCCTTATTACCTCATTCTAACTTACTCTTAATCTTCCGCTCTTTGTGGTACTGAGACAAGGCCTCACCACCACCTTCAGCTATTATCTCCTTCTCCAGAATGGTCCCATAGGAAGCACTCTGGAAAATCGATATCCTACTATAGAGCCAGGGTTTTAAGCCCTGCTCAAATCTGCGCGCCTTTCTTTCCTCTGTATCCACCTGATGTGGAGCAAATCTCGCCAATTCGTTTAACTTGGCAGCATACTGGGGAACTATCATATCCCCCTGCTTAAGTTCTAGGAACTTAATTTCCATCCTACCCTGCATGCTAGTAGGGAAATAGTTCTCGAAGAAAACCTTCTTAAACTGTTCCAACGTAACAGCCTCTGTCCTAGCCCCACCCTGGTGGGCTTCCCACCAGTAGTTGGCTTCCCCCTTCATCATGTAAGTCGCAAAAGAAGTCTTTTGTTCCTCACCTACGTTTGTTATCACAAACGCCTTTTCAATCTCTCTAACCCATGTCTGGGCTTCTAGTGGATCCGTCGTTCCTCGGAACTCGGGAGGACCCACACTTTTAAAGTCCTTAAAGGTAGTTGTTCTTGCTACCCCAGGAGCTACAGGAATCCCACCCCCCACTTGGTTAAATATAGCCGTTAATAAATTAACGAACTCTTGCATAGGGTTGTTAGGACCCCCCTGATTTTCATTATGAGACTCGGCATCTTGGTTTCGTTGTCTCCTTCTCGGTGGTATAATTCTAATTAAATAAATAAAGCTTCGTTATTATCTATTTAACTAATCATTCTAAATCAACAACAACCATTCATACCACAACAAGCATATTAAATAAAAACTTCATTATATTAATATGCTTTCATAGTCAAAACTATTTACATCATGTTCCCTTAGCCAAAAGCTATTACATACTATCCACTGATTGCCTTTCTACAAAAATTGGGATTCACAAAAAGACTACCCTTAGTTATACAAAAGAGGGTTTTACGTCACTACTCATATACAAAAAGATCTAGCGATCTACTAACACTGTCGAACGACATTCTCATATTTTTGATTTGCCAGAATCGACAATATATCTTAACTTATGGTATGTCGAGTCTGCCCGAACTCAATAGAATAACAAGCAATTTTCAGCTTGAAATCCTCATGAGCGCATTCCTGGATGTATGACATGCTAGCTATTTTCTGGTCTTTCTCAACCAGTTTCTTTTGTAGCTCAAGGACCTCATCCTTATAGTCATGAGCCTTATCAGTCATAAGCACTTTCTCGTCGTGCTCTGACTCAAAGTCTGCCTCTGCAGATTCTTTCGCCTCATATAAGGCAGTTATTTCCTCATTTTGTGCCCCTACCACAGTGCGCAAATGCACATTCCTATCCAACACTGCCAGATACACTGCTCTAGTTGCATCCGAAGATGTTGGCTCCTGAGTAGGTAACACCGTGTTAATCGATGTCACCTCCATCTCCTCCTCCACGTCTAGCATCTCGTTAAGGTATGATGCTAATCCCATGGTTTCCTCAGAGTATTCCTCCTCAGAGATGTACTCCTCAATGTCAAAGTCGTCTAGTACAACTATTTGCATTTCCTCCATGGCATTGGGTACAACCTCAACAGTTAAGCGAGTCCTCACTTATCATTTCCACGTTTCTAAACATCAAGCTATCGGTTGACATCTACAAACACGTAACACGTTGATTAGTACATAATACACAATTGTATAAGCACAAATCACATTTAATATCTTTAAGATTAATTTCCATCTTTTAATCCTTTTGATACTGAGTTATCTCAATATCTTATTAATTTAATGGACTTGAATTTCATTCCTCGGACTTTACCTTCCTTACGAGGTTATTAGCCTAAGGTTTTCCCCCCTTAAGTTTTATAACCTAAGGCTTTGATACCAACCTGTGACGCCCCCAAATTCGGGTATCTTCCAACCCGACAGATGGTGCTCCACTGTACTAACATCCATACAATCATTGCATTGAAATAAAAAAAAATGAAGGTAATTACTATCTTCTTATTACAATCAAAGTATAATCCTTCCCAGGTTCATAAATCGGTTACATCGTTCATTGTTCATAATGTATAATACATACAAAGTTACTAAACTATTACACAATGCCTAAGCATCCATCTTAGCTTTGCCCTTATCTCTCTTGGCATTCATAGTACGTTCATCTTTAACTGCAGTTATATAATTCACGCAAGAAGTGAGCATGACAGCTCAACAAGTTTAATCAAGGATAACAGGAATACCACATTCATGAATTATATAACAATTCTGACATAACTGAACAATAGTTATGAAGTATTATGAATCAATAATACTTTAACAGTTCATAACATCAATTCCCAAAGTATAGAATAGATTAGGAATTACGAACCAAATTCGATAGACCATGAACGATAACTTTCGGTTTTCATACTTGAAAAGGAGTCCACAACACTAAGGCCGTTCATCCAGTATAACTTACGAGCACTTCTAGGTGATCGACTTATAGTACTCTATGTTGATCAACACTCATTCATTAAACGTATTTACGTTTAATATTTTTGGCAAACTCGCGTGCCCATCGAATAATCGATGAAAAATACTTTATTTTGTTCATAGACAAACCTTACCTTCACGTTCGTACCAATTACTTGGCATAGGATAGCGTTAACATTTCTATATAGAATGATATGAATAATAATCAATCTATATATTACAAATAGTCTAGCCGAGTTAAAATCTGGCATCGACCCTTTCTTTAAAACAAGTCTTGCAATTCAGTTCAACAAATCACATAAAACTTGGCTAACATGGAAGTTAGACAAGCGTTAAGAAAACTTGCCTTTCAGCGTCTTCAAATAACTTACTCGATTGACCACGTACCTTTTACGAATCTACATGATATATTCACATAAAGACATCGTAATTAGCTATCATACAACTATTCACATTGTTCCTACAAGCTTCTTTCTCTTCTATGTCTTTGTTAACTTAATATCTTTATTAAAGTCAACATGACTTATTTCCCTTCGTCCCGGTTTATCACTCAACTGACGTTTATTAATCGGACTCAAACATCATTGATAAGGTACCAATTTTGTTCATCGTACATATCTTGTTAACATGCATTACATTCCTAAGTTTCATACCATATACCTTAGTATAGGTAATATAGGATTAGTCTTAGTACATTCATTGAGTATATAAACTCAACTCAGGTAGGTCTCGCAACAATTGAAGTTCAAAACCTAAGTTACTATCACAATCCACGAACTTCATTGCATGGCACAGACATCCTAAGCATTCTAGTGAATTGTATTTCACTCTCCGAGAGGTTTTGCGGACTTGGCTACGCTGCGACGCGAGTCCATGTACACAAACTCGTGTTGGCGTTGAGTCTCCAGACCTTTTTATTTTCTCCCGACTATAATCAGCTGGCTACTGCTGTTTTTTACACTACGTACGGCGCGGCGCGGTGCAGGACCTCGATCTGATTCTCAACAGTTTTGAAAATCTTTGTAAAATTCCCGGGGCCGTAACTTCTTCGTTATAAGCCCGATTTGGTCCGTTCAAAAGCCTACATGTCATAAATGACATACTTTACACGTTCATATAAGAATTCGACACTTTCAAATCCGTTAACTCAAAATTCACTATTGAGTTCATTTTATAGATGTTCAGAAACGTTAATGAGCATTCAATGCTCGTTTTCTTCGTTTTAAGTCGGAATCCGACGATTCTTGAACCAACAACTCTTAATCACCCTATCTCACGCGTTGACATTGAAAACCAACGTTTTCAAGTCTCACGGCAACTTTTGACTACCATTCCGAAATTTCTACGTTTTCGACGTTTAACGTCTATTTCCGTATAATTCGCCATAACTTTGTTACTAATGTTTTCTAAGCCAAATCACATGGAATACTCCATGGATTTCATATCTACATCCTAACCAAACAAGATGTATATACTAACGTATTAATGGAGCTCAATTGTTTATCAACAATCGATCTCAACTATCAATATTTTCATGGTTCAAAACTATATTAAACCTTATGATTCTTATAATCTCATGACTTATAGAGATTGAATCTATGGTAAGTCATCTCTAAATCCTCACACAAGATATATAACACCCATTCTATGATTCTCTAAGATGAAAGAAAATCTAAAAGAGATGGAGATCAAAGGTAAGGATTATACCTTAAGAACTCTTTATGTTCTTTCTTGGAAAACTCTAAGATCAAGCTTCCAAAGTGTATGTTTTGCAAGTATAGCTCTCTTTTTCTCTCAATAATCTAAGGTTGGCAAGTTGAAAAACTCCCAAATGAATCAATCTAGCTTTCTATTTATAGAAAACTAGAATGGAGGGCATAATTGACAAAGAACCATCACCTCCTTACTATTCATGTGTGGTCAGCAAGTAAAACACTTGGTGACCAAGCCTTATGCTTGGCTTCCACACCAAGGTGGCCAGCCCACCACCTTCATGTGACATCCCATGGGTTGCCCCATGGGTTTTACCCATTTGGTGACCCACGGTTCAGTTTTAATGAATTGGGCTTAACTAAATTAACATTGGGCCTTGACTTGGGCTTAACTCACTAATCACTAGGGCTTGATCATTCAAATGATTGGATTAATTAATAATCCAACTCAAATGAATTAGTCATTAAGTCTTAACTTAATTCTATAATACGAATCGTATAACATACGTACAATTCACGTATTATGTGACAACCCGAGAATTTTGAATATTTTTAAAATTTTTATTAATTAATTTAAGGTTCGATATTAGAACCTAGACAGAAAATAAGTGTATGCGTTTAATATTTTTAAGAAGGAATTTTGAGGATTTCAAAATTCTGTGAAGGATTTAAGTGAATTATTCAGGATTAAGGGAATAAGCGTTTATGTTCTGTGTATATGTGTGCATGATGTGGTTAAGGGTCAAGGGTTGACCAGATAAACGATATCTGTAACAAAACCTAAGTATATATTAAGAACGTCAACGTTCGGTTAGAAAACCGTTATGAATTATAAGAAACCCTAGAAACCGGTTCTAGAAACCCTAATTTCAGTTTCGGGAATCCGAAACCCTAATTCGAGAATTTAAAACCCTAATCTGGGAACTTAAAGGATAATTATAATTCTTAAGTTATATTAATTATAATCTTAATTAGGGTAAAGCTTAATTATTTAGTAAACCCTAATTTCAAATTTAGAAAACCCTAATTTATAATTAGGGAAAACGAAAGTGTTAATTTAATACTTTTATTGTTAATTAGGAAATATTAATCCTAATATTCAAGTTAAGTAATTAGGAAACCCTAATCTAATTACGAAATCTAATTTCTATTTTAGAAAATTAATTTTCTATTAGAAGCCCTAATTCGTGGGTTATAAACCCTAATGACCATTTTGACCCTAATTGCTTAATTATCAATTTTAATTAGGATATACTAATCCTAATTAGGAAGATTGAATTTATGATTAGGAAATCTTAATTATAATTATAGAATTCTAATTATAATTTAGAAATATTAATTTTCTATTTTAAAACCTAAATTAGAAATTTTAGAAAATTAAATTTATAAACCCTAAGGGTTTCAAACCCTAAATCCTAAATTTTCCAAACCCTAAACCTTAACCAAACCCTAAATCCTAAGGGTTTGGCCATTGTCCAAATTGCCATTAAAATTAAAATAAAAAAGACTAAATTGCCCTTTGTGCATTATTTGTAGGTTGAGTGCAAATCTTGTCAATGGTGAGTTGCTCACCAACCACACCAACTCCATGTGACTTAAAATAAACTGATCAGCCACCTAGATTTCTAAATACATTGCATTATATCAAAATATATAAATTAAAGGGAGAGAGAAAAGTTACTTTATTTTTCATTCTTGCTCAACACATTCTCTCACTAGAAATTCGAGATTTAGAAAGAGAGAGAGAGAGAAGATGAACCATGATCAGTTAATATCAAGTCAAGAACAAGATCAAAGATCAGAAATCAAAAATCAAGTTAGAAAGATGTATAAACCCTAAATTTCAAAAATCTTATGATTTGCTGTTAGATGTTGTAATTGATTGGTTAAAGATGTGTTATAAGGTGTCTATAAGAGATATGGGTTGATAGATCATGGATCTATAACATCTAGATGCACGAATTTAATGTTTTCTAAAATCTGGAAAAACTTAAAAAAAATGGCCTGACAACGAATGTCAGTGGCCTTAGATTCATATCTGTTTTTGCTTTGTGTTGTTTTATGTTTTAGTTCGGTAGTCTGACACGAGGACTATAATCTGGAAGTGGAACCACAACCATTACATGTCTAGATCGTGAGTTATTAATGGTCAAAGTGAGTTGACCGACGTTGACCGGATGATTTCTGGGTAACCCAGAAATCCAAAACTCGGGTCTGACAAGGTTTTGTTAGCCCCTGATCTGTCAGTTTTAAATTGTTTTGATGTTTTGTTTGTAACTAAATTGTAGCCTCATAGATCTACTATACATTTATGTCCTTAGATTCTTTAAAACATCAACGTATCGAACGTAATGGTTGGTCAAAGTAGACCACATGCACTGATTTACTGTTTTTGGAAAACCCAAAAGTCGGATGAACTTGTGTTCTGACATCCTTTGACTGAGCTCTAATATGGTGATGTTGATATTGTGGAACTGAAATTATGATAGGTAGTTCTTGCTTGACATATGTACTACATCTTTGGACCATAAAACTAAACATTTAATGACCAGAACCTAGATTAATTCGGGCTGGAAACTGGAATGTTGTAACTGCTTGGGTTTCTGGGTTACCCAGAAAACCCAGCAGGCTTCTGACAGTGACTTTGAGGGCTTGAATCTTGTTGGTGTTATATGATATAATATAGATTATGGTTGCTGCTTGTAGTGTTACATAAACACTACAAGATCAAGATTTAATATTTTACGAGCGTATTTGGATCGAGAGTTACGTGCAACAAACGTGACCCCTTGAAATATTGGACCGCCGTTGTTCTTGAGGCGAACACCTAAGACGACGAGATAAGTGTCGCTAAAGGCCTACAAATGACGGTTTTATTTTATTTTAATTTCTAATTTTTGAAAATTATTTAAAATAGATAAAAATGGTTTTAATTATAAAAATACAAAATAAATTCCAAAAATTATTTTAAAGTCCGAAAAATAATTTTTAATTATTTAGAGTATATTTCATAAATATTTAATATTTTTGGAATATAAATGGTATTTAATTTATTTAATTATAATATTAAATAAATGATTTAAAAATGATTTAAATACATGAAAATATCATGAAAAATAATATTATGGTAAAAGAAAATATTTGAAGTTATTTTAAGTGACTTTTAATATTTTGGGCTAAATTTCATTAATTAATCAATATTAATGATAGCTAGTTTATTTAATAAATATAATAAATAAATTATGGAAAAATAGAATTAATGGTTTATAAATCATATAAAATGATTTAAGTGATATAAAAATATTTTAAGTTATAAAATATAACTTTTGATATTTTGTCATGAAAATATTAATATTTTAATATTAAAAGAAATTATCGGATAATGATTTTAAGTGTTTAAAAATCATATAATTATGATTTAAAGATATTG
Organism: Panax quinquefolius; assembly: GCA_020205615.1. Lineage (NCBI taxonomy): Eukaryota > Viridiplantae > Streptophyta > Magnoliopsida > Apiales > Araliaceae > Panax > Panax quinquefolius. The sequence goes on along the minus strand of CM035171.1, from coordinate 63,656,395 downwards.
AAAATACTTTGATATATTATAAATATATTATAATATTATGACATATGTATTTCATTAATAATTGATAATAAATAAATATTAATGATAAAAGAATTAAGTGGTATTTAATTCATATAAATACGATATTAATGATTGAAAATTTATAATAAATAGTAATAATTATTACGAGCTTATGAAAAATAATTTGAATGTTAATAATTATCTTAGATAATAGTTATGTATTTAGACAGAGTTTAATTGAACTTCAACTCGAAATTTTGTTCGACTAGACCGTCGGGACGTTAGAACTTTATCGAATTCAAGTCAGACTGAAACTGTTTGACCTGATACTGAGTCTTATGTATGTTATAGACTGATATGGTTATGTGTTATGTGTTTAGGTTATTCTATGTCTATATATATAATAGTATTATGTTGTGATGATATTATTCTAATATTGGAGATCTATATTACTAATATTAGGTCTTCAGATAAAGCGATATAAATTGCGTAGCGGTAATCAACGATTCAGGCAAGTTTGTTTTACTTAACTCTATTAAGAGTGTTTTATTCTTGGATAAGCTTTATGGTTAATCATTCTTTGATTGCCATGAATTGTACTCGTACATATTGCATGTATAAGTCGGTATGAAAGGTCGATCACCTTCATTACCAGTTGGTTCAGATATATTTGTTCATGTATAATACTTGTTCAGTCATAAATTTGTTCCTGCTAGTTCACAATTATATTGTTGAATTATAGCCAGCTTATTATTCAAATCATTTCAATCATGATATATCGTTATATTGTTGAATTTAAACTTGCTGGGCAACTTTCATGCTCACCCTTGCTATATCATGATAAAACATTGCAGATTTAGACGAACGCGTCGGATACAAGGAAAGGTCCAAGACAGTTCCAGCTTTAGTAGACGCGTGTAGTTAGATTTGTATTGTATGATATTAATGTTGTTATATGTTAGAAAAGTTATGTATTGTGTATTAAGCTAAGGTTACTCGACCTTGGGAAATAGTGTGTAATGTATTGTATAAACAATTTATGTTTATATCTTCCGCAAATATAGTAATAGTGTTAGAATGATCGAACCGGATCCGTGGTGATTCGGGACCTCGGATTCGGGGCCGTCACATATTATCTCCGTATACTACTCGTATAATAATTGTATTGTACTTCGTATTTAGTCAACGTATTATACATAGATACTAAATAGTATCACCAAATGTATAACATGCGCATTAACCCTAACGCCATTCCTTATACGCATATTATTTTCTTCTCGGAAATCAATATACTCAACCCTTAGATTTTAAGTCCGCAGGCAAAAATTGCGTTTACCATAAATGAAATATTATCAGATATTCCATCTTATCACGATATTCTATCATTACGCGTTTCTCAGAATTTCAAAATAATTCCCCGAACAGAAACGGATGAATAGTATTTTTACGGAAATTTCTCGAAAAACAATTATTTTCGTCATGGAAATTCCAAACAATTATTTCTAACACGTAGCCAGAATACTATCCACGTTAGCACATTCTAGGTCATAGAATGACCTTCACATAACATACTCACAAAGAAATCAATTAAATTCATTTAATTCACCTAATCAAATAAAAATTTAATTGTCATAAAAATCCGATTTTCTCGGGCGTTACAAATATCATATCCCCTTGCTTAAGTTCTAAGAATTCAATCTCTATCCTCCCTCACATATTTGTAGGGAAATAATTCTCAAAGAAAACCTTCTTGAATTGTTTCCACGTTACCGCATCTGTTCTAACCCCACCTTGGTGAGCCTTCTACCAAAAGTTGGCTTCACTCTTCCTCGTGTAAGTCACAAAAGAAAACTTCTGCATCTCACCTATGCTTGTAATAACAAACGTCTTCTCTATTTCTTTTACCTCGGTATGGGCCTCGATTGGGTCCGTCGTTCCTTTGAACTCCGGCAGACCTATGCTTTTAAATTCTTTAAAGGTAATTGTTCTAGATACCTTAGGTTTCGCGGGGTACTCTACCCCCGGTTTGGGTAAATGCAGCCGTTAATAACTTAACAAACTCTTGCATAGGGTTGTTTTGACCCCATTAATTATCATTATGTGATTCCGCTTCCTTATTACATTATCTTCTCCCTGTCGACATTTTTAGATTAAATAAAATTTCATTATTATCTATTTACTTACTTCGTTATTAATTGCCACATACTAAATCGCATCATAACAAATCATTTCCATGAAAACTTCATTATATTCATATGCTTCTTCATAGTTTGAAACTATTTACAATTTGTTTTCATCGGGTTTTTTGGATGTCCCTTTCGGTTACTTGTTCTTTGGTGTTCTCATTTTAGGTGAGATTTGTTTGAAAAAACAAGTGAAAAAGGTCATAACATGTATAATGTGTCGACGATGGGATATCTTAAAGAGATAACTTGGTTTCACTCGTTGGTTTTTAAATGGTTGTACCAACATTGCGAAAAGCTTTTGCATATACATTGACCCGGTGATGTGACCTTTGTAGTAATCGATGTTACCTCTCTTTCTTCCTCCCCAAAGCCAGGATTTTTGGATGAGATTTCGTTTTTTGGGTTCTCATTTTAGGGGACTTGGTTTCTTGAAAAGGGGAAGGTGTTAGGCACCCATGGACATCCAGAGAAAAGGTTTATGACCCGGTGGTGTGACACGATATCTCTCTTTTCAAGAAAAACTATTATATGAAGGTGTTAGGTGTGTGTGTGTGTGTGTGTGTGTGTGATGTCGATGTTTTTATATGGAAGTTATGCGAGGCCTCGTTCGAACCTATATACATGGGGTTTGAATTTATGTAAAAATTCAATTTTTAGCGAAGATATAGCGATGATGTTTTATAAAAGAGGTTTTCAAACCACGATGCTCAATAGGAATTGAGACCTTTTACACTCCCATTTTATTAAGTGATTGGCTTGATTGATTTTATTTGACGGATCACGAGGCATCCGTATGAAAATAATATACAAAAATATCTTCGACTTCCTCGTGGGTATGGAAACCATCGAGGAAATTAGACATCATGAGAATAATTTACAAAAAGCGCTTACAGTGAAAATGTCCATCACGGAGGCCGAATCTAGATTCGATGGGATGAATCTGTGATCACATGATTTCTAGGCTCACAAGAATCTGCAATTTGTATGAAAGCGATGGCGGTATATATATATAAAAAGCTGTAAATATATATATATATGAGACAGGATCACCAACCACGAAGCACCTCCATGGGGATCAAATGTAAATAAAATTTATTAAAGCTATCAACCGCCACGGAGGAAACTCGAGGGGACAAAACGTAAATAAAAGTTATAAATACGATCAATACCCACGAAGGAAACTCGGCGGGGATATAAATGTAAATAAATATATAAAGCGATCATATATATATATAAAAAAATTCGGCGGGGAATAAATATATATATAGAAAGAAAGGCTATATAAGCGATCAACCACCATAAGTAAACTCAATATATATAAATATATATATATATATATATATATATATATATATATATATATATATATATATAAATATAATAAACGCATAGAATGTAAAATCGAGGCTCATCGAGCGAGTAGACCACGATTAATATATATATATATATATATATATATATATATATATATATATATATAAAGCGAATAAATAAAATCTAGGCTCAAAGAAGACCACAGGCTCATCGAACAAAGTTATCGACACAGTTAATATATATATGTATATATATATATATATATATATATATATATATATATATATTAAAAGCAAATAAGCGCTCCGGGGCAAAGTCTCAGGCTCAATCGAGGCATAACTTCGATAATGTTAGTCAATATATATATATATATATATATATATATATATATATATATATAAATAAAACCACGGATAGAAACCAAAAGGGAAAAGCAAGCAACACGACACGACTCTCAGCGTGTAGAAGGGTGTGTGCAAAGATGAAGAAAGACTCTAAAGTGTGTGAGAAGGCTTACAACTTGTTGCTAAAAAAGGCTTCTATATCTTTAGAGTGGGTAAACACTCTTGGCTTTTTGTGGAGTACAAAGAGGCTATATATGAGCTCACAGGTGTTTAAAAGTGGGAAAATACCTTTGTATGGGGTGAGTGTGAGCAAATTAGGGCGAGGTTTCCCGTCTTTTCTCTTTGCAAAATGGGCACCCCAAGCCCTCTATTTATAGGCATATTAGTAGCAGGTGTACTGGTGCCAGTGAGTGTACGAGAGGCAACCGGGTGGGCCGGGGTTTGTCGGGTCGGGTCGTCTCAAAATCGTGCACTTTCGAACCTTTGTAATGTCCACTCGATTTTTAGAAGTGCAATTCGGGCATCCGTTTGAGGTATACAGGACCTATTTGGACCGCCGTTGTCGAGAGTTATGCGATGGCATGGGATTAGAGTTTGTCTGAAGTCATTGAAGATGGGGACGATGCCCTCCGGTCTTCAAGCTTCAACTTTCATCCGTTACCCCCTGATGATAGTCACTCAAGATTGGTTAGTCTTGTGGGACATCGTTGCGTAGAGGCGTGGCGTGGCATCGTGTTTGATGAGATAGCGATGTTGCCCTCACCGGTGTTATCGCCGGATTGGGTGATAAAGCGAGGCGTTGCTCGAGACTTATTTGAGATTGGATTCTTGCTGCAATTGTTGAAGGTCCTCATTGTCATCTTTGAGGTGTGCTGTCTTCCGATGTTATTATTCCGGGTTGGTGCGGTGTATCTCGTTGTGAGCACCGAGATTGAAAGTGGTTGCATTTTGAAACAAGCATTTAGGGGGTTATCGAAAAGCGCATTCCTTGGGGTTATCACCAAGGTTGGTGGCTATTCCGTGGTTGGGATTGAGGCCTGGATACCTCGGGGTTATCTCAAGAGATTAATCGGTCTTCTCCGGTGTGTGTTCGGTATTGTATCTGCGTATGCCTCGGGGTTATCTCAGAGGTTGGAATTTGTTACTCCCAGATTGCGATCCGGGGTTGATCTTTGAACTTCGGGTAGTATCCGGTATGGATTTGGATTGTCTTTCGGGTTCTCTCTTAAAAGCGAATCTGTCCTCCTATGATATTAGTAATGATAATGGTAGAAAATTTTGAGTGTCTCTGAGATGCCCCTCTTTATCATACTCATGCATGGCGATGCATGGGTAGGATAAAGAATCTAGACACTTGAAAGCGTAACAAGATAAACATGGTACTATGGGTAGCAAAATGATGCAAATGTATGATGCATGTGTATGCGGGGTTGTATGACATCTTTGGGGATGATTCTTTGGCTCCCTGTTGCTTATTTGGGGATTGGCAATGATGACCAGATTTGATGTGTAATTCGAATATGTTAGGATGTTGATGTTGGAGTTATCACCAAATTCTGTGTCTTTGATAACGACTTGATCACGAAGATGTACCTCTTATGTGTAAGAGATGCGTGGGGATAAAGCTTGATACATTTGAGGATGTGTATAACATATTCCATCATCTATCCTCTTTGATAACATTGACCTCTCTGGTTAGTATCGCGAGAATATGTCACGAATACATTGGATTCTTTGCTTGACAACAAATGTTGTCGGGGATGCGACCTTCGTTTGGCGTGTACTTCAGCGATGTGAATCAGCGGTTGAAAAATCTATGGGATATCTTTGTCAAGGTTGCTTGACCTTCGTTGGCGTGTGAATCAGCGGATGAAACTCTATGGGTAGATTGTCGAGGTTGCTTGACCTTCATTTGTCGTGTAGATCAGCGGAGCATTGCGTTGTGACCCCGTAGGGGGGATCATTTGGGGAATATGAGCGATTGGGTATGAAAACCTCGAATAGCTCTAGAGCTCGATAGGTTTAAACGTTTTATCGGTGAAATAGCGTCAAGGTTGCTTGACCTTCGTTGATATGTGTGTCGGCGAATGAGCATGCATTCGTTGTAATCCCATGGGAGATATACGTTGTAACCCCCCGTCGAGGATCTACTAGGGGACGCATGAGTAAATGCGTAACTATCGAATAGTTCTCAATGCTTGATGGGTTTACTTGCCATCGGTTGAAATAACGTCAAAGGTTGCTTGACCTTCGTTGATAGACATGTCAGCGGATGAGCGTGTTGTAACCTGTGAGGATTCACGTTGTAACCCGTCAGGGGATTTACGTTGTAACCCCCGTCGAGGACTCATCGTTAGGGTAACGACTTCATTTAGGGAGACCGAGTGGCATCGGACTGTATAAGGTATTGTCGGGATATGTGATTTATGACAAATGAGATCATTGGCGGGGTATACCTGTGTGTTGGGTGACTACCGATGGGTGATGTCTGATTCAAAGTCTCATATGAGAAAACCGAGGATTGTATCTTTGTTTTGCTCGATCGCGTGGCATTTTTATTCTCGATTTGACCTTTCTAGTTCGTAAGAACTCCTTTTCAACTCGAGCTGGACCAGAGAGCGGAGGGTGGGACCCATATAGGGGTGCCAGCAGGTGCACTTCTGCTGCGGTAGTAGGTGAGCTGCTGACGATGCGTGGATGATAAATCCTGTGGTTGGTCTTCATGAGTTCATTTTTCAACTTTTTTGCATGAAGAAAAACCATGAGCCATCTTTGGATCTGCTTTGAGTTAATTTTGCTTTCGCAAATTACATCACCGTACAAGTGTTCTACACTATCACAGTAGCGTATGCATGTATTTTTCAATTTTATCAGTTGGATTGTGAGTTATCGCATGAAATGCATCTAAACACATAGTAGTGATTATGTATGCACAAATGACTTGATAAAAAATATTCAACATAGTAAATGTTAGTATTAAACCATCTTTGAACATAATGATGTGAAAAAATTTGACTTTTGAGGCAGTCAATTGGCACCTTTTTACTGCTATTTTTTTTGTCTATTTGAGGTCGATGAGCAAAAGGTAGAAAGGCAAAGTACTCCTAGCATTGAGGTTGGCCTTATGCATGATGATTTTGATTTTTAATGCATATATTATGTATATGACTTTGGGGGGCGGTGTCTTCTTGAATGGCCACCTAGACATGCCTATGTGCATGTGGATAGTCCTATTTTCAAAGGGACTATGCAAAAAATTTTTCAAATGTAGGCATTGGGTAGTCATGCATTTTAACTCTATTATATGTTAAAGTAAATGCATGCATGCATATAGTCATAAATGCATTTTAAAAGCTCAGTAAGGAAATACCACACCCTTTTACGAGGTGATTTGGAGACTTGTTGTCCGGATATTATGGATCCGGATCGGTAGAAGCGGTTCTATAGGACCGCTTACGGCGTCTGGTGGAGGGCTTACGAAGTGCCTCGTCCCGATTCTGTCGAGACTGACCTCGTCGGTTGGTGGAGGCCGTGATCGTCTGTCGGTAGATGTTCCGGACGTTGAGGATGAGGAGGCGGATATTCCGATTGAGGATCCCGCTCTGCTGCACATGTCCCTCGTGAGGGAGCTTAGAGAGCATTCGGTGGCAAACCGGAGTTCTTTGGGTGATTTTGGCGGAACATCCATCGATGTATTTGCATGCTAACGAGGTATGGCGTTAGACTTTGATCTTCCTTCTTTCTATTGATGAGGATTAAAGGGTTACGATGTTGATCGCATTTCATGCGGGTTCGGTTTTACGACCTCGAGAGGCTGGTTTAGCATTCACTCCATGTACCGAGGCGCTTCATCGATTATAGGCGGTAGTGCATGAGTGGGGATTTGGGGCATTTTTCTCCATCCTTCCGTCGTTGTCCACAGGGTTACCCTTAGGGCATTATCTCGGCGATGGTTTCATCGGACTCGGTCACTCCACCCTCTTTGGATTGCGGAGGTGATGATGGCGCCTATGGATTGGCGATTTATCACGGTATGGAGTTTGGAGGGGCGATTGCCTTGCATGGCGAATATTACCCCTACTGCCGTCGAGATCCTTATTAGGAGTTCGGTGGGGGCTCAAAAGCGGGGCTGTCCGTTCGGGTCCTTTGGCGTAGATCTTATATGGCGGGCTATTGGTGAGCCCATGCATGATGATGTCGAGGATCGGGGATCGCGTTCTGTGGCGATTGTTCTGATGATCATTGAGAGGTACGCCATAGCGAGATAACTCTTTCACGGTATCTTTCGCTTTGGTCGGCGCCACACGCGATGTGGGCCGTATTGGAGAGTATGATTGGGGCTCTTACACCTTTGCCTATTTCCTCTCGGGGCATGCGCGTATGCGCTCACGGGGGGTTTAATGAGGCTTGGCTAGGATTTTACCCATTTCTCTTTGGTGAGTATTTCTCTTGTCTTTTCCCATTCATAGGTTAAGAGTGTTTCTTGATAGCGAGATGTTTTGCCATTGTGTTGTTAGTTTTGGGGCTATGAGAGGCTCCCGTGTTTGCGTCTGTGAGTGTGTTAGGTTTAGATACCTATCCACGAGGGCGACGATGGCACCATTCTATTTTTCGGAGGTCCCTATGTTGAGGATTCACTCTTCTTTGTAGTATCTGTTGGAGTTCTTGACGGTGGTACCATTACATGGATTCCCTATTAGGGGAGCATTTGACCATCGGCTTTGAGGATGGACACCCCATTGAGTCAGTATTTGATTTCCACCGGAGTTTTCTCTCTTCACGAGATGGAGGTGGGAGCTCTATTTGGGAGAAGCGTGCTATTAGGAGCACCACAGGGGGAGATCAGTGTCTACCGATCTTGCCTCTGTCGAGCGTCGTTGGCACATATCACGATCACCCATCACTTTGATATCCCATTGTTGGGGTTGCGGTTTTGCATTATCGGAGGGTCCATGTACTCGGGAGATATTCGGCGTTGGTGGTTCCCTCGCATTATTGGAGCCCGATCCGCGCCACCACGGTTTATGGGGACATGGTTCGGGATCTTTGATGATAGCGGATTGGGTAGCTTGTTGTGTCAGAAGCTCAGACTCATATGACCCAGATTGATAGTTTGACCGGCGGTTGGACCCGAGCACATATATTTATTCGGCATTTGGGGGGAGAGATCCGGTGAGGAGCGAGTCATTTGTTCCTTCCGGCTCGGTCTTGGCCCCTCGAGACGACCCATTTGGTTTTTGTCGGTGCAGATCCTCCTCTTTATAGGCACGACATCCTGTTGATAGAGATCCGGTGACTCGGGAGGAGTTACATCGGTGGGCGAGGATTGAGGATGTGGACATCGAGACCTGGTCTTCTTTGATGTATATTCTCGTTATATCTTTTGATAGGCCTCTGTTAGATATTGGGTGGTTGTTCCCCATTCTCATTATATCTTTTGATAGGCCTCTGTTAGTAGTAGAGGCGGTTGTGCCCCATTTCCTGTATTTGTATTTATATAGAGGTGATGTATTAGATGATGATATATTTAGGAATGTATGCACCATTTTTCATTCCTATATCATATTGCCATCCATTATACATTATGCATGTATCATATTATGCATATGTATGTATGTCGAGAGATATTGGCATTGACCTGGATGGTCTTATGACACGGCTCGTACGGATGTCTTCTTGACAGTTAGTAGTATAGATCATACCCCACCATCGGTGGTGGCATTAGGTATATCGATCGTGGTGCGATAGCATGTCACCACCAGACGGGGGTTGTGTAGATCATGATTTTCTGACATACCATGACCCTTTTGGCATTTTGAGGTTCCTGCGAGGATTTGTAGGCGGGATCTTTAGAGCATTGGCTACGGATAGGCGGTATTTTAGATTTGGCACCCATGAGTTGACTCTACTACTACTGGAGGTATGCACGTTTGGCGATCTTGCCTTTTAAGCAGACCTTGCGTGCATCTGGCTTTGGGAGACATGAGTAGGCGATTCATGACTCTCAACGAGATTGCGGCGCGTGAGTAGTGCGGGGATGGTGACATCAGCCACGTGATATCTCGGCATTTTACGTATGATGATTTGGCGCGGAGGATAGCTACTCACGACATTAGGGATTTCACCTTGTCGGAGGATCATTGGCGTTTGGCGAGTTGATGTCTTGATCTTATGTGTCTTGTCGTATGTATATATGCGGTATATATATGGATGAGATAGACATAGGCGTTATCATGGCCGTGAGAGCTCTTAGAGAGGTCGTACCATTGTACTATGATTGTAGCGAGAGACCTGCGGTCGACATCCTATTGTTGTACTTATCCGTCGAGGAGTGTTCTTTAGGAGTTTGGTCATCTTTGTATGTGTGGTTTATGTCACACTTGAGGCCGGTTGGTACCCTTAGGCGGCATGGGTATTGCTTCTCCCATGATGTGGCTATATCATACTCCTTTCGACCATCGAAGTGTATAGATGCTCTGTCTGGTCGCATTTTTGGCGAGATATCGAGAGATCCATTTAGCATATTCTTTGTGCTCGGGGCTTTGCTCACCATCTGACTTCATTATTACTCACGCTCCGGGCATGGATTTCCTCCTACAATTTGGCTTGAGGCGTGACTACTTATCACCCATTTGGCCGTGATGTCGCGATTCGACCGGTTCGAGATTTTCATCCTTTCGAGGGGGCGATAGGTCGGCGTTCGACTTCTCGATATCTCTCGGTGAGAGGGCCGATCTAGGTGTGTGTCGCTTCTTTGGGATCGGCGTGAGATAGCTTCTTTTTTTGTCGATCATCCGGTTATTACGCGAGTATTCGCATGGATGGAGCAGAGATTTTATATTGCAATGAGCGATATTGCGATCTGGGATATTGAGTCGAGGCGATGTAGAGCCCATGGAGGACATTGATACCTACATCGAGGAGGAGCCATTTCTTTGGGTTGCCGACATTTCTTCGGATTCTCCTAGTACTAGTACTTTTGTGATTGATTTTCGACACGATACTTAGAGACGAGAGTCTTCATCGATGACCTTTGAGAGAGATCAGATTCGATCTATGATGTTGATTGCTCTTGATGTGAGGGGCGCGCTCTATTAGAGAGAGGCGAGGCATTAGATCGTGAGAGATGCATTGTTGTTGAGCGGGATGAGGCTATATATCGACCCGAGAGATGCGATGATAGTTGAGGCGGGATAGTGCTATATCTCGCTCGGGATGGGATGTAAAATCACGAGATAATCACTGCGGTGAGGTCCCTTACCCTTTGGCATGATTGCGAGATGGCGCATATATTGATGATCATATGGTCACCATGCGAGATGGCTCTGAGATCTTTTGGGTCGTGTGGATATTCTCATCTGAGGAGACCACGGCTTCACCTCCGTCTTACGAGAGGGGCGCCATGTTGGGCTTGTTAGCTCGCATATATACGACTTGTAGATGAGCTTGTATTTACACCTTACGCAGACTAAGCTTAGCCATTTTTCATGTATACGGTTTACATTGTATATATATCAACAACATTATATATGATGAGGAAATATATTTTGGATCACTTCCCTTTTAGATATGCCTTCTTTATTTGCTTGATATTTTTTCTTTGCTTGAGGGCTTGTGATCTTGATGTATTACGAATTCCTCTGGGTGGATGGACATTGAGTTGTCTCTGGATAGTTAGAATGGATCATCGATCTATATGTATCCTACCATCTTTGGTGTCTTGGGACTTTTTTTACGAATGGAAATATGGAGAGGAGTGTGGCTTTCCTCTCGAGATTGACCGCACCACGGATGGTCGCATGATACTTCTATTTAGGAGAAGCCTAGTTAATTCCACCTCTTATGGATTGGTGTTGCTCTTGAAGGTATGACCATGACTTAGATGGTCGTAGAATCTCTATTTGGGAGGAGTTAGGGTAATTCCATCCCTTTGATGCGAAGCCGAATGAAATGTAGTGGATTGAAGGATGATCCAGTACCGAGTTGACAATGGTTTGTGTTTTGGTAGGGGTGAGACCGCACCATGAATGGTACTACGTACTCTATTGAAGAGGAGATCGGTCTGCGTAGTTTGAACTGGTGTAAGAGGTTCAATGTTTTGTATATGGGTGAAATGGTGTAGGAATGTTTTGGTTGTTTTTTTTTTGTAAGGAGAAAGGGTAGAAATGTTTTTTTGTTGTTTTTTTTTTATTGCGGTAGGGCCATATGAAATGGTTGCCTCGTACTCTATTGAAGAGGAGATCGGTCGGCGTAGTTCGCCCCTCGAGGCGAGAAGAAAAGCGTAATCCCATATGCGGTCGAGTGCGGGGGAGAGAAAGTTTAATCTAGGTTGAGGATAAAGCTGTAGGTATGAGAAGTTTGATCCCATGTATGGGTAGCCAAAGCTGCAAGTATGAGAGGTTCAATCCGTGGTGGGATGACCTAAGTTGTAGAAAAGCATGAGGAGGAAAGCAGAGTGGCGGCTTGAAAAGTATGTTTCCACGAGGGGCAAAGTGTAGAAAAGTTGTATGTGGTAAGGGTTAAAGAAGCGGAATGATTTGGTGACTGATGATTATGCACGGGGTGTTTTCTTTGGTTGCCGGACATAATACCGTTTCACGATGTATGCGAGTTGATGAGTTGTGGAAATTCATCGCCGTCCATTTCTTGCAATCTCGAGGCGCCTCTGTCGATACGATACTTGACAATAAGCGGGCCTTCAGTTAGGGCGAATTTTCCTTTAGCTTTGATCTTGGTTGTCGAGAATCTTCTTTCAAAACCAAGTCATGTTGTTTAGCTGCGAAGTAGTTGGACTTTTTGTTTGTAGGATCTGGCGATCCTTTGTTGATATCTTGACCATGGAAGATAGTGCGCGGTTAGCCTTTAAATCTATTATTAGAGACAATTGGTGATGATACTATCTTGTACCCATTGGTCTTCATCCGGTGGCGTCGATCGACACTCGAGAGATTCCATCTCAACTTCTATAGAACCTTGCTTCCATCCCATAGGTTAAAGCGTGAGGGGTTGCCCGGTTGAAATGCGCATTGAGGTTACGTAGGCTAATGAGTCGAGGAAGGCGATAGGTCGAGGCCAATCTTTGTGGTTGGCGGACATCTTTTGCATAATCTTCTTGATGTTTTTTGTTAGCGCTTCAATGAGCACCGTTCATCTTGGACGATAGATATGTGAGTTAAGATGTTTGATGTGGAATTTCTTGCATAATTCCTCCATCATTTTGTTGTTGAGGTTTTTGGCATTATCGACACAATCACCTCGGTTGTCCATATCGACAAAGCGACATTGTTTACGATGAAAGCAATGATGACTTCTTTAGTAACCACGGGGAAGAGAATTTGCTTCTACCCACTTGGTGAAGTAGTCGATCGTGGTGAAGATAAATCGGTGACCATTCTTGGCTTTAGGCTCGATGGGCCGATAACGTCCATTCCCCACATTGAGAAGGGCGAGGTGAACTCGTATTGTGGAGTTCCGTGGAGGCGTGTATAGCATTCCCATGAATTTGACTTGATAGCATCTTTTGGCGTGGTCGTTGCAATCGACTTTGAGAGATAGCGATAATGTCCCATCACGAGGACTTTCTTGTGAGGAGGGGGCCCTTTCGTGTGGGGGCCACTGAGACTCCACCATGGATTTCATCCATAAGCCTTTGGGCTTGATCTTTGTCTAAACATCTGAGGAGACCTAGTCCTGCATCTCTTTTGTAGGCGCATCTCCACTCGGGTAGAATTTTCATAGCAAGTCGATGGATCGCCTTTTCTCGGTCGGGCTCGCCTCGGCGGGTGTAGATCCATCTCGTAGATATTCCTTGATATCTTGATACCAAGGATGTTGGATGGGAGGTAGCTCATCCGATACTTCTCAACATAATTCCATAATTTGGGGCCTTGTTGGGGAAATTGTGGCGCTTGGCAAGTGTTCCTTATCGATATCTGCGAATCAAGGAGGCCAAAGTTGCTAATCGTCATGAAGTCATTCTATTACGAGGAATGTGTAGAAAGGAGATTTCTTGAACTCAAAGCCATCTTAAAACTTCTTAGATGGTAAAGGCGACAAATGTAGTTCCTTGGTTTGATAGATTCCGGTGGATTGTCGATTACCAACTCACGAATCTCAAAGGCGATTAACGCTTTGATGCCCATTGAGCGGGCAAGTTTTAGCCCATGAGGCGACCTTCATACTCGGTAGTATTGTTGGTCTTGACAAGCTGTAATTTGGATGATGACGGGATCTGCTCCCGTGTCGAGATACTAGAAGCTGCTCCGGCTCAGAACCTTCCATAATAATGGCTCCATCAAAATACATCTTCCATGATTGGTGGCGTGTATCGTCTTGATGGTGTTCTTTGCCTGCTCATCATTACTCCTTCATCGAGGAAATATGTTTCAAGGGTTTGAAATCCCACGAAGGGTGCGGCGGACGGTTGATCGTGATTCCTTGACCTTTGATGGACTTTTGAGTCACATATACGATGTCAAATTGTTGTAGGATCAAGCTGCCATACAGACGATAAGCAATTTAACATGGGTTTGTTGAACACGTGCTTGAGAGGATCCACGCGGGATATGAGATGGGTTGTGTGACCATGGAGGTAATCTTTGTAACCTCATGGAAGCCCATGCTAAAAAGCAACACCGTCTTTTCGATCGAGTGTACTTGTGTTCCTTTCTTCTTTGAACCTTTTCTTTGAGGTAATAGATAGCTCGTTCTTGGCCTCTATCGTCTTTCTGTCGACATCGACCCATGGCATTGTCACTTACTTATGGACGGTACATGAGCAGGGGAACATCATCCACAGGTGGTACCAAGATGGGAGCTTTGACTAATTTGTTTCTTGATTGTAAGGAAGGCATTTTGGCACTCATCATTCCATTTCATGGAGGAGTTCTTCCTTAATAGCTTGAAGATTGGCTCACGAGGTTCTTTGTGAGTTGGGAGATAAACCTCTTAATGAAGTTGATTCTTCCCAAAAATCCCGTATTTCCTTCTGCAATCGAGGAATGGGCATTTTAGTGATGGCTTGGATTTTGGCGGGATCGGCTCAATCCTTTGTGGTGACTAGAAATCCTAGCAACTTGCACGATTTAACGCAAAAGGCGCATTTAATTGGATTCAACTTCAAGTTGTACTTACATGACTTTGTTGAACAACTTTCTGAGAAGGTCTATATGGTCATCCTCCTTTTGGGACTCGACAATGATGTCATCCACGTAGATCTCGATCTATTTATGCATTAAGTCATGGAAAAGAGCCATCATAGCTCGTTAATAGGTAGCTCCGGCATTGATGAGGTTGAATGACAACCGTCTATAGCAAAAAGTTCCCCAAGGAGTGATGAAAGCAGTCTTCTCACGATCTTCCTCGGCAACCATGATCTGATGGTACCCCGCAAAGCAATTAGCAAAGGAGTACATGTTGTATTGCTTGGTATTGTCGATGAGAATGTGGATAAATGTGCGGGAAAAGCTATCTTTTAAGCAAGCTTTATTCAAGTCCGGTAATCCATGCAAACTCGCACCTTCCCTCGAGGTTTAGAAATGCGGACACGATGTTGGATATCCACTCGGGATATGTAGACACCATGATGATGCCGACTTGAAATTGTTTCACAATTTCTTCTTTCACCTTTAAACTCCACTCGGGTTTCAATCGCTTTGAGTTTACCTTGGTTGGCTTAAATCCCTCTTTAATGGGAAGGCGATGAAGGACAATGTCGGTGGACAAACCCACCATGTCTTCATGAGACCATGCAAACACATCTGGAATTGGGTTAATAAGCGTAACCATATCATTCCAGTTGGTTTGGGGTAAGGTGCGAACCAATCTGGATTAACTTAGGGCTTTCTAAGGTTAGAGATTGAAAAAGTGGTTTGATCGAGGTTGGGTTTGGGTTTGTCTTTGACCCATTCTTGAATTTGGAGGCACCTCGATGTCATCCTATATATCCATCGAAATTTGAATTCATCTCTACATCAAAAGTCTGATCCTTGTGTAGGAGAGGCATCGTATCCGCAAATGGCACATCTAAATTGAGTCTGAAACAAAATATGCTTTCACTTAGTATATATGAAATGTGTTGATCATACACGGTGTTAGCATATCTTGGCAAAATAAAGCGCTAATCTTGTCTGAGAAAAAGTAAGCGGTTATTATATATCTCTGAGAAAGAAAAGTTTTTTACTTTTTTTACCCTCGTCGACCAAAGCGAGGAATGTTGTTCCAATTAGCGAGGTAAAGTCAAGGTGGACCCATGATGATGGAGGATTGTCATCATCCTCCACATCCCGAATGATGGCCATTACGTGCAGGCGATCATAAATGCAGGGTGTATCTGTTGGTATGTTCATCATGAGCGATGATCGTATCTGGGACATCATCCGTATGACGTCTTGCTTGATTCTTCGTTCCTCTTCTTCCGCTGCGGGATTTGGAACAAAGATTTCTTTTCTCCTTCAGATGTCTTGGCTTGGGAAATAACATAGCCATTACATTGTTTGGCACCCTTGGAGGAGGTTGTGCGGACTCGGAGTTTGAAGAAAGAAGCTAATAAGCGCCACATGGTTGAAATTTGAAGGAATCTGTTGATGCTTATGAGGATTCTGTGACTAGAAAGTGGCGAGAATAGCCTAGTCCAGCGTTGTTCCGACTTTTGCTTGGTTAAGCGAATAGGGTACTTGATACCTGGCGATCTTTACTGACCCTTGTCGGTTTATGACCTGATGACATCATTTCTTGAGTGGTGAGCATTACCTCGGAGAAATCTTGGGTTTGGGCAATGGTGCTCCAATAGCATGGTATTGGGTGTTGCTTATTTCAAAGCATGGCCTAATTGGTTCCACATCCGCATTGGCATTGATGAATGGCATGTCTCCGTCTTTGAGGAATCTACGGTTCGGCGTTGGTTGTGACCGGGCTATTGTTGATAATGTATTTCAATTGTTGGTGAAGAGTGGAGGGGCCTTGACCATATGAATCCATGGTCATCCCGAAGCGGGTTGTATCCGAATCTATCTTGAGCACACATGGAAAGATCGCGAGAATGTGTGAGGACCAATTTTGATTGGCAGCTCAATTACTCCGACCGAATTTTGGCGGGCTCCATCAAAAGCTTTGATGATAGTATGGCTACTCGAATTTGGTTGAGATTGATATTCATCTTCACCAAGGTAGCGTATGGGCGAGATATTGAGAGAGGAACCTCCATCTATTAAGACTCCGGCTACCATATATATCAGGAGGACAAGGCCATGATATGTAAGCGGTTTGCGATGGCCGGTCCCTTGGGCGGTATGTCATCATCGATGAAGGATATCACATTGTTGTTGAAAATGTGATCAACCATATATTGAAACTTTTTCCGTATCCGCGATGTCGGAGATAGGCTTCTTCAAAACCTTTAACAAGACCTTCCGGTGATTCTCGGAAGTTAGGACCAAGTCAAAATTGATATTTGTTGTGGAGCTTCTTTCAAGCTTAAAACCACAGTAGCTTCGTTATGACCCGTAGTGCGGAGGAATTTTCAATCTTCTCCATGGGTATTTTCCCCTTTGATTTGGTGGTAGACTTCATCACCGATTGGGGAAGATCTGATGGATTTTCCTTCGACACTGCGGCGAGTTGTATGTGAGGTGGATCCTTCACCTTCTCCATAATTCCACGGAACCTTGCATGTGAAGCTAACAATAGGATATTGTGCTCTGCATGGCAAGTTGATTGGCTCGGGGCGGCCACTTTCAAAGGATTGTTTCCTCCCTTGAGTTGAATTGTTGGCGTTGTGAGTAAGGTATTAATCCCATCGGTTTGAGTGGATATATTGCTACCACACTTTTCCACTTAGTAGGACTGCATTCTCACTTGCGCGTAACACGGTATAGTATTATCGCGCTAAGCGCGGAGGACACCTTGTCGATTAGATTTTGAATAAGGTGGCGGAGTGCCCGGACATTCTTTGTCTTTGTGACGCGAGGCGGGAGTGATATTGACATACTCCATCGAGTTATACCATCCGAGCGGGGTTGATTGGAGGTAGAAGGGGCTGATCCTTCCTTCGTTGATTAACATATGAAGAATTTCCTCCATAGGTTGGCCCGGATAGGTGAATTCCCTTTTGTTGGCGAAATCCGGCGGGCTTTGGCATTTGCTCTCTTTGTCACTTTGTCTTCCGACATTTCATTTTACGAAAGTGGCGAGGAATATTCATGACAATAGGTAGGAGGCTGGCATGCTCTGGGTGATTAATTGACGAGTCACTTGATCTTTGATAAGTCACTAGTTCGCGATTGTTCGATTTTTTTTGAGAGAGCTTTCATCTTTCGTTCCATTGTGAACTGGAACTTGGCATAATCCCATCTGTCATCATAGTCTTTGATGGGTGCAGGAAGATTCACGGTTGAAATTGGAACTCATCCATTGCTCCGATTAATCATGTTGACCTCTTCTTCTTTGTGTTGAGGGAGAGGGTTGTCTTGAACATGTGAGGTTGATCTGGTTTGGTGACCACGATCTCTCCGTTTGTCTCTATCAGGTCTGGATCTTGTGTTTCAAGGCCCAACAATCTGAGATATCATGTCCGGTGCCCGGCATGATAAGCACATTTCTAGCGACATTGAAACCCCGTCCATTTAAATTTGGTTTGGTGGAAGAAGATCGTAATTTTCTTCTTGTGTTGTCGGAAGATTTAAGAATGTTCTCGAGGGTATCCCTAAGGGTGTAAACACTCGAGGCGTTTGACTTCTCCACCTTTTGGTATTGGAGGTTTTGGTGGCTGTCTTTGGAAAGGGAGTGTAGTTTCTCCTTTGAATAGGCATGTTTTGATTGCCTTTTTGCCCCTGTAGTATCAGGGAAACATCTTCCTCTTTCTTTTTATGGACCCTCCGGGGGTTGTTCCCATAATTTCCAGATTGGATGTGATCAACCAATGACTTTGAGTGTAACTAGGTCTTGAATCTTTTCGACTTCAATCCCATCTCAGCCATCTCCCCATGTTTGACCATTTGAGAAAATGGTTTGCCGATGCTGGCTAAAACTCTCTCATAGAAGGAGCTTCTTGTATGTCTATGAAAGTCATGACCATTTCTGATTCTGACATGGAAGGACTAACTTGGGCAGCCAGGCGTCTCCACCTTTGAGCATACTCTCTGAAAGACTCGTTAGACTGTTTCTTGATCTTGGTAATTTGATCTGGAGTCGGGAGCCATCGAGTTTGAAAGCTGTATTGAGTGAGGAAGGCATGTGCTAGCTCTTCCCGACTATGGATTTTGAGTTGTCTAATCTTGTGTACCACGAGCGGGCTTCTCGGTTAGACTCTTTTGGAACAATTGCATTACGAGGTTTTCATCCTCTGCATAGGATCCAAGTTCTCAATAAATACTTTTAAATGTGTATAAGGATCTCCTAACGTCATATTTTTCAAAGTCGGGAGTTTTAAATTTTTACGGATAATGAACACCGGGAAAAATACACGAGATCGACATATGAAACACTCCGTGTGTTCCAATTCCTTTGATAGCGTGAAGGGTCTCTTCCATTTGGAGGACTTTCTTTTTGATGTCACCGATTATGCGGATCTCGAGTGGGATGGGGCGACATCATGATTTTTTTGTTGGTTGTATCAAGCTGTGGTTCGGTATATGGTAATGACTGGGATTCCTCCTTGTGTGGAGGATTGGCATGTCTGGGTATTACGACGATACTGTGTGGTGGTGTAATTCTTTGAGTAGAACGACCAAATCTGTAATTTGTTTGCTTAATCCAGTGAATTCTTTGTGAGAAAGCTGGATTAAGTTCGGTCTGGTGGGATGATGACATGATTATTTGTAGGCTGTTGCCTTTTGGACTTTGAGCGGGTAGTAGGTCCGATTGATTTCCTGTGAAAGACTTGCATAGTTTAGTCTTTAGGGAATGTATATAATAACATGTTATGTGATGTGTCCATTTTAGGAATTTTATCTGCAAAAGCGGATGTCATTTGTTTGTAGCATGTTAATATGTATGTGTATACATTTCTTCATATTTCTCATTACATGGAGATAGATATGGAATGAAATTACAAGTAATTGTGTTTACAAGTAATTGAAATGAGAGCATGAAGAGACTTTCCTCCGTTTTGGGTTTATCGGTGACCTATCTTAGGTTACTCTCGCGGCTTTTTGGCATGAAGGTTCCCAAATCATCATAATCTACTTGGCGGGAAGTTAATCAGGTCTTTCAGCTGGAGCGAATTTGGGTGGTGCCTTTCTGAGCCTCGGAGAATTAGTCTTCTCACGAGTCCGATAATCAAACAAGCGGGATAGCCTCTGGTGGAGGGACCACACAACATACATTCACATACATCGCGTCTCACCGTATGAAAATGATGACATATGCGAAGCACTAATATCCTAGCGAGATATAGTGCGAAGCACTAATATCTAAGCACTAATATCACTAAGCAAGCGATTATAGTGCGAAGCACTAAGTGCAATAAGGAAATGCATTCGTACACATTCATCAAAATGTAAATGCAACATCCACACACAAGCGAGATAATGAGTTTTGAAAAGATTGTAATAGCGGCTTAAGTCCTCTTCTTTGGAGTCCCAGCGAGTGTCGCCACACTGTCGGCGTCGGGATTTTTGGATGTCCCTTTCAGTTACTTGTTCTTTGGTGTTCTCATTTTAGGTGAGATTTGTTTGAAAAAACAAGTGAAAAAGGTCAAACATGTATAATGTCGACGATGGGAATTTATTAAGAGTCGCAGATTGGTTTTTAAATGGTTGTACCAACACAATGAGAAAAGGTTTGCACATTGACCCGGTGATGTGACAACGATATCTCTGGTCGGTGAAAGCAAGAGATTCGTTTAGGGTCAGGGGACTTGGTTATATGGGGGAAGGTGTTAGGCACCCCAGACATCCGTGTTACCACGGTGACCGCCTCTTTTCAAGAAAGAAACTATTATCTGAGTGTGTGTGTGTGTGTGGGTGATGTGCTTTGTTATATGGAAGTAGTGCGAGGCCTCGTTGAACCTATATATACGGGGTTTGAATTTATGTAAAAATTCAATTTTTAGCAAATATATAGCGGTGATGTTTTATAAAGAGGTTTTCAAACCACGATGCTCAATAGGAATTGAGACCTTTTACACTCCCATTTTATTAAGTGATCGGCTTGATTGATTTTTTATTTGACGGATCTGAGGCATCAAATATGAAAATAATATACAAAAATAATCTTGACTTCCTCGTGGGTATGGAAACCATCGAGGAAATTGAGGACATCATGAGAATAATTTACAAAGTTGCGCTACAATTTGAAAATGTCCATCACGGGGCCGAATCTAGATTGATGGGATGAATCTGTGATCACATGATTTCTAGGCTCACAAGAGAATTGCAATTTATATGAAAGCGATAAGCGTATATATATATATATATATAAAATATGTATAATATATATATATCTGAGACACATGATCACCAACCACGAAGCACCTCCATGGGGATCAAAATGTAAATAAAAATAAAAGCTATAAAAGCGGATGAAGCGTAATAAAGCGCCATGAAGTAAACTCCAGGCGGGGTAAATAAAAACGTAAAGAAAAGCATAAAAGCGATCAACCACCATGAAGTAAACTCAGGTGAGAAACAATATATATATATATATATATATATATATATATATAAAGCATATAGGATGTAAAATCGAGGCTCATCGAGCGAGTTAGACCACGATTAATATATATAATATATATATATATATATATATATATATATATATATATATATATATATATAATATATAAAGCGCATATAAATAAAATTCAGGCTCATCGAACAAAGTCAGACCACATATTTAATATATATATATATATATATATATATATATATATATATATATATATATATATATATATAAATATAAGTAAGCGCATCGGATCGAAGTGCAGGCTCATCGAACAAAGTTGACACACAGATTAATATATATATATATATATATATATATATATATATATATTAAAGCAAATAAATAAGCTCGGGCCAAAGTGCAGGCTCAATCGAGGCATAACTTCGATAATGTTAGTATATATATATATATATATATATATATATATATATATATATATATATATATATATCTGTTGAAATGAAACCACGGACCAGAAGTCAGGGCAAAAGCAAACAACACGACTCTCAGCGTGTAGAAGGGTGTGTGCAAAGATGAAGAGAAAGATTCTAAAGTGTGTGAGAAGGCTTACGGTGATTTGCTAAAAAGGCTTCTATATCTTTAGAAGTGGGTAAACAACTTGGCTTTTGTGGGTACAAAAGAGGCTATATATGAGCTCACAGGTGTTTAAAAGTGGGAAAATACCTTTGTATGGTAGAAGAGTGCTGAGCAAATTGTGTGGGGTTTCCCCTCTTTTTCTCTTAGAAAATCGGCACCCCAAGCCCTCTATTTATAGGCATATGAGGTGTGTGGTGTGAGTGAGAGAGGCAACTGACCGGGTTGGCCGGGTTTTGTCGGTCAGGTCGTCTCAAGAAATCGTGCACTCGAGCCTTTGTAATGTCCACTCGGATTTTTAGAAGTGCAATTCGGGCATCCGTTTGAGGTATCAGGACCTATTTCGGACCCATGGTTGTCGAGAGTTATGCGATGGCATGGGATTAGAGTTTGTCTGCGAAGTCATTGAAGATGGGGACGATGCCCTCCGGTCTTAAGCTTCAACTTTCATCCGTTACCCGCCTGATAGTAGTCACTCGGATTGGTTAGCCTTGTGGGACATCGTTGCGTAGAGGCGTGATGTGGCATCGTGTTTGATGAGATGACGATGTTGCCCCTCACCGGTGTTATCGCCGGATTGGTTTGATCATGAGGCGTTGCTCGAGCTTATTTGAGATTGGATTGCTTTGTAATTGTTGAAGGTCCTCATTGTCATCTTTGAGGTGTGCTGTCTTCCGATGTTATTTTAGGGTTGGTGCGGTGTATCTCGTTGTGGTGTGAGATTGAAGGTGGTCGCATTTGAAACAAGCATTTCGGGGTTATCTCAAAAATTGCATTCCTTGGGGTTATCACCGAGGTTGGTGGCTATTCCATGGTTGGGGCCGATTTGGATACCTCGGGGTTGTCTCAGAGATTAATCGGTCTTCTCGGTGTGTGTTCGGTATTGTATTTGTAGGTCTCGGGGTTATCTCAGAGGGATTTGGTTATTGGATTTCCGGGGTTTCTCGAAGATTGCGATATGGGGGTTTGATCTTTGAACTTAGGGTAATATCCGGTATGGATTTGGATTGTCTTTCGGGGTTTCTCTTAAAAGGCGAATGGGTGTCCTCTGCTGATGTTAAGTATTGATGAATGGCATGAGAAAATTTGAGTGTCGGAACCTCCATCTATTAACACTCCAGCTACCACATATCCGGAGGACAAGACCGCAATGTGCAACGGCTTGCAATGACTGGTCCCTTCGGGCGGTATGTCATCATCAGTGAAGGATATCACATTATTGTTGAAAATGAGATCAACAAGATGTTGAAACTTTTCCGTATCCACTGATGTCGGGATATAGGCTTCTTCTAAAACCTTTAACAAGACCTTTCGGTGATTCTCGGAAGTTAGGACCAAGTCCAAAATTGATATTTGTTGTGGAGCTTCTTTCAAGTTTAAAACCATCGTAGCTTCATTATGACCCACAACGCGAAGGAATTTTTCAATCTTCTCCATGGGTATTTTCCCCTTTGATTTGGTGGTAGACTT
Source organism: Panax quinquefolius (assembly GCA_020205615.1). Lineage (NCBI taxonomy): Eukaryota > Viridiplantae > Streptophyta > Magnoliopsida > Apiales > Araliaceae > Panax > Panax quinquefolius. The sequence goes on along the minus strand of CM035171.1, from coordinate 63,632,823 downwards.
CATCACCAGTTGGGGAAGATACAGTGGATTTTCCTTCGACACTGTAGCAGTTGTATGTGAGGTGGATCCTCCACCTTCTCCATAATTCCACGGAATTGTGTGCAAGCTAACAATAGGATATTGTGCTCTACACGACAAGTTGATTGGCTCGGGAGTGACCACTTTCAAAGGATTGTTGCCCCCCTTGAGTTGAATCATTGGCGTTGTGAGCAATGTATTAATCCCATCAGTTTTAGTGGATATAACTACTACCACACTTTTCCACTTAGTAGGGCCTGCATTCTCACTTGCACGTAACACAGTATCGTCGTCCGTTAGGCGCAGGACAGCACTATCGATTAGATTTTGAATAAGGTGGCGGAGTGCCCATCATTCTTCTGTGCTGTGATCGCGAGACTGGGAGTGATATTAACATACTCCCTCAGAGTTGTACCGTCCCGAACGGGGGTTGATTGGAGGTAGAAGGGAACTGATCCTTCCTTCATTGATTAACATATGAAGAATTTCCTCCATAGGTTGGCCCAGATAGGTGAATTCCTTTTTGTTGGCAAAATCCCGACGGGCTTTGGCATTTGCTCTCTTTGTCACTTTGTCTTCCAGCATTTCATTTTTTGAAAGTGATGAGGGAATATTCATGACAATAGGTAGGAGACTGGCATGCTCTTGGCTGATTAACTGACGAGTAACTTGATGCTGATAAGTTACTAGTTCCGCCAATTGCTCAATTTGTTTGCAGAGAGCTTTCATCTTTCATTCCATTGTGAACTGGAACTTGGCATAATCCCATTTGTCATCACCATCTTTGATGGTCTGGGAAGAATCACAGCTGACATTGGAACTCTGTCCACTGCTCCAATTAATCATGTTGACCTCTTCTTCTTTATGTTGAGGAAGAGGGTTGTCTTGAACGTGAGGCTGATCTGGTTTGGTGACCACGATCCCTTCGTTGTCTATCAGGTCCTGGATCTTGTGTTTCAAGGCCCAACAATCCTGAGTATAATGTCCAGGTGCCCCGGCATGATAAGCATATTTCCTAGCAGCATTGAAACCCCGTCCATTAGGGCTGGCTGGTGGAAGAAGATGCGTAATTTTATTCTGTGTTGTCAGAAGATTTAAAATGTTCTCGAGGGTATCCCTTAAGGGTGTAAACACTCGAGGGTATTTGACTTCTCCACCTTTTGGTATTGGAGGGTTTACAGACTGTGCTTGAAAGGGAGTGTAGTTTCTCCTTTGAATATGCATGCTCTGATTGCCTTTTTGCCCCTGTAGTATCAGGGAAACATCTTCTTCTTTCTTTTAATGGACCCTCCGGGGTTGTTCCCATAATTTCAGATTGGATGTGATCGAAATAATGACTTTGAGTGCGACTAGGTCTTGAATCTTTTGGATTTCAATCCCATCTCGGCCCATCTCCCATGTTTGACCATTTCAAAATGGTTTGCCGATCTTAAGCTAAAATCTCTCATAGAAGGGAGCTTCTGTATGTTACATGAAAGTCATGACCATCGTGATTGATTCATGGAAGGATTAACAGGCGACCAGCGTCTCCACCTCTAAGCATACTCTCTGAAAGACTCGTTAGACTATTTTTTGATCTTGGTAATTTGATACCGATCAGGAGCCATATGTGTTTGAAAGTTGTATTGAGTGAGGAAGGCATGTGCTAGCTCTTCCCAGCTATGGATTTTGGAGTTGTCTAATCTTGAGTACCACGAACGGGCTTCTCCAGTTAGACACTTTTGGAATAATTGCATTCTGAGCTTTTTGTCCTCTGCATAAGATCCAAGTCCTCCAATAAACACCTTTAAATGCGTGTAAGGATCTCCCAACCCATCATATTTTTCAAAGTCAGGAGTTTTAAATTTTTCTAGATAATGAACACCAGGAAAAATACACAGATCAGCATATGAAACACTCCCGTGTGTTCTAATTCCTTTGATAGCGCAAAGGGTATCTTCCATTTGGAGGACTTTCTTTTTGATGTCACCAGTGTTTGGATCTCCACTGGGATGGGCAGCAACAAGAGTTTTGTTGGTTGTATCCAACTGTGGTTCAGGTATGATAATGACCGAAATTCCCCCTTGTGTGGATGATTCAGCATGTACAGGTATTTTCTGACCCTGTGATGACTGGTGTAATTCTTTGAGTAGAACAGCCAAATATGTAATTTGTTTACTTAATCCGTCGAATTCTTTGCGAGAAACTGGATTAAGTTCAGTCTGGTCGGATAACGACATGGTTGACTGTAGGCCTGTTGCCTTTTTTGACTTTGAACGGGTAGTAGGTTCGATTGATTCCCTGCGAAAGACTTGCATAGTTTAGTCTTTAGCGGATGTATACAATAACATGCTATGGGATGTGTCCATTTTAGGAATTTTTATCCTGCACAACGGGTGTCAGTTGTTTATAGCATGTTAATATGTATGTGTACACATTTCTTCATTACATGGAGATAGATATAGAATGTAATTAGAAGTAATTATGTTTACAAGTAATTTGAAATGAGAGCATGAAGAGACTTTCCTCCGCTTTGGGTTTATCAGAGGCTGACCTATCTTAGGTTACTCTCGCGGCTTTTTTGGCAGGAAGGTTCCCAAATCATCGCAATCTACTGGACGGGAAGTTAAGCCGGTCTTTTAACTGGAGCGAATTTGGGTGGTGCCTTTTCTGAGCCTCGGAGAATTAGTCTTCTCACGAGTCCAGTAATCAAACACCGACGGGATAGCCTCCTGGTGGAGGGACCACACAACATACATTTACATACATCGCATCTCACCGTATGAAAATGATGACATGTGTGAAGCACTAATATCACAAGTTGATATGGTGTGAAGCACTAATATCACAAGCAGTTATGGTGCGAAGCACTAATATAACAAGCAGTCATGGTGCGAAGCACTACCATCACAAGCAGTTATGGTGCGAAGCACTAATTGCAATAAGGAAATGCATTCGTACACATTCATCAAATGTAAATGCAACATCCACACACAAACATATAACAGTTTTGAAAAGATTGTAATAGCGACTTAAGTCCTCTTACTGGAGTCCCCAACAGAGTCGCCACCTATCGACGTCGGGATTTTTGGATGTCCCTTTCCGTTACTTATTCTTTGGTGTTCTCATTTTAGGTGAGATTTGTTTGAAAAAACAAGTGAAAAAGGTCCGACATGTATAATGTCGACGATGGACTGTTAAGAGTCGCAAGTTGGTTTTTTAAATGGTTGTACCAACGCAACCGAGAAAAGGTTTGCACATTGACCCAGTGATGTGACACTGTTATACGGGTCGGTGAAACCGAGATTCATTAGGGTCCGAGGACTTGGTTATGCGGGGGAAGGTGTTAGGCACCCCCCGACATCCGTGTTACCACGGTGACTGCCTCTTTTCAAGAAAATATTATTTGAATGTGCTTGTGTGTGGGTCATTGTGCTATTATTTGGAAGTAGTGCGAGGCCTCGTTCGAACCTATATACATAGGGTTTGAATTTATGTAAAAATTCAATTTTTAGCAAGATATGACAGTGATGTTTTATAAAAGAGGTTTTTCAAACCCTGATGCTCAATAGTAATTGAGACCTTTTCCACTCCCATTTTATTAAGTGCACGGCTTGATTGATTTTTATTTTACGAATGCGAAGCATCTCTATGAAAATAATGTACAAAATAATGCCGACTTCCTCGTGGGTATGGAAACCATCTGAGGAAATTCAGACACCGCAGAATAATTTACAAGCTGTTTACAGCTGAAAATGTCCATCACGAGAACCGAATCTAGATCCAATACGCTAAATCTGTGATCACATGATTCCTAGGTGCACAGAATACCGTAATTTGTATGAAAACAGTAAGCAGGTATATATATAAAAGTTGTATATATATATTTATATATACAGACAGGATCACCAACCACGAAGCACCTCCTTGGGGGATCAGAAATATAAATCAAGCTGTTAAAAGATATCAACCGCCATGGAGGAAACTCCAGGCGGGACAAAACATAAATAAAGCTGTAAATACGGTCAACCGCCACGAAGGAAACTCCAGGAGGGACATAATGTAAATAAAGCTGTAAAGTGATCAACTGCCACGAAGAAAACTCCAGGCAGGACGAAACGTAAAGAAAGCTGTAGAAGCGATCAACCACCACGAAGTAAACTTCAGGTGGGACGATATATATATATATATATATATATATATATATATATATATATATATATATATATATATATATAAAAGCAATAAAATGTATAGAATGTAAAATCCAGGCTCATCGAATAGAGAGTTCAACCACAGTTCATATATATAAGTATATATATATATATATATATATATATATATATATATATATTAAAGCAATAAATGCACTGCATCAGAAGTTCAGGTTCATCGAACAAAGTTCGACACACGTTAATATATATAAATGTAAATATATATATTAAAGCAATAAACGCTCCAGACTGAAGTCTAGGCTCATCGAACAAAGTTCGACACACAATTAATATATATAAATGTAAATATATATATATATATATATATATATATATATTAAAGCAAATAAACGCTCCAGACAGAAGTCTAGGCTCAATCGAGGCATAACTCGATAATGTTAGTCAATATATATGTAAATATATATATATATATATATATATATATATATATATATATATATATATATACAGACTGAAATGAAACCACGGACCGAAGTCCAGGCAAAAACAAGCAACACGACTCTCAACGTGTAGAAGGGTGTGTCTAAAGATGAAGAGAAAGACTCTAAAGTGTGTGAGAAGGCTTACAGTTAAGCTGCTAAAGAAGGCTTCTATATCTTTAGAGTGGGTAAACACCTTGACTTTTTGTAGGTACAAAAGGGCTATATATGAGCTCAGAGGTGTTTAAAAGGGGAAAGTACACTGCATGGGGTGAGTGCAGAGCAAATTGGGCAGGGCTTCCTCGCCTTTTTCTCTTGCAAAATGGGCTGCCCAAGCCCTCTATTTATAGGCATTTTAGCCGCAGGTGTACCAGAGGCAACCCAGGTGGGCCCAGGTTTGTTGGGTCGGGTCGTCTCAAAGTACGTGCACTCAGGCACTGTAATGTCCACTCGAACTTTCAGAAGTGCAATCCGGGCATCCGTTTGAGGTATACATGACCTATTTCGGACCGCCGTTATCGAGAGTTGTACGATGGCATGGGATTAGAGTTTGTACGAAGTTATTGAATATGGGACGATGCCCTCCGGTCTTCAAGCTTCAACTTTCATCCGTTACCCCGCACAATAGTCACTCGAGATTGGTTAGTCTTGTGGGACATCGTTGCATAGAGACGTGACGTGGCATTGTGTTGACGAGATGACGATGTTGCCCCTCATCGGTGTTATCGCCAGATTAATGATCAGCGAGCGTTGCTCGACGACGTCATTTGAAATTGATAACTTTGTAATTCTTGAAGGTCCTCATTGTCACCTTTGAGGTGTGCCTGTCTTCCCGATGTTATTGTCGGGTTGGTGAAGTGTATCTCGTTGTGAGCGCCGAGATTGAAGTTGGTTGCATTTGAAACAAGCATTTCCGGGGTTATCGCCGAAACTACATTCCTTGGGGTTATCACCAAGGTTGGTGGCTATTCTCAGGGTTGGGACTAAAACTGGATACCTCGGGGTTGTCTCCGAGATTAATCGGTCTTCTTCGATGCGTGTTCCGGTATTGTATCTGCATGCCTCGGGGTTATCTCCGAGGTTGGAATTGTTACTCCCGGATTGCGATCCAGGGTTGATGCTGAACTTCAGGTAGTATCCGGTATGGATTTGGATTGTCTTTCAGGGTTTTCTCTTAAAAGACGAATCTGTCCTCCTGCAATGTTAGTGACAGTGGTACAGAAAATTTTGAGTGTCTACACCCATCATTCATCATACTAAGATATGACGCTATATCCATCTCTCCCTTGGAGTAGTCTTCCTCAAAAAAGTACTCCTCTGCCTCCGACACCTCTAGAATCACTAATGGTACCTTCGCCACCGGCATAGGTACAAGCTCTACTTGGTTCACAAGCTCTTCGCACCGCGTGTATATCTGTAAGACCCCAACTTTTATGAATAAAGAATAATTTTTTTTGAATTATATTTTTGAATATTATGGTATTAATTTGATATAATGTTATAGTTGTGGGAAATATTTATAAATTTTGCAAAGTACGCAAGTTGTTATATAATATTCGATTGGTCGGGGAATATTTGTTTTAACAGGGAATATTCGTACAACGACACAATCATTGGTGGACGCCACAACGGAATTATTGTCGGATTGAGAAAATGACAAAAATAATTTATGAAAATAACGGCGGAGGTGTTACCGTTAAAACTGAAAGTAATATGCACACAAGCCAATCATGTTTGATGATAAAGCATATACTTTGTAACAATCTTATTCATTTATTAATAAAAAGTATTAATTTATTAAAGGCTTTTAATTATCTACATGATCTTTGTTTTTATAATATGTGATAAACCCATAGTTTTAAGCAATGCTTTTAGAATAATGATGATGATCATTCTAATGAGATCTAAATTCTTAGAAAGCTTAAAACCAAAATAGTTCCCAATCATTGGATTACTAAATTGGGGATTAGTGAATCCGGATAGATTGGTACATACGTTGCTTGCTCATTGGATGAGGATGATTGATCTCATGATCATTTGTGTGGAGACACTAAAGCAAGTATGTTGGTGCTTATTAGAGAATAAGTTCACTGAACGTGGCTCGCTAAGGAATACCTAATGGAGTTTTACTTGCCTGTCAATAGGAATTCCTGTAGTGATAGTAGTACAAGTGATCCTTGGACTTGAGATCATCATAGTATCTTGTGTATGATGAGTTATACTTTGACTTATTCCTTAAGACCCTTAGGGTATATCAAAGGGTATGCTTGGGTATAATAAGTTGTACATGGAGATAATGTATGATCAATAAAGAATCTACCACTTCTATTAAAAGAAGAGAAATGTCCTATGTGATTCGATAAATGACAACCCAGTAGTCCTTGACCAAGGTAGAATGAAATTAGAAAGGAGTTTCTAATTTGCATTATTTGGAGTTGTGCATTTAAGGATCGAAATACATATAATTAAATAAAATAAGACTTGTGGTAATTCCATGTCTTATATTTAAATGGGACATTGTATGGTGGAAGGATTAAATTATGCAGTAACTATTTACTCAAAGGTTCTTTAATGATTAATGTTGAAATTTATATTATCCGGAAAGTCGTTGATCGCTAGGGAGGCTTATCCTATTATGAGAATAAATATTAGTTATTTAAATAAATTAATTGTTTAATTTATTTATTTAAATAAGATTAGAATTGTTCTAATTGATTTATTCACACCTAGGTTTAATATGGAGAACCTAAAGGGTCACACCATAAAAGGAAGAATAATTATTTAAGAAGTTAATGACATAATCGTAATAATATATGTTAAGTATATTTAATTTAATCTACGGTGATAGAATAAATTAAATAGCTTAATATTTATTATTTAATATTTTAGAAATATTAAATATAAATTAATAAGAGGAGTCTTATTAATATTATTACAATTATTATTATTTTAATTTCTAAAAGAGTTTAGGAATTAATTTAATATAAGTACTCTCATTTATTCCTAATAGGATTAGGAGGAAAATTAATTAAAGGAGTTTAATTAATTATCCCTAATAAGATCAGAGCCCATTTAATTAAAAAGAGTTTAATTAAAAATACCTTATTTTAATAGGGTTACTTGATATCTTTATAAGAGGAGTCTTATATCAGATATCACATATACGTTATTCCAATTGTTGGAGAGTACGCTCCTTTTCTATAGAGATAGAAAAACTAGGGTTTAGCCAACCACCCATCTTCTTGAATCCGTCTTCTTCCTTGGTGGATCACCTCTAGAGGCCAAACACTTGGGTGGCTAACGTTGATCAAAGGAAGGAACAAAACCCGGTTTATTCAAGTTGAACGCGAAAAGGATTGGAGGTGAACTTGTACCTGAGGAAGCTCGGATTTTCAAGGGTATGTTTCTTGTTCTTTCTTTTCGTTTAATTAATAATTGTGCATAAAGGGTGATCCAAGTTTATGGTTTGTAAAATTTTAAACTCTGATTTTTACACGTTTCCGCTTATTTATGCAATTTGATTGCGTTCTAGAATATTACAAACCTAACAGTGGTATCAGAGCCAAACCTTTATGCGAATTATTAATTGTTTTAATTTGATATTATATTGATATGTGTTTAGAACAATTTAATTGGGCATAATTTAATTGTATAAAATTTAAATAAAATAATAATAAAAAAAAACGGACCGAAATAAAGATTCGCCAATCCGGATTTTTTTTTTGCTGAAATCGGTACTGTAATTAAATGATTTGACAATGTATTAAGGATTCATGTATTAGTGTATATATATATATATATATATATATATATATATATATATATTATATATATATATGATATATGATATATTATATATATTAGTTACAAAATGATACTTGCAGGATATCAAAACATCCGCGACGATTATTATATATATATATATATATATAATAATAGTTTTAGTTTTATTATATATATATATATATATAATATTCTTAATAATTTTATTATTAAAATAAAATTTTTATTTTAATATTAAAATAAAAGTTTATTTTATATTAAAATATAAAGTTTATTTTAATTTTAAAATTAAATTTCATGCTAACTAATTAGAGTTGAAATTGGATTCCATGATAACTAATTGGAGTTGAAATTGGATTCTAAATAAAGGAGTTTATTTAGATATGAAATAAGATTTCATATTATTCAAAATAAAAGAGTTTATTTGTGAATATGAAAGAGAATCCTAATATCCTTAAATAAAGGAGTTTATTTAGATATGAAATAAGATTTCATATTATTCAAAATAAAAAGAGTTTATTTGTGAATAGGAAAGAGAATCCATGTTTCCTTAAATAAAGGAGTTTATTTAAATATGAAATAAGATTTCATATTATTCAAAATAAAGGAGTTTATTTGTGAATAGAAAAGATTCGTGTTTCCTTTAATAATTTTTTTTTTACATGGAATTGGATTCCATAATTAATTAAAATAAAGGAGTTTATTTTGATTAAAGATTTTGATTAAAATAAAATAGTTTATTTTATTCAAAATTGGATAAATTAAAATAAAATAGTTTTATTTTGATTTAAATTTGGATTAAAATAAAGGAGTTTATTTTGATTCAAAAATAGATTTTATACTAACTAAATTTGCCCATTAAATGATATCAATATATATATTGAATGTTTATTATTCATCGGATGAATGTTATTTATTGATGCATATGATGATGTGTATGATAATAAATGGGATTGATTATGGACAATTGACCAATGTGATTGGATTTTATTTTAGTTGGATGCATGAATGTATGAGTTTTATTAAAAGGGGTTACTGCGCATTACTCGTCTTCTCTAATTTTTCCGAATGTAAATTCTATTTCCCTCCATGTACTTCCCTCGATCACGATCAAGGTTTCTATTTATTTTAAATAGTTTTGTAATAGGAATAGTTAGAATAATTTTGAAGAATTGGAGATCAAGGGACAAGAAGCGCATGAAGATCCGTTTGTAATAGAGCCCGGGTTTAAATGTAATAGTTATATTTAAATATTATTTCTTGCACCCCTAGGGTTTGACCTTTTTGGTTCACTTGGTGGCTCTAGTGAACCAAACTAGAATTAAAGTCCATAATCAATTCGGGTAGAATATAGTATTCTATATGTGCATGTTTATACTATATATATTATATATTATGCAAACATGCTTCGCATGTTCATTAATATGACACGTATTTTATATATATATGTGCATGCGCGCTAAACAAGATGAGAAAAATTAATAATAAACCCCTCAAATTTTTTATATTAAGTCCTAAGCGTTCAAAGATATTTGGAATATCGAACGTCGCCTTCTAGCATGATAAAATTAATAGAGTATTAAATATTTAATATGAGTTTGTTGTGTCACCACAAGGCAAGTATTAAGTATTTAAGATGTTAATTTATCACATTTGATGCTTATAAAGAAAATTGAACAATATTGTTTTGTTGTGTCACCACAAGGATGATATTTTTCTTTTTTGAATATATGTAGTGCTAGGTTGGACTTAACTTGGATAATTTTGATTCGGATGTGCCACCACTTGATCAAAATAATCTAAGAGGCAAAAGAAAAGGAGTTGCATAGTTGATGTAATTGACAAAAGTTGTCTACCTATTTATTTATATATAGTTTGTTGTGTCACCACAAGGCTATATACATTTGAAATGGGATCCTTATTCTCACTAGCAAATCTTTAATTAGATTTTGCCGAACTATATTATTGAGGGTAATATAGTTTGAAGAAAATAGTGGAAGATACCAATTTAAAATAAGACCTAATTTATTTTGGTAATTAATTAAAGAATGTATGTTAAAATGTTGTTAATTACAAATTCATTTCTGTAATTTTACAATGTCTAAAATTACTATCACTTTGCGAAGCATATTAAATGCTAAATTAAATTAACGGAATTAAATTAAGCGGATTGGTTAAGGAATTTGAGAATAGTTCTCATAGTGAAAAGCTATCTTATGTCCTTAATACGCCTATCCACGCAATGGTTGCGCATAATGCCTCTAAGGAAGACATTGCTACTTTTAGAAAGTGGCAAGATGATGCACTGATTGGCTCAATGCATCATGCTCGCATCTATAAAGTAACGAGCTTCAAACACAAGATGAAACTATGGATGCTTTCTTATATTCCCGCACATCAAGTAGTTGATGGTGAGGAAAATGGGGGACCGATAGATATCGAGATATCTAAGGAGCTCTTCCGATCTAGAATGACCGATGACACTACAGTACAGATAAAAGTCCTTAACATTATCAATTTGATTGATCAATTAGGACAACGAGTTATGTCATGGATGGAGAGTTGAGCCAAGATTTGATCTTGCACTCACTCTCGGACTCTTTTCACAATTGTTGTGAATTTTTCATAGGGACAAGCTAGATATCGGCCCATTGATTTGCTTAACGTGTTGAAAAATGTTGAGAGTCACTTTCAAACAAGAAAAACCAAGTCTTCTTGGTAGGGGCCAAAGGATCTTACGAAAAGAAGAGCGATTCAAAGAAGGTAAATGAAAAGGAAAAACAAAGGATAATAAGAACAAAAGCGTCACGGATAGCAAAGGAGCTTGCTTCCCTCTGCAATAAGCACGGACCTTTGGAAAGAAAGCTGCGAGAAGCATCTTTGAGAGGCTAACCAAAGAAGCTTAGTGAAGTTTTGGTTACAATACGATTTTTGTTCATGATTGAAATAAATTTTTCTTTAAGTCAAGGTTCTACTTGGGTATTGGATCCGACTTTGGTTATCATAAATATAGATTTATGAAGGGACCAAGCGTAAGTAGAAAGTTAAACAAAGATAAGTAATCCTATGTGTGGAAAATGAAGCAAAGGTTCTTTGTATTAGCTATAGAAACTTATAGTTTAGCATTGCCTACGGGCAAATCTATTAAGTCAATAAGTTGTTATTGTATTCCAATTCTTGTTAGAAACATTATTTCCATTTTATTGTTGGACAATAAAATTTTTGGTATTATAATTAGGAACAATTGTTGTTCTATTTATAATAATAATGTTTCAGTATAGAATGAAAAGATCACTTAATGGATTTTGTATACTTGACTTACGTGAAAATAATTTTACAAATTGAACAAACTAGTATAAGAAAAGGAGATGATCATTTAAAGAGTTGAATGTGTGTATTTGCTGAAATACAAGTGTGAATTATTTGAAAGGTTCAAAGAATTCAGAAGTGAAACAAATTGGCAAAGTATTAAGATTCTTTGATTAGATCAAGGAATAAATACTTGTGCAATAAGTTTCTAGATCATCTCAAATGGTTTTTCTCATAATGGACACCTCATGATACGTAATAATTGATTGATGTATATGAAAGGAAAAATCATACCTTGTTGAACATGGTACGGTCCAAAATGATTTTACCGACATTCCAGTATCCTTCTAGGATCATGTCCTTGAAATGGCTGCATATCTACGAAAAGGTAACCTCAAAATCTAGCCCCAAGACTCCATAAAAGTTATGGACAGAGAGGATTCCTAATCATAAGTATGTTAAGATAAGGGGTTGTCCAACTTATGTGAAAAGGTTTCAAAGGATAAGCTTGGGACAAAATTTGACATGTACAGATTTGTGGGACATCCTAAAGTAAGTTTAGGGCATATGTTCTATAATCCTACATAGCAAAAGGTGTTTATTGCGAAACACCCTGCCTTCTAAGATAAAGGTGTTTATCATTAAAGGGGCTAGTGGGAGGATAATAGATCTTGAAGAGTTCATGATCCACAAAACACTATAAGTCAAATAAGAGGAACACTCAGAGATGAACCTATTGTACCACAACTGAATCGTAAATCTGAAATAGTACTGAAGATACCTAGGAGGTATGGATTTATCATGGATGATGATGATGAGGTACACATCATAGAAGATGATGATCCAGTTACATACGATGAGGTAAGTGTTGTAGACACTCAGAGAAATGGATTGAAGCAAGTTTCTCAAATATGGAACATTCGTTTTGATGGGGCAATCAAAAGAGTTTGATTTTATCCAAAATAAGAATGAACCTAGTGTGTACAAAAGGGTCAGTGGGAGCATCGTGACATTTCTAGTACTATATGTTGATATACTACGGATAAGGAATGACATACCAATGCTACAATCAGTAAAGATAAAGTTGTCTAAACATTCCTCCATGAATGATTTGGAAGAGTATCTTAATTGGGGCTATAAATCTATATAGATAGATTTAAAAGGATGCTCGACTTAACCCAAGGAACGTATATTCATTTGATGCTAAAGTCGTTTAGCATGGCAAACTCCAAGAGATGTCTCATGTCGATGAGCTATGGAGTGTATCTCTCTTAATAGTTCCCACAGACTCCTAAAAAGAGAGGTCGCATGAGTAACAATCATGTATGCAATGAAATGTATGAGACCTGATGTTGATCAGTCATATTATGGAGAAGTTCACTATGAGTAAGTGAAAAACATCTTAAAGTGCTTAACCGGCACTAAGGATGTGATCATATTCATGGTGGGTCTAAATTAAAACTAGAGGGCTTAGCGAGACTCAAGTTTTTCGAACGCAGACCAAGATGACGAGAAAAATCCACTTTAAGGTAAAGCGTTATCTTGAGCAAATTAGTGCGTTGAATTGGAAAGGTTCCAAACTTGAAAGAGTTCTTTGGTTTAGTGATAAAGACAAAGTATATAGCTATAAATGAAGCTGCAAGTTGATTGTTTGGATTAAAAGTTCATTACAGAACTAGGAATAGTTCCCAAGTCTCATCTTGGATCTAAACATGTGTTGTGGCACTTTCATTTGATTATAAGAATCATTGAAAGATGGGAAATCACTATAGAGATGGTGGACTCTCAAGAACAACATTACATATCCATTAACTAAAGCTTATTCAACAGCAGGATAATCGTCACTTAGAGAAGAAGAGTATAAGATACAATGGCGATTGGCTTTAGTGTAAGTGGGAGATTGAAAGTAATATGCACACAAGCCAATCATGTTTGATGATAAAGCATATACTTTGTAACAATCTTGTTCATTTATTAATAAAAAGTATTAATTTATTAAAGGCTTTTAATTATCTATATGATCTTTGTTTTTTATAATATGTGATAAACCCATAGTTTTAAGCAATGCTTTTAGAATAATGATGATGATCATTCTAATGAGATCTAAATTCTTAGAAAGCTTAAAACTAAATTAGTTCCCAATCATTGGATTACTAAATTGGGGATTAGTGAATCCGGATAGATTGGTACATACGTTGCTTGCTCATTGGATGAGGATGATTGATCTCATGATCATTTGTGTGGAGACACTAAAGCAAGTATGTAGGTGCTTATTAGAGAATAAGTTCACTAAACGTGGCTCGCTAAGGAATACCTAATGGAGTTTTACTTGCCTGTCAATAGGAATTCCAGTAGTGATAGTAGTACAAGTGATCCTTGGACTTGAGATCATCATAGTATCTTGTGTATGATGAGTTATACTTTGACTTATTCCTTAAGACCCTTAGGGTATATCAAAGGGTATGCTCGGGTATAATAAGTTATACATGGAGATAATGTATGATCAATAAAGAATCTACCACTTATTAAAAGAATAGAAATGTCTATGTGATTGGATAAATGACAACCCAAAGAGTCCTTGGCGGCGAGAATGAAATTAGAAAGGAGTTTCTAATTTGCATTATTTGGAGTTGTGCATTTAAGGATCGAAATACATATAATTAAATAAAATAAGACTTGACAGTAATTCCATGTCTTATATTTAATTGGGACATTGTATGGTGGAAGGATTGAATTGTACGGTAACTATTTACTCAAAGGTTCTTTAATGATTAATGTTGAAATTTATATTATTTGGAAAGTCGTTGATCATTAGGGGAGGCTTATCCTATTGTAGAATAAATATTATTTATTTAAATAAATTAATTGTTTAATTTATTTATTTAAATAAGATTAGAATTGTTCTAATTGATTTATTCACAATAGGTTTAATATGGAGAACCTAAAGGGTCACACCATAAAAGGAAGAATAATTATTTAAGAAGTTAATGGCATAATCGTAATAATATGTTAAGTATATTTAATTTAATCTATGGTGATAGAATAAATTAAATAACTTAATATTTATTATTTAATATTTTAGAAATATTAAATATAAATTAATAAGAGGAGTCTTATTAATATTATTACAATTATTATTATTTTAATTTCTAAAAGAGTTTAGGAATTAATTTAATATAAGTACTCTCATTTATTCCTAATAAGATTAGGAGGGAAAATTAATTAAAGGAGTTTAATTAATTATCCCTAATAAGATTAGGGAGCCCATTTAATTAAAAGAGTTTAATTAAAAATACCTTATTTTAATAGGGTTACTTGATATCTTTATAAGAGGAGTCTTATATCAGATATCACATATACGTTATTCCAATTGTTGGAGAGTACGCTCCTTTTCTATAGAGATAGAAAAACTAGGGTTTAGCCAACCACCCATCTTCTTGAATCCTTCTTCTTCCTTGGTGGATCACCTCTAGAGGCCAAACACTTGGGTGGCTAACGTTGATCAAAGGAAGGAACAAAAACCTGGTGGATTCAAGTTGAACGCGAAAAGGATTGGAGGTGAACTTGTACCTGAGGAAGCTCGGATCTTCAAGGGTATGTTTCTTGTTCTTTCTTTTCGTTTAATTAATAATTGTGCATAAAGGGTGATCCGAGTTTATGGTTTGTAAAATTTTAAACTCTGATTTTTATACGTTTTCGCTTATTTATGCAATTTGATTGCATTCTAGAATATTACAAACCTAACAAACACTGTTGAACTACCCGGTAGTAAGAGTACAGTAATACGCGTAGTTGCACAATAGCACACGATATTGATTATTGATGCTTACGTGAGAAGTCACTCAGTTATACTCAATTATTGCTACAGTAATTGCTGCATCATATTAGTTATATTATTGATTCAATTATTGTTACAGTATCATCTGCATTATACGATATATTATTAAATCAATAATTGAGACGGCAAAGTTATTCATATTATTATTTGCAATATTGACAATGTCTAGAAGTTCTGTCAAGGAGAGGTTTGGTCACCTAATTGCGTGTCAATAAGGAGAAATCCTTATTGGAAAGCCCCCTCTTTCCTGGGAACGACCTGGTTGTTAAATATTGTGAATTATAATATTAATGATGAATAAGTTCGTGTTGATTAAAGATAAATTTTATAGTTCCATTGTGTTGGACTTATTTGTGTTAGTATAATTGACGTCTGGATGATATATTATTCAATTGGGTATTCGGGACACTTTTTGTGTCAGAGTACTATTCACGAGTTACTATTCACGAGTTACTATTCACGAGTTACTATTCACCCGGTCACTATTCACCGGGTCACTATTCACTCTAGTATTGTGCATTCAGGTATTTGGGTACAATATTATTCCATGAGGAGATGTGCTAATTTTTCAGACTGTTGGTTGAAGATATAATAGTAAGTCAATATGGACCATTTGGTGGAGTTATAATAGTAAATCAATATGGTTTATTTGGTTTAAAGTTTTAATAGTAAATCAAGTATGGACCAGTTGTTTTAAGTTTTAATAGTAAACCAATATGTGTCGTCAGTTTAATAGTAAATCAATCTGGACCGTTCATGAATTAGTTCTTATTCATTCCATTTTCCTATAAATAGAAGCTCATTCCTTCATTATTTCTTACGAATTCTTTGAAACTCTAGAGAGAGAATTATAAGAGAACCTATAGAAAAGTATTCGCTACTTCCCTACTCTTATATTCGGTTTCTTTTTTAGTAAAGGATGTTATTTGTTGTACTCATGAAGAGAACTTACATTATTTCATTATTTATTATTCTATTGGAATAACTTTTGTATCATGAGCTACCCTATACATGGTGACATTCTTCTAATATTCCGTTCTTTATTATTTACAGCCGGAATATCCTGTACATGCGTTCTGCAGGACTGGTTCCATTATTTATTGTTTCTATCGGAATATCACATGCATGCGTTTCTGTGGGACACGGTTCCATTATTTATTATTCGTCGGAATATCACGTAAAATGCGTTCTGTGGGACTTGGTTCCATTATTTATTATTACATTAGAATATCTTGTGCGTGCGTTTAAGCGGGACCTTGTTCCATCCATTATTATTACATTGGAATAACTTTGCTGTCTTGATTACATCGCATGCATGGTGATTTCTTTTGTTATTCCATTCTTTATTATACTCGGTGAGGTTAAAACTTTGACTTCTATACCCATGAAATTAGTGGAATATCTTTGATATTTGTGCTTAAATCGATATCATTTCATGGAAATATTCTTCCGAGCATTCTTGAATTTTACTCTACAAAGCGATATCATGTTGATAATTTGAGCGTTATCGGTTCTGGATAAATTAATTCTTGAACTTGTTTTATTGAATTCTTATATCATTGTCATCATCCTCATGTTTATATTATGTTGAAAGTCATACGTGGCATGTAATGCATAGATGGACTTGGTATGATTATGACGAGGATTATTCGGTATAATCATAAGCTTAGTAATGTTACAAATGATATGGAAAAAGTCCTCATTGGCCCGTAGTGCATTGATGGGCGATGTTTTTTGGTATGATTATGGCTATAGATTTCTTTGGTAGTAGTGCGAAGATGAATTGTTTTATGGGATGATCAAGACCAGTTGATGAAAACATGATTATCTTAAAGTCAGAAAGTAGTGCATGGATAATTCGTGGTCGTGATACTAAAGAATATCCTTGGTAGTAGTGCGAGGGTGATTCGATGGTGTGGGTTATTTATTGTTTGAGTCCCAATGATAAAAGTGATAAAAACCTTTTAAATCATAGAAGATAGTAGATTTCATTCTCTACTTGACTCTTTTAATGGATTGCTTGTTCCGCTGCAGTTAAACTTGATATTTATTATATTTTATCAATTTAACATTTTTGAAGGCTAACAATAAATTATTCTGCATTATCTTAGTCATAATATTTCTTGCTGGGCTAGTTGAGCTCACCCTTTCTTTTACTGTTCTCTTCAGGAAATGAGAATGTAGCTGGGACTAGTCGGGGAATAGAGTGATGGTCCTAGATGGTGCAATAGTAGTCCTCACTAGTCTGTGAAATAGTGTGATAATAATTGTAATGAGGACTCCTTTTAAGTTTGTATAATCTCTAGTAGACAATATTTGTATTCAAACTCACAGTTTATGTTTTGTTATATTGAATACAATAGTTGTATTTGAATTTTGTACCATGTATCTGGCGACTCAAGATGGGTGATGTATACCTAATTTTGGGGGCGTCACAGTTGGTATCAAAGCTTAGGGATATGAACCCTGGCTAAGATGTGAGAATTGAACTAGGAGGGGAGAGACGGGGAATTCCTTCGCTAGTATGACCTACCTAAGTTTTTTTTGTGGTATTTAATTGGTCGGTCAGAATAAAGGGATAATATGTTACATGTCAATTAACCTTTTGTTTTATGGCAGTATCTGAAAATGACGTCTGAGAATGTTGAGAATAGCAATGGAGCACAGGCGACCGTTGATTCACCACATATCAATAATCAGGATAATGTGCATCAGGAAGGCGAAAATCCTCATGCAAACACCAACACTGACCAAATGATGAATGATGGAATGTTCAGAGGCTTTATGCAATTCATGCACAAAGAAAGCGTGAGAGCGGCTCTCATCCAAAATGTAGGTGGAAACACTGGAAACTCTCGGACGGTCACCGCTAAACAGTTCAAGGAGCTGGGACCACCGGAGTTTATTGGAGAGCCAAAACCACTTAAGGCGGAAGCATGGATAAAGCATATCACCAAGATATTTGATGTCTTGGGATGTTCTGAGGAGCAAAAGGTTTCCTTTGCCACCTTTATGGTTCGAGGAGAGGCAGATTACTGGTGGGAATTGGTAAAGCGTACTCAACCTGCCGCACTGAAGATGT
Organism: Panax quinquefolius; assembly: GCA_020205615.1. Lineage (NCBI taxonomy): Eukaryota > Viridiplantae > Streptophyta > Magnoliopsida > Apiales > Araliaceae > Panax > Panax quinquefolius. The sequence continues at coordinate 63,614,160 of CM035171.1, read as the reverse complement.
CTTGGGAAAAGTTCCAAGAACTATTCAACGATATGTACTTTCCCGAAAGTATTCGCCATATAAAAGAGGTAGAATTCATCAAGTTGGAGCAAAATAATATGACCGTGTCATGAAGATGAGGCTAAATTCTGAGTTGTCGGTTTGCATCCCATTTGGTGGATAATGAGGAAGCGAATGACGCGAATGTTTTTACGAGGTTTGAAACCTGAGATACGTCAACATCTTATTTCTCATAAACTGTGTTTGTATTCAGATGTTGTAAATAGGGCTCAGTTAGTGGAGCGAGATAACGAGTTAACGCAACCAAAGGAGAGCAGTCATCGAAGCGGTGACAACAAGTGTGGAAGGAATCAACAAGCCAGAAATGGTAACCACTTCGGTGGTAATCAGGGCCAAAATAATAAGAATGGACATTTTAAGAAGAGGAGATTCAATAATGATGGAAGGACGTCAACACCAGCACCCGTTGTTAAGGAAGGAGAACGACCACCTATCATATGCTTCAAATGCGGAGGGGAGGGACACATCGAGTCCAAAGCTGCAGCGATCTGAGTCCAAAGCATGTTATAATTGTGGAAGAGAAGGTCACTTAGCCCGATTTTGTCGTTCACCGAAGACAAGTTCAGCTAGGATGGAGGCACCAAAGACCGTCCCAGAAAAGTCAAAGCCGATAGTGCAAGGGAGAGCATTTGTTGTGACCTCCCAGAAAGCAAGGAACCCGAATGAGGTCATCACGGGTAAGCTTATCATAAACTCTAGCGAAGTCTATACTTTATTTGATCTGGGTTCTACCCATTCTTTTATTTCTCCTACTTTGCATACCAACGATTAAATTTGACTCCGGAGAAATTAGACTTTGACTTATCTGTGGAAACTCCGTTGGGATAAACCTTCATTACATCCACTATTTATAAGTCTTGTTTGGTTCAAATCGGTAACCGCACATTACCTGCTGATCTTATTTCTTTAAAAATACTTGCGTTTGACGTAATTCTAGAGATTGATTGGTTAAATACTCATCATGCAAAAATTGATTATTTTCGTAAGGTTGTTAGTTTTCATATTCCTAATCAACCTATTATACGAATTCAAGCGACCAAACCATTAAAATCAATCATGGTCATTTCAAGCCATAAATGTATTCGTTTATTGAAAAATGGATGTCAAGCTTTCTTATCTCATGTCACAGATTTAAACAAAAATACGTCAGTTTTGAACGATATTTCTATTGTTAATAAATTTCCTGACGTATTCCCTGAAGAACTTCCTGGCCTACCCCAGAGCGTGAAATTAAATTTTGTATCGACCTTAAACCTGGTACAAAACCCATTTCCAAAGCCCCATATCGAATGGTTCCTATTGAAATTTAGGAGTTAAAGACCCAATTGCAGGAATTGTTAGACATTGGTTTCATTCGTCCTAGTACGTTTCCTTGGGGTGCTCCTGTTCTATTCGTGAAGAAGAAAGATGGGAGTATGCGACTTTGTATTGATTATCGAGAGTTAAATCATGTCACCATCAAAAATAGGTACCCATTGCCACGTATTGATGACCTGTTTGACCAGTTACAAGGAGCCAAATTCTTTTCAAAGATTGATCTTCGTTCTGGATATCACCAATTGAAGATTAGAGCCGATAACATTCCAAAGACGGCATTCAGAACTCGGTACGGGCATTATGAATTCCTAGTCATGTCCTTTGGATTGACTAATGCTCCTGATGCCTTCATGGATATGATGAACCGAGTATTCAAGGAATATTTGGATCACTTTGTGGTCGTCTTTATTGATGACATCCTTATTTATTCCAAAAGTCGTGAAGATCATGAACAACACTTGAGGCTGACAATCCAAAAGCTTCGTGAATACAATCTTTATGCCAAGTTGAAGAAATGCGAGTTCTGGCTTGAGGAAGTAGCATTCCTTGGGCACGTAGTATCAAGTCATGGAATATCTGTTGACCCGGCAAAGATTGAAGCTATTCAAAGCTGGGAGCAACCTAAATCAGTGACCGAAGTACGTAGCTTTCTCAGTTTAGCTGGTTATTATCGAACATTCGTGGAAGGATTTTCTCGAATCGTTACTCCATTAACTCAGCTGACTCGGAAAGATACAAAGTTCGGTTGGAGCGAAGAATGTGAGAAGAGTTTTCAAGAACTCAAGAGGAGACTCATTTCAAATTTTGTTACGACAATACCATCGGCTCGGAGGATTTGTCATCTCTGATGATGCTTGAGCAAAGGGTTGGGATGTGTTCTCATGCAACATGGAAAAGTCATAGCCTATGCCTCAAGATAACTCAAAGAATTTGAGAGGAATTATCCTACTCATGATCTAGAGTTAACAACTGTTGTCTTCGCACTTAAAATTTGGAGGCATTACTTGTATGGGGAGAAAGTGGAGATCTTTACGGATCATAAAAGCCTCAAATATTTCTTCACTCAAAAGGAACTCAACATGCGACAACAACGTTGGCTTGAACTGTTGAAAGATTATGATCATACCATCCAATACTGTAACGAACCCAAAATTCATACAATTTAATTCTCGACTTCGGTCATTAATAATACATTCAACCTCAAATTTTACATCATTAAACGATAATACAACCATTGAAATTTGTGAAATAATTAAAATTTTCTATTACAAACTATCCCCGTTCCCAAAACCTTCAACCTTTACATCTAAATATATCAGAATCATTTTAATACTACAATAGTTTACATTCGCAAAACAATATTACAATTCAACATTAATACATTATTCGAAACCTTAAACATGGTTCAAATAATAATAACACAACCAAAGTATATAAATCTTCAAGTATCACATCTGATTCAAGTCTTTCAAGTAACACATAACTTTACCTTGAATCTTGAACCTGCAAAAGTGGTTATTTGTAAGAGTGAGCTCGACAGCCCAACAAAGTCTAACAGTTTTCATGCATCACATAGCACATAATAACATGCTCGATATACATCTCATTAAAGTAACATGGCATACATGCTTTTAATTCACATAGCAAATATAAAGATTGAGTTCCTTACTCAACCATCATTACTTAGCCAAAACAATGCAGTCATATATTGACTTTAACATTTCATGATTTCAACATGTATAACATATCATGAAATTTAAAACAGTTCATCAAGTCCACATAGAAAATAGGAACCGAAAGACTTACCTTGATCGTTGTTTACCAATAATAGTTTAACAGCTTACAGTTATCTGCACTTCACGTTCCCTACACAATTATATAATCATACACATCAACTATTAGTCACATAACAATACATAGTAATTGTAATGTAAACTCTACTCCACATCTCATAATCATTCCTATTAATTAGCACACAATGTTCAATTAGATTGTGTTAACTTTTTGACTTATGGCTCACTATATTTCATTATCGAAGTTCATTCAAGTGCTTAAGTCTTGCTAGGACTACTTATTGGTTTTATATTAAACCTATTTCATATCATATAATATTCATTTCAATTGAATTGAAACACTTTTTAAGTTCGTTAACACTTGCACGAATTTGACGTTCATTAAATCACTTTTAGATTTGCCTCTCTTGTGTATGCTTACTATGCTTCTATAATTTATCTAATACATTATTTATTAATGTTAAGCATCATTATATTTACTAACATACATGTTTTATAACTTAGGACATCATCTTTTATGGTCAGGAGCACTACACATGCATATGTGCATGCCCGACGCCCTCCGATTGCCCCTGAAAACATAATAGTCCTAAAGATGACCATTTTGACTACTGTTACAGACCTCAAATTAAAAACCTTAAAGAATGAAAGTTTTAGGTCTACTCGTCCTCGTTCCGGATCATCTTGAATCATCTCAATCGGAGTTCGTATAAGAAAGTTATGGCCATTTTACTACAGGAGGCCAAAACTATCCGACTCAGACTTCTGTCTACGCGCCGCGGTGCGAGTACTAAGTCATACAGTGGCACCGCAGCGTGAGATTGGTGCTGGGGTGCGAATTTCAGCGCTGGGGCACAAACTTACATTTGAGTAGCGAATTTTAACCTTTGGGGCTCCATTTTTGGTATTGGGAAGCTAAAAACTAACGTAACGCAATGACCCTGAAGAATATAACAACTAAATTTCTGTCTATAACTTAATTTCTAACACTAATTAATATGTATAACTTATGCCAATTACACATATATACATTACCCAACATGCATATACTAATTTAAACCACTAAACAACGATCACAAAAAACTTAATTCCTTGAAAACACTGTTTTCATCTAAAACACCATTACCGATGTTTGTTTACACAGTGAACATGGTAAACATAATTTATAAACCAATTTGATTCTTTTGAATTATGTTTCTCTTAATTTGCTTACCCCGTTATCATATACAAGGTTCAATTTCATAATTTCACAATTAATATACACTAATTTTGTTATCTTACAAAAATCATATTCATGCATATGTGTTCACTATAAAACCAATTCCCCTTACTTGTATACATAAATTAGCATACAATCTTGTCTATACGCTAAACATACAATCATATATATATGCTAGTATAACACTTGCAACAATATGGTTTTATTGAGAATCTTTGTAAAAACCTTATACACATTGAAACTCAAGAACACAGACACAGAGAACGTAAACATATATATATATTAAGGTTTTAAAACATACCTTTTGTCGCTTTAGAAACCCTTGCTAATCACTGACAATAAGAATTCGGAACCTTCCCTTGTTGTTTCTCTCTCTTAAAACTCTCTCTCTCTCTCAAAGTCTCCATGATTTTCTTCTTAGGCTTAGCAAACACTTAGAATGCGTAAACAAAACCACTGGTAACCAATCGTAAATGGCCATAATAAGCCCGATTGAATAATATCAGTTACCAAATATAACATATAGGTTATAAATATATTTTATTTATTATTTTATTTATATAATTTATATAATATTTCAAAATTCAAAAGAACTCCAAAAGCCATAAGGCTTCGTTTGGCAAAACTCTTTAAAATTAAAGAATTAATATATTTAAGCCTTGTTTGGCAAAATAAATTAAAACTACTTTATTTTATTTTAATAACTACTTATAATATAGTTATTTGTCACACTTCTAATTAATTAAGTTTTCATACTTAATTTAATCAATACCAATAACAATTCATTGCATAATATAATAATTTATTTAATCATTATAAACCCTCTAACTTAATTATTAAATTAAATTAGATTACTATCTCAAAATAATTACTTTCATTAACTCATTAATTATTTATTAAACAAATAAATAATCAAATCACATCAAATTAATTAAACAAATAAATAATCAAATCACATCAAATCAATTAAACAAATACTTATTCAACGATAAACACATCCATTAAATATTTATATAATTCAATAAATATTTAAATATTAATTAAAATACTGGATTATTACAAATACCATCTGGAAAAGCGAGCGTGGTAGGCGACGCATTGAGTAGAAGATCATATGCAAGCACTGAGTGCGATATTGTCAACGCAAAGGCCCATTTTGTGTGACTTGCAAATGATGGAGATAGAGTTAAAAACTCAGGGACCCATGTGATGATGGCAAATATACGAGTAGAACCGACTTTAATTGATAAAGTTAAAAGTTTGCTCAAGCTCTGAGACTGAGGTGATGTGTATGAGGAAGAAAGTGCAAGAAGGTGCTATCTTAGGAAGTAAGAATCGATGAAGAAGGAATACTTCGAGCCAACTCCAGACTTTGTGTTCCTAACGATCCTGATTTAAAGTATAAAATCATGATGGAGACACACAACACACCGTTTGCAATCCATCCTAGGAGTACCAAAATGTATCATGATCTTCGACTTACATTTTGGTGGAGCAATATGAAGAGAGAGATAGCGGAGTTTATCTCAAGGTGTTTAACTTGTCAACGAGTCAAGGCAGAGCATCAAGTACCAAAAGCTCCATTGCAACCACTTGAAATTCCAGAATGGAAGTGGGAGCACATTACCATGGATTTCGTTACCGATTTTCCTAAGGTTTCTCAAGGCATAGATGCAATTTGGGTCATTGTTGATAGATTGACCAAGTCTGCTCATTTCTTACCGATCGAGAAACATATACACTTGAAGCGTCTTGCTCAGTATATATATAAATGAGATTGTAAGATCGCATGGTATCTTGCGGTATCCATAGTTTACGATCGAGACCCAAGATTCACTTCACAATTTTGGGTTAGTTTGCAAAAAGCTATGGGCACAGACTTACGATTTAGCTAGGCATATCATCCTCAGACGGACGGACAGTCGGAGAAGACTATTCAAACTCTTGAAGATTTATTAAGACTCTGTGTCCTTAACTTCAAGGGAAGTTGGGACAAGTTCTTACCATTGGTGGAGTTTTCCTACAATAACAGTTATCAAACAAGTATTGACATGGCTCCATTTGAGGAGTTGTATAGAAGAAAGTGTCGTTCTCCAGTATGCTGAGATGAGGTGGGTGAAGCAACATTGTTGGGACCGGAGTTGGTACGTATGACTACAGAAAAGATTCAAACGATCCGACAACGTATAAAAACTTCACAAGATCGATAAAAGAGTTATGCTGATCTTCATCGAAAGGACATAGAATTCGATATTGGAGATCATGTGTTGTTACGTGTTGCTCCATGGAAAGGAGTTACGAGATTTGGAAAGAGAGGAAAGCTCAATCCTCAGTTCATTGGCCCATTTTTAATTCTTGAGCGAGTGGGAACTGTGGCCTATAGACTCGCCTTACCGCCAAGTATGTCTCGTATTCATAATATTTTTCACATATCTATGTTACGTAAATATATGAAAAACACAAACCACATTATTGAGTTAGAACCAGACGAGATAGAGGAAGATTTAACGTATGAAGAGTTACCTGTTAAAATCTTGGATAAGAAGGATCATGTTCTACGCTCCAAGGTTATACCTCAAGTTAAAGTTTTGTGGAGAAACCATGATGTGGAGGAAATGACTTGGGAGTTAGAATCTGAGATGAAGTTAAGGTATCCTCATCTCTTCGACATACCAGGTATGTACCCTAATTTCGAGGATGAAATTTCATAAGAAGGGGAGGTTGTAAGACCCCAACTTTTATGAATAAAGAATATTTTTTTTCGAATTATATTTTTGAATATTATGGTATTAATTTGATATAATGTTATAGTTGTGGGTAATATTTATAAATTTTACAAAGTACGCAAGTTGTTATATAATATTTGATTGGTCGGGGAATATTCGTTTTAACAGGGAATATTCGTACAATGGCATAATCATTGGTGGACCCCACAACGGAATTATTGTCGGATTGAAAAAATGACAAAAATACTTTATGAAAATAACTTATGGAGGTGTTACCGTTAAAGCTGTTGAACTACGGTAGTAAAAAAATGCGATGTCTGGCGTAGTTGCACAATAGCTTTACGGTGTTGATTATTGATGCTTACATGAGAAGTCACTCGGTTATACTCAATTATTTACTACTGAATTCTTTGCATCATATTTCTCATATTATTGATTCAATTATTGTTCTGATTATCATCCGCATTATATGATATATTATTAAATCAATAATTGAGATGGCAAAGTTATTCATATTATTATTTGCAATATTGACAATGTCTAGAAGTTCTGTCAAGGAGAGGTTTGGTCACCTAATTGCGCACCAATAAGGAGAAATCCTTATCGGAAAGCCCCCTCTTTCTTGGGAACGACCTGGTTGTTAAATATTGTGAATTATAATATTAATGATGAATAAGTTCGTGTTGATTAAAGATAAATTTTATAGTTCCATTGTGTTGGACTTATTTGTGTTAGTATAATTGATGTCTGGAGGATATATTATTCAATTGGGTATTCGGGACACTTTTCATGTCGGAGTACTATTCACGAGTTACTATTTACGAGCTACTATTCATAAGTTACTATTCACGAGTTACTATTCATGAGTTACTATTCAAGAGTTACTATTCACCCGGTTACTATTCACTCTAGTATTGTGCATTCGGGTATTTGGGTACAATATTATTCCATGAGGAGATATGCTAATTTTTCAGACTATTGGTTGAAGATATAATAGTAAGTCAATATGGACCGCTGGTGGAGTTATAATAGTAAATCAATATGGTTCGCTGGTTTAAAGTTTTAATAGTAAATCAGTATGGACCGTTGTTTTAAGTTTTAATAGTAAACCAATATGTACCGTCCGTTTAATAGTAAATCAATCTGGACCGTTCATGAATTAGTTACTATTCATTCCATTTTCCTATAAATAGAAGCTCATTCCTTCATTATTTCTTACGAATTCACTGAAACTCTAGAGAGAGAATTATAAGAGAACCTATAGAAAATTATTCTGCTACTTCCCTACTCTTATATTCAGTTTCTTTTACGGTAAAGGATGTTATTTGTTGTACTCATGAAGAGAACTTCTGTTATTTCATTATTTATTATTCTATTGGAATAACCCTGTATACGCGGGCTACCCTATACATGGTGACATTCTTCTAATATTCCGTTCTTTATTATTACGCCGGAATATCACATGCTAATCGCGTTCTGTGGGACACTGGTTCCATTATTTATTGTTACATCGAATATCACATGCGTGCGTTCTTTGGGACTGGTTCCATTATTTATTATTACGTTTGAATATCACGTAAAATGCGTTCATGGGACTTGGTTCCATTATTTATTATTACATTAGAATATCTTGTCTTCATGCATACGTTCTGTGGGACCTTGTTCCATCCATTATTATTACATTGGAATAACACACGCTGTCTTGATCTATCGCATGCATGGTGATATCTTTTGTTATTCTATTCTTTATTATACTTAGTAGGTTAAAACTTTGACTTCTATACCCATGAAATTAATGGAATATCTTTGATATTTGCGCTTCATCTAGTATCTTTTCATGGAAATATTCTTCTGAGCATTCTTGAATTTTACTCTACAAAGCAGTATCATGTTGACAATTTGAACGTTATCAGTTCCTGGATAAATTAATTCTTGAACTTGTTTTATTGAATTCTTATATCATTGTCATCATCCTCATGTTTATATTATGTTAAAAGTCATCTGCGTGGCTGTAGTGCATAGATGGACTTGGTATGATTATGACCGAGGATTATTCGGTATAATCATGCTTAGTAATGTTACAAATGATGTGGAAAAAGTCCTCATTGGCCCGTAGTGCATTGATGGACAGTTTTTGGTATGATTATGGCTATGGATTCTCTTTGGCCGTAGTGCAAAGATGAATTTTTTTATGGGATGATCAAGACCGTTGATGAAAACTTGATTATCTTAAGCCGTAGTGCATGGATAATTCATGGTCGTGATACTAAAGAATATCCTTGGCCGTAGTGCAGGGGTGATTCGATGGTGTGGATTATTTATTAAGCTGAGTCCCAGCGATAAAAGTGATGAAAAACCTTTTAAATCATAGAAGATAGTAGATTTCATTCTCTACTTGACTCTTTTAATGGATTGCTTGTTCCGTTACAGTTAAACTTGATATTTATTATATTTTATCAGTTTAACATTATTGAAGGTTAACGATAAATTATTATGCATTATCTTAGTCATAATATTTCTTACTGGGCTAGTTGAGCTCACCCTTTCTTTTAATGTTCTCTTCAGGAAATGAGAACGTAGCTGGGACTAGTCGGGGAATAGAGTGATGGTCCTAGATGGTGCATTAGTAGTCCTCACTATTATGTGAAATAGTGTGATAATAATTGTAATGAGGACTCCTTTTGAGTTTGTATAATCTCTAGTAGACAATATTTGTATTCAAACTCACAGTTTATGTTTTGTCGTATTGTACAGAACAATTGTATTTGAATTATGTACCATGTATCTGGCAACTCATGATGGGTGATGTATACCTAATTTTGGGGGCGTCACAGTTGGTATCAAAGCTTAGGGATATGATCCCTGGCTAAGATGTGAGAATAGAACTAGGAGGGGAGAGACGGGGAATTCCTTCGCTAGTATGACCTACCTAAGTTTTTTTTATGGTATTTAATTGGTTGGTCAGAATAAAGGGATAATATGTTATATGTCAATTAACCTTTTGTTTTGTGGCAGTATCTGAAAATGACATCTGAGAATGTTGAGAATAGCAATGGAGCACAGGCGACCGTTGATTCACCACATATCAATAATCAGGATAATGTGCATTAGGAAGGCGACAATCCTCATGCAAACAACAACATTGACCAAATGATGAATGATGGAATGTTCAGAGGCTTTATGCAATTCATGCAACAAATGAAAGAGAGCGGCTCTGTCCCAAAATGTAGGTGGAAACATCTTGGAAACTCTCGGACGGTCACCGCTAAACAGTTCAAGGAGCTGGGACCACCGGAGTTTATTGGAGAGCCAAAACCACTTAAGGCGGAAGCATGGATAAAGCAGATCACCAAGATATTTGATGTCTTGGGATGGTCCGAGGAGAAAAAGGTTTCCTTTGCCTCCTTTATGTTGCGAGGAGAGGCAGATTACTGGTGGGAATCGGTAAAGCGTACTCAACCTGCCGCACTGAAGATGTCTTGGGAAAAGTTCCAAGAACTATTCAACTACAAGTACTTTCCCAAAAGTATTCGCCATATAAAAGAGGTAGAATTCATCAAGTTGGAGCAAAATAATATGATCGTGTCACAGTATGAGGCTAAATTTGCAGAGTTGTCCCGGTTTGCATCCCATTTGGTGGATAATGAGGAGCGAATGACGCGAATGTTTTTGTGAGGTTTGAAACCTGAGATACGTCAACATCTTATTTCTCATAAACTGTGTTTGTATTCAGATGTTGTAAATAGGGCTCAATTAGTGGAGCGCGATAACGAGTCAACGCAACCAAATGAGAGCAGTCATGGAAGCGGTGACAACAAGCGGTGATAACATTCTCGTATTCTAACTCGTATACTAATTCCACATATATGACATACCATTATTCATACGTTCTCGTATAATTCCTCATATAGTATTCGTATTCCTTACCTCGTACAATACCTACGTATTATACAATCATCGTTTAATTCATTAATCACATTTCCTTTCCTTCTCGTAAATCATTTTCCTTAAACGTTAGGTTTTAAATCCATAGGCGAAATATTACGTTTTCCATAACTGAAATATTATTAGATATTTCATCTCACCTCGATATTCTATCATTACGTATTTCTCAGAAGTTCAAAAATAATTCCCGAACAGAAATGCGTGAATAGTGTTTTTCAGAAATTTTTTTGGAAAACTTTTATTTTCGTCTTGGAAATTCAAACTAGCCAAAATCCTACGATGTTCTGACATTTCTAGGTTAGAGAACGACGTTCGATTAGCGTGCTCCATAAATAATCAATTAAATTCATTTAATAAAAAAAAAATTTAATTCTCAAAAATCCGATTTTCTCGGGCTTTACAACACCTGGACATGATACTCAGGATTGTTGGCCTTGAAGCACAAGATCCAAGACCTGATAGACAATGGGGAGATCGTGGTCACCAAACCAGATCAGCCTCACGTTCAAGACAACCCTCTTCCTCAGCACAAAGAAGAAGAGGTGAACATGATCAATTGAAGCAACGAACAGAGTTCCAATTTCAGTTGTGAATCCTCCCAGACCCTCAAAGACTATAATGACAAATGGGATTATGCCAAGTTCTAGTTCACAATGGAACGAAAGATGAAAGCTCTATGTAAGCAAATTGAACAATTGGCAGAACTGGTGACTTATCAGCATCAAGTGACACGTCAATTAATCAGTTAGGAGCATGCCAGTCTCCTGCCTCTTGTCTTGAATATTCCCTCGTCACTTTCAGAAAATGAAATGCTGGAAGACAAAGTGACAATGAGAGCAAATGCCAAGGCTCGTCAGGATTTTGCCAACGAAAAGGAATTCACCTATTTGGGCCAACCTATGGAGGAAATCCTTCATATGTTAATCAATAAAGGAAGGATCAGTTCCCTTCTACCTCCAATCAACCCCCGTTCAGGATGGTAAAATTCCGATGGAGTATGTCAATATCACTCCCAGTCTCATGGTCACAAAGACGAGAAGAATGTTGGGCACTCCACCACCTTATCCAAAATCTAATTGGCGGTGGTGTCACGCACTTAGCAGACTGGCGATCTTTGTGTTACGTGCAAGTGAGAATTCGGTCCTACTAAGTGGAAGAGTGTGGTAGCGATCATATCCCTTTGAAACTGATGGGGTTAACAAATCACTCACAATGCCAACAATTCAACTCAAGGGAAGCAACAATCCTTTGAAAGTGGCCGCTCCTGAGCCAATCAACTTGCAGTGAATAGCACAATATCCTATTGTTAGCTTGGACAAAGTTCCGTGGAATTATGGAGAAAGTGAAGGATCCACATCACATACAACTGCTACAGTGTCAAAGGAAAATTCACTGTATCTTCCCCAACGGGTGATGAAGTCAACCATCAAATCAAAGGGGAAAATACCCATGGAAAAGATTGAAAAATTCCTCCGCACTATGAGTCATAACGAAGCCACGATGGTTTTAAGCTTAAAGGAAGCTCCACAACAAATATCAATTTTGGACTTGGTCCTAACTTCTGAGAATCACCGGAAGGTCTTGTTGAAGGTTTTAGAAGAAGCCTATCTACCGACATCAGTTGATCCAAAAAAATTTCAACATCTGGTTGATCACATTTTCAACAACAATGTGATATCCTTCACTGATGATGATATACCGCCCGAGGGGATCGGTCATTACAAGACATTGCACATTGCGGTCTTGTCCACTGGATACATGCTAGCTGGAGTCTTGATAGATGGAGGTTCATCTCTTAATATCTGTCCATACGATACCTTGGTGAAGATGAATTTCAATCTCAACCGAATTCGGAGTAGCCATACTATCATCAAAGCTTTTGACGGAGCTCGTCAGAATTCGGTTAGGGTAATTGAACTGCCAATCGAAATTGGTCATCATACATTCTGCGTATCTTTCCATGTACTCAAGATAGATTCAGGATACAACCTGCTCTTGGGACGACCATGGATCCATATGGCTGGGGCAGTCCCCTCCACCCTTCACCAACAGTTGAAATACATTATCAATAATAGCCTGGTCACGGTCAACGCTGAACAAGAGTGTCCTCAACACGGGGACATGCCGTTCATCAACGCTAATGCAGATGTTGAACCGGTCAGTTTTCATGCCTTGGAAGTAAGCAATACCCAATATAATGCAATTGGAACGCCACATCCCGAACCCAAGATTTCCGCCGAAGTAATGTCAGCTACTCAGGAAATGATGTCATTGGGTCATCAGCCGGGAAAAGGGCTGGGTAAAGATCACCAGGGTATCAAGTACCCAATGTGATTAACCAAGCAAACTGGAATAGCTAGACTAGGCTATTCTGCCAGTTCTAGTCACAGGAATCCTCATAAGCATCAACAAATTCCTTCAGCTTCAACCATGCGGCGTTTATCTTCGCCTTCAAACTTTGAGTCCGCACAACCTCCTATAAAGGTGCCAGCCAATGTAATGGCTATGTTATTTCCCAAACCGGTACCGGTAAAGGAGAAAGAAGTCTTTGTTCCAAATCTCGCAGTGGAAGAGGAGGAACGAAGAATCAAACAAGACGTCATCCGAATGATGTCGAGCATACACATCATCGTTCATGACGAACATACCAACAGATACACCCCAGACGATGATTGCCCAGATGTATTGGCCATCATTTGGGACCGGGAGGATGATGGAAATCCCTCCATCACTATGGTCCACCCGGACTTTACCCTTGCCAATTGGAACAACACTCCTTGCATTGGTCGTCAAGGGTAAAGTGGGCAAAAACTCTTTCTGCCCTGTAGATATAATAACTGCTTACTTTTCTGTACAGTATTAGTCGTTTATTTTGGCAGTATATGCTAACACTGTGTATGATTAACACATTTCATATATACTAAGTGAAAGAATATTTTGTTTCAGGACTCTGAATTTAGATGTGCTTGTACTTGCTGATACGGTGCCTCTTCTCCACAAGGATTGTACATTTGATGTAGAGATGAATTCAGCCTTGATGGATATACATGATGACATTGAGGTGCCTCCAGAAATTCAAGAATGGGTTAAAGACAAACCCAAACCCAACCTTGATCAAACCACTTCTTTCAATCTCGGAACCTTAGAAAGCCCTAAGTTAATCCAGATTGGTTCTGACCTTACCCCAAACAAAAGGAATGACATGGTTATGCTATTAACCCAATTCCAGGATGTGTTTGCATGGTCTCATGAAGACATGGTGGGTTTGTCCACTGACATTGTACTTCATCGCCTTCCCATTAAAAGAGGATTTAAGCCGGTCGAAGCAAAAGCTCAAAGCGATTGAAAACACGAGTGGAGTTTAAAGGTGAAAGAGGAAATTGTGAAACAATTTCAAGCTGGCATCATCATGGTGTCCACATATCCTGAGTGGATATCCAACATTGTGCCTGTGCCTAAACCTGGAGGGAAGGTGCGAGTTTGCATAGATTACCGGGACTTGAACAAAGCTTGCTTAAAAGATAGCTTTCTCGTACCATTTATCCACATTCTTATTGACAATACTGCGCAATACGACATGTACTCCTTTGCTGATTGCTTTGCGGGGTACCATCAGATCATGGTTGCTGAGGAAGATCGTTAGAAAACTGCTTTCATCACACCTTGGGGAACCTTTTGCTATAGACGGTTTTCATTCGGCCTCATCAATGCCGGAGCCACCTATCAACGAGCTATGATGGCTCTTTTTCACGACTTAATGCACAAAGAGATCGAGATCTACGTGGATGACATCATTGTCAAATCCCAAAAGGAGGATGACCATATAGACCATCTCAGAAAGTTTTTCAACAGGTTGCGTAAGTACAACTTGAAGTTGAATCCAACTAAAGGCGCCTTTGGCGTTAAATCAGGCAAGTTACTAGGATTTCTAGTCAGCCACAAGGGGATTGAGCTGGATCCTGCCAAAATCCAGGCCATCACGGAAATGCCCATTCCTTAGACAGAAAAGGAAATACGGGGATTTTTGGGAAGAATCAACTTCATTAGCAGGTTTATCTCTCAACTCACAACAACCTGTGAGCTAATCTTCAACTAACAACAACCTGTGAGCTAATCTTCAAGCTATTAAGGAAGAACTCCTCCATGAAATGGAATGATGAGTGTCAAAATGCCTTCCTCACAATCAAGAAATAGCTAGTCAAAGCTCCCGCGTTGGTACCACCCATGGATGATGTTCCCTTGTTCATGTACCTGTCCATAAGTGACAATGCCATGGGCTGCATGCTGGGACAGAAAGATGATAGAGGATAAGAACGAGCTATCTATTACCTTAGCAAAAGATTCAACAACAGTGAACACAAGTACACTCTGATCGAAAAGACGTGTTGTGCTTTAGCATGGGCTTCCATGAGGTTACTGATAAGTAGGATTTTTACCTACTTATGGAGTACCAATTCATGTGAACTATGCCCATCTCAAGTACATTTTAGTCTATTTTAGCTGCATTTCATGTTAATTTGCATTGCACGTTCTTAAAACTCCTTTTGGTGAATAAGTGCGAGGAATCTACTGTTTTGGTGGTGTTATGGAGCATAAGGCAAATGGATGCTTGAAACGAGGTAAAAGGATGGGATATGCATGGCATGAAGGTGCATTGGTATAAGGAGATAAAGTATGGTCGAAAAGCGGGGAGGCGATAGTAGGAAAAGCAGGAACCAAGATCGGTGATTGAAAGTCGCGGTAATGCGCGACAAAAAATAATATAAGAATGCTTGGCGCTACTGCGATTACCCAGCCAGATCTTGGATGCTACTGCAAGTCTCGCGATCGCGAGAAAGATAAGCCTATGGAGCGCGTGCCCGCATGTGAGATCAGCCAAACATACGAACCTCATCGCAAGTCTCGCGGTAGTGAGGCTATTATCTTTGGAAGAGGGCGCTGACACGCCGCGATGTCTATCTTTGGCGATGTGTTTTATTTTATTTCTAAATTTTAAAGGTTGTATTTGATTTAAAAACGATTCCTGACTGATGTCAGGGGTATCATTCGACATTTTATTACTTTTTCACGTATCTTTACATCGTAATTAGGGTTTTTACTCTCGACAGAGGATTCCAACGTGGAAGGAGGCTATAACTCTACTTTTCTACTCTTTCTTGGGATTTCTCTACGAGAGCGGATTATTAATATTAGTTTTTGCTGGAATCTTATGAGGATTGAATATTGATGTGTATTCAACAATTGGGTTTGATAGTTTCATCTTTCATCTTTCAATTGTTGCTTATTGATCATGTTTAACTTTGATCCCATAATAGCTTTTGGTTTAGTCATGAACTAAACTCCATTATGGGATTCTAACGGATTTTATTATGTAGTTTGATTGCACACTTAAATGTTGGGTTGTTTTGCATATTATATGGGATGTCTGTCATAATTGTTTTGCATACATGAATGCTTGATCACCATTCGTTTCAGTATTTGTATGGAATTGACAATGAACATGCAAATATAATTTGTAATCATGATAGTATACATTATATAGGGTTGTGTTATATGGCTTATGTATTTCGTGAACGGATAGACATATCTTGCATTTCACCGTATAAGTTAAGATAAGAGCTTGAACTTAAAATCAATATAGTTGCAATTTCACATAGACATATAGTGATGTTGGTTATATTGATGATTACATAGAGTCTATCATCCGTGGATGTTGTGTAAGTAGGTCTTAGTGCATTGAAAAATAGCTAATACTCTTTTAGTGCTCTTGGCTACTCTCCTATGATATGTGAACAAGTCAGGCATGATAGTGGCGATTGAATGAAATATTGAATGAAGTTAGAATCCCATTAGTTCCAATATCATTTATTATATCGTTTATATTATTTTAGTTGTTATTTGCAATTCAAGAAAAAACCAAGTTTAATCCATAGTGTGAGCATATAAATATAGTGATTTAATTAATGAATAGTAGTTTAAGTTAAACAACTTTCTCTGTGGGATCAATACTTTACTTGCTCTGTATTACTTGTTGGCGCATGTATGCTTGCATGAGTTAATGCTCTTTTGTTGGTCATAAAAAAGAGGCAACAAGTTTTTGGTGCCGTTGCCGGGGAAAGGCGTTTAATTTAGTATTATTATCATTAGTTTTAAGCTATATTGTATGACTTAGACAATTCTAGTCTTATCTCATTTCAGTTTTTGTTTTTTTTCTGGAATTTGAATAAATTTTTATGCGAACACGGTCAACCAACCCCGAGTTGACACCTGTTCAGGATAATATAAACGGGAGAGGTTGGAAAGCGGGTGTACATAGAAATTTACAAGAACAGTTGGATAACACGATTGCTAACATGGCTGCCGATGCACAAGCAGAGGAACAAAGAGAGGAGCATCGGGCTCTGAAAGAGTATTCCATGCCCAATATCAACGGACTTCAGTCTAGCATAGTCAGACCAGCGATTGTAATACCCGCGAATTTTAATAAATTATAATATTGAGAATAAAGATTTGTTTGCATATTTATTTGAATATAAATATATATATATAGCATCGACATGTGTTATGATGAGCATTTTAATTGATTAAGCTAAGTGATAATTAAACAATGAAGCAAAAGCGATGAGAAGCTTAGTTTAAACTTGTGGAGTTATGCCTAGTGTGGCAAGATGATGAATTGAGAAAATACTAATTTAACTAATGATGGAATTAATTAGTATTACTAATAAGTAATTAATTTCATAAGGAGGTTGATTTATTTGTTATTTGTTAATTATCATAAATAGTAGTGTGTGAAGAGAAATCATATATTATAATGTTTTTCATTTAATATAAAGTGAGGGGTGACATTGTAATGGAAATAATTATTATATAACACTATGTGATAAAAGTAAGCTTGACTTAGGTAATTGACCAAGTTGTATAAAAAGTCTTATGTGACATATTAATGTGTGTGTGAATAATTAAATGGGTATTTTAAACCTATGAGAGAAAGTAACTTGATTAAATAAATAAATTAATAATAAGTAGTATTGGTACACAATTAAATTATATCCTAGCCTAGGATAAATATTATTTGAAATAAATCAATGTACATGGATTATATGTTTTTCTGTGTAATATATGAGTAGGAGTAATTGTATGCTCTATTGAGAACAAGGGCAAAATGGACCTAAGTGTACTACTAATGTGCTGAGAATTGCTAGTGTCCCAAAATGAGAGTCACTCTTCTTTTCTCATGTTATAGGCCATTGGCCTAGTCCCTCCAACACTAACTCCATAGCTAGCAAATCATGGAGAAGGGAGTGGGCTAAATTGTACTCTTCTACCAAATCCTTCATAACCATTAGCTTCTTCTCCATTCCAATGGGTTGATTCATTGCACAAAATCAAATTGGTCACAAGCTTGCCTATAAATAGAGCCCTTCTCATTCATAAGTATGTTGCTAAATTCTCTGAGATTTCTAGTAGGAGTGTGAGTATTGAGAGCTTATATAATCTGCAAATTGAAGCTAGAGTAGTAATTCAACTTCAGAAAAGGTAAACACCTCTAAATGTTCATACACTCAAGCCTTGCAAAGTTCTTAGAAAAACACTTGTTGAGTTGAAATGTTTATAGTTGAAACTTGCTAGAATGTATCAATTGATGCTAGATATTGTTAATGTGATCAAAAACGAATCCAATGAAAGTTAAACGAAGTAAAATGATCTAGTAACGAATTCGTAAGGAAGAAAATTGCTATGTGTGTTAAACTTTGGAAAAATGGCCAAAAACCTTGAATTGATCTTTGAAATTTATTGTTTGTATGTGTGGGAATGTTAGAAGTATGCTAGGAAGGTTATGTAGCAAGTTTATAACAATTATACATGATTACATTGTTGCTTAGATGAGAATTGGATCAAAAATTTCTCAAAAATCTGAACAGGGGTTAACAGGGGACACTGTTTCGTGTTTTAGTTAGGGGACTGCCTTGCCCTTGGGGTCTGAAAGGGCAAATGCCCGACTTAATGGAAGTCTTTATAATGAGGAAATGAGTTTGGTTTGCTTATTTGATGCAAGAAGTCTTACACTCCACTTCATTTCAAGAACATACATACTCCTTAAACATATATCAATGTATTTTAGAAGGTGTTTAGTAGATTTGGAATTGAATCATAACCTTTTTAAAGAAAAGTTAAAAGACGAAAAACATGTTTATATAAGCTTACGCCTTTTTGAATCTAGCCTTGTGAGCATATGTTTATAGCTTAATTGGCTTTTTAAATACATATGAAGTGTGGACTCAATGTACCTTGCATGTATAGATTGATAGTCATGACATCTTAGTGATTGAAAACTAATTGAGATGACAAACTCTATGAATTATATTGTGAACTTAGGAACAATTAGAATAGGATGCATATGCCTCTAGAGATATTCGACATGTTCACGCATCTAGTTAAACATTGTGATAAATTTTGCAAGCATGTGTAGAAAGAAGTTGTTTGACAATATTATGTAGTATAATGAATACTATGGCTAGTGGAATTATGTAATGAACTCTTTTAACTTTGAAAGATGGAAATATATGAATAACTTTAATAAAAGGTCAAAACTAGCTTAAAGGTTCTTTAATATGTGAAACAACTTAAAAAATATGTAGAGTAAGAGATATTTTGAAAATACAAAGGATGAGCATATGGTATAAAAGACTTTAAAGGTAAAATCAATGTGAGTTTCGCATCTATGAGTTTGAATGTGTGTAGCCTACATGAATTTAGGTATGTGTGATGGAAGTATGTGAAAATGCATATCGAGTATATATGACTAATGAATACATATACATACATATATAGGATAACATAGTTCATTGAAGTGGTATTACACTTTAAGTGGTAATCAACGCTAAAGGCAAGTCTCCTATCTCTCACAACTTTGGATTTTGTGCAAGTTCTCTAACTTCCATTGATTCACATATCGAATACAAGTTATCTAAATTCCTACACTGTATATTGTATGAATCCAAATTATTGATATATTTATATTGAGCAAATGACTATTACTATACGAAAATCAATTAGTTTGACATTATTGCAAGCGTTAGACTTATTATTCTTAAATTGCATTATAAAAGTTGTCTAAACCTTTGATTCAGTTAGACTGTTATCATATGTTAGAAAGCTATCCAAACCAATTGACATGGTACAGACTCTTGAAATCTACTGAGATGAACAACCCTCTTAAAAAGGGGAAATTCTATATTATTGGGGAACCGACGTGCGCACACAAGTATGATTAAATGTTATGCATAACGTAGGGTACCTTAGGCTGATCACCTGTTGTACTCGTCTATCTTGGATTGTAGTGTAATACTGTTGATTCTAGTAAGAGTTTATAGTCTTTAATGACTGCTCAGTGTTCATTCCTATTGAACCTCGAAATAATTAAACCTTGAAATATTATTGATATCCTTCAATCTTTAGTGACATTTATCAAACACTTTTGATATTTCTTGATATCCTTGAACTACCATTTACTATTATACCCTTAAAGATTCAAATGCTATAAGCATTTCATTCTCTTTGCTATATTACTTCTTTGGGCAAACTTGTTGCTCATTCTTGCTTCCCTAAAAATATTATAGTTAAGGCAGAGCAAGGCGGTACCTCGGGAAAGGACAAGGGGAAGGGCAAGACTACAGAGTAGCTTAGTTCTTTGAGAGTAGTAGTATTATTATTTCTATGCGTATTATGATGTATTAAGGATGATTAATTATGTTTAAGTTTAATCACTGGATTGTTGTAGTAATGGTTACGAAACCTTGGGACGCGAATATTTATATTATATCAATGTAAATTATTATATTATTTCCGTTGTTAATGATTTTAGTGTGATGTTAGAATTAGCACGTGGCGAACCAAATTTGAGATACGAGTGTCTGAATTTGGGGGCGTCACAGCGATAGCGGCCAATACCTTCGAGATCAAGACTGGCACTATTCAAATGGTGCAGAATACAGTTCAGTTTGGGGGTGCTGCTACGGATGATCCGAATGAACATCTATTGAGTTTCATTGAAATTTGTGATACATTCAGATACAACGGTGTGATGGAGGATGCTATTAGACTAAGGTTGTTTCCATTTTCATTGAGGGATAAAGCGAAAAGTTGGCTTCATTCTCTGCCAGCAGGATCTATAACTACATGGGAAGATTTAGCACATAAATTCTTAGCTAAGTTCTTCCCAATGGCTAAAACTGCCAAGATGAGGACAACTATCTCTCAATTTGAGCAACAACAGGGCGAATCGTTACATGAAGCATGGGAGAGATACAAAGAAATGCTGAGAAAGTGCCCACATCACGGTATGCCAGATTGGATGGCAATTAACACGTTCTATAATGGATTGGGATGGCAGTCGAGACCGATTGTAGATACAGCTACAGGAGGTGCATTATGGGCAAATAACTACGAGGAAGGCTATGATCTTATCGAGACAATGGCATCAAATGATTTTCAGAATCCTACATCCCGAATGCCACAAACCAAAGTTGCAGGTGTGTTAGAGGTTGATGCCATTACTCAGCTATCAGCACAGATGGCAGCTATGGCAAAGAAGATAGATACTTTGGCTGAAGGAAAGGTAAAGACGGTTGCCTATATATGCGAGATTTGTGCGGGGTCACACTCGACGGAACAATGTGCTATCATTTCAGAATCGGTCTGAGATGTGAGCAACTACAGAAAAGACCAAGGCCAATTTCAGAACACATACCACCCCAACAACAGAAATCATCTAAATTTTAGTTGGTCGAATAATCAAGGGAATCAGCAAGCTCAGTTTCAACCAAACAATCACTTTCAGGCGCCAGGATTTTCTCAACAACAACAGCAACATCACACTCCAGCTGCACCTCAACAAGAAAGGAAATTAGAAGTGGAGGAGATGATGATGAAATACGTGGCAAACACAGAAGTTATGATCAAGAGCCAAGCAGTGGCTATAAATAATCTGGAAACTCAAATGGGGCAGATGGAGAACATGCTTACTAACAGGCCCCAGGGTTCATTGCCAAGTAATACGGAGATGAATCCAAGAAGAGAAGGGAAGGAACAATGCCAAGCGATTACATTGAGATCTGGGAAAGATCATCGACTCATGTAAGTCGCGCATACCACGCGAGAATGTCTTGAGGAGAGTGCTTGGCAAGACGAAAAAGAAGGAATCGACGATAATGAAAGGGGAAAATTTGGAGAAATCGAGGATCGGCGGGAAGAGAAAGACAAAGGTGCTCGGAGGAGGCAAGTTAAGAGTCCAGTACCCCTAATGCACATTCTGAGTTCCGTGATCCGCAGAGATTAATGAAGAAAAGGAAGATAAACACCAAAGAAATTCTTGGAGGTGTTCAAAAAACTGCAAATCAACATACCCTTCACCGAGGCATTGGAACAAATGCCCAGCTACGCCAAGTTTATGAAGGGTATATTATCAAGGAAGAGGAGATTAGATGAGTTTGAGACAATAGCCTTGACAGAGGAATGCAGTGCAGTGCTTCAACAGAAATTACCTCCAAAGCTGAAGGATCCAGGCAGTTTCACAATTCTATGTACCATAGGAAAGTTGAACTTCAGTAAGTGTTTATGTGATCTTGGGGCAAACATAAATTTGATGCCCTTGTCAGTGTTTAATCAGTTGGGATTGCTGGATCCAAAGCCGATAAACATATCATTACAGCTAGCTGATAGATCGATCACATATCCATGAGGAATTGTTGAGGATGTGTTGGTTAAGGTGGACAAGTTTATTTTCCCAACTGACTTCATCATTCTAGACTACGAGGAGGACAAAAGCATACCAATAATATTGGGAAGGCCATTTTTTGGCCACAAAAGTAACGTCAATAGATGTGCAGAAAGGTGAACTTACTATGCGTGTCCAGGATCAAGAGATTACTTTTAACGTCTTTAAAGCAATCAGTTTACCAACGGATGAAGAAGATTTCTTTCTAGTTGACGTGGTGAACTGGTGCCTATAGGATGAAGTACAGAAATCAAGGGATTATGGACCATTGATATGTGCAACGGGTAAAAATTCAGATTTGAAGGAAAAACCATTAACAAAAGCTGAGGTCATGAAATTACAAGGTGCAGAGAACACGAGGGAAAGCACCTCAATTCTAATGGTGACATGAAGTCAAAGACAGTCAAGCTAATTGACTATAACTTAGCACTGAATGGGAGGTAACCCATTATTATTCTCTCCCTTGCTTAGTTTTTAATATTTCATTTTGAGTTATTTCAGTAGTTATATCAAACTCCTTTTTAATTGGATACTATTATTCATGCGTAAGAATGTGACAAGAATGGCTATAAGAATGCTTGCACGCTGTTAGTGATATGAAATCACTAAGTCATGCCTTAACATGGTACATTAATATCTATGCAGGAACCATCACTGGACAGCATCACTGACAGGCAGAGCGGAATTGAACATCGCGCGGCCGCGGGGCACAAGTAACATGAAAATCGCGCACCCGCGCATCAAGATAATATAGTTAACAGTCTGCAAGTCTCGCGATCGCACGACCCAGGAAGCAAGAAAATCTCGCGATCGCGCGTCCAGATAAGAAACCCACCAAATGTTTCTGCAAGTCTCGTGCCTGCGCGCCCATCTTAGTAAACAAGCTCGCGACCGTGCGCGACACCGGGTTAAGACAGATCTGGCTGGTTTAAAATAGAGTTGGGGACCATTTGGACTCTCATTTGGGATATCAACAGAAGCGAAATTCTCTCCCTCTCCATAACTCACGTCGCTATCTCTTCATCAGTTACAATTTTGTGCCGTATATCTCTCAATTAATTAGCCACGATTCTTTCATCATTCAAAGTCCATATCTCTTCAACTTCTCCAAGAGTGCTATAAAGCTAGGGTTTCTATGTGGGAGTGCAGAAATAGGTGTGAGAGCTATCAATTTCAAGCTTTTCTTCTTTCCCAATCATATAATCTGTGCAATTACTAGCAAATACAAATGGGGCCTAAGGAAGCACGATCTATCACGTCGTCTTCTTCATCCTCTGCGGGCAGTCAAGAGGCTGACATTGTGGATCACGAAAAATTCCTTAATTTGGAAGCTCAACAAGAGTACTACCACATTGTGGCGAAAACGTTCATCAAGGAGCGAGGATTCAAGCCGGCAAGTCAGGATGGTCAGTTGTGCGCCATGATTCGAGAAAAAGGTTGGGGTGGGTGGCGGCGACTCAATACCCGATCTATGAGCATAGTCCGTGAATTCTATGCCAATGCCAAGGTTACTATGAGCGGAATATCTCTGGTTCGGGGTAACGAGGTAAATTACAGGCCCCGTGCTATTCGTTTAATTTTCAAAATTACGGATGCACCGCCAGTGGGTGCTGCTAATTGGATAACCGACGCTCATTTGGAGACCAACCTAGAGCTGATCATTGCAGAGTTATGTGTGTTGGGTACAAAATGGACGTATAAAATTGGCACAACACAACCGCGGTTATTCCCAGCTGCAACACTAAATCGATATGCAAAAGCGTGGAACTTGTTTATATGTGCCATGCTCATGCCTTTCGCCCATCAGCATGAAATATCAGCGGAGAGGGCACGTCTTCTGTGGGGCATAATCACCCGAAAATACATCGACATTGGTCATCTCATTCACGAGAATATGTTGTGCTATTTACGGGGAACAACGATTGGGAGCATTCCACACGCATCCGTGGTAGCCATGCTTTGTGCTAATCAGGGATGCAACTGGGGTAATGAGCAGATGCAATACCTAATCCAGGACATTACTCATGCCATGATCGAAAAGTTTAAAGACTGGGCAGGGTCGATGCTACGTACGACAATTTGGGCACATTTGCGACATGACTCACAAGGGCTTTAGCTGAAGCGTTTGTACAACAAGGAACAACACAAGAATGGCCTCAATTTGGAATCGCAGAACCATATCCACCACCGGACTCACTGCCCAAGGAGGGTGGCACCACCGATAATTAAGGGAGTTTTCATACCTTTTACCTTCATTCAATTGGGACATTGAATATTTTAAGTTTGGGGGTATTAGGTAGTAGTTAGTTTTTTTTTATTATTAGTTTTTCATGATTAGTTTTACATGATTCATATAGTTTTGCATGATTAGTTTAATTTTTATGTGCACGTTAGACTACATTTTAGCACATAGTTGCATGTTGCATACCTCACAGTTCTTGCCGTTTAGAAAAAAATTTTTGTCTAGCCAATGATGAGAGTGAAGTTTTTAAATGAATTCTGAATATTTTGGATAACATGAGCTGAGTTATAGCGTTTTATACAACGAAATTCATAATGCTGTATACATGCTCTCGGGTTGCACAAATGGGTTCACAAGTACTTGTAGGTATAAGAAACACGTGTGTTTTGTTCGACGGAAAAATGTAGTGTGAAAAAGAGAAATATGTGAAAAGTGGCTTGGAGACTGTATAAAACATCGATTTTTAAACTCTGGGAAAACATGGGTATCTGTGTATAAAAAAAAGAAAAAAGAAAGAAAAGAAAAGTAGAAATAACATGGCTAGTCTTATTTCGGGGCCCTGGCTACTTGAGTAAGTACGCTCGAGGGGATTGTCTCTACACCTAGCGCCCTAAGGTCTTTCATGGTCTGGGAGTCTTTGGTCAAAATCTCGCTAAGGGGTAGCAGTGTGCCTAATGGAGTAAGACATTGTACAGTCATGTAGAAAAAGAAAGAATAGAAAAAAATAGCAATAAACACCGTGAGAAAGAGCGAAATTCGCCCTCGTGTGTGGAATAAAGCAGATAAACTCATTGTTGAACCTTAGTTTATTTTAAGATGTTGGAATAGTTCAAGTCGCATATATAAACATAAGTCTTGATTGATGCTATATTTTTTCTAGTTTGAGTAAGATAACATGAGCATTCTACATCTAAGTCAAGTACTGGGTGAACACAACACACACACACACAACATCTGTATAGCATTGGTGAATTATTTGAGTATATGCCATTATGCCTACAGTTTGGCTTGAATTTGTATTCTCAAATCTAGAAAAACTTCGCTGAGGCAAATTGGACTGAATGTCTATAATGGTTGGGACAATGTGAGAATTAAGTGCATAGTAATGTAGTTGCATCATTCATTATTCATTAGTATGGATTTCTTGAGGGCAAGCAATGGTTCAAGTTTGGTGGTATTTGATAAGTAGGATTTTTACCCACTTATGGAGTACCAATTCATGCGAACTATGCCCATCTCAAGTACATTTTAGTCCGTTTTAGCTACATTTCATGTTAATTTGCATTGCACATTCTTAAAACTCCTTTTGGTGAATAAGTGCAGGAATCGGCCTATTTTTGTGGTGTTATGGAGTATAAGGCAAATGGATGCTTGAAACGAGGTAAAAGGATGGGATATGTATGGCATGATGGTGCATTGGTGCAAGGAGATAAAGCATGACTGAGCAAGCAGCAGTAGCAGTAGGAAAACAGGAACCAGGATCTGCAGATTGTAAGCCGCGCGGAAAAATAGCCTTAAGAACGCGCGCCCGCGCGTTTACCCAGCTAGATCTTGGATGCTACTGCAAGTCTTGCGGCCGTGAGAAAGATAAGCCTATGGAGCGCGCGCCTGCGCGCGAGATTAGCCAAACATACGAACCTACTTCAAGTCTCGCTATGCATGAGACTATTATGTTAGAAAAAAGCTGGCAAACGCGATACGCCCGATGTCTTGATGTGTTTTATTTTATTTCCAAATTTTAAAGGTTGTATTTGAATTGAAAATGATTCCTGACTGGTGTCAGGGGTATCATTCGACATTTTATTAGTTTTTCATGTATCTTTACATCGTAATTAGGGTTTTTACTCTCAAGAGAGGATTCCAACGTGGAAGGAGGCTATAACTCTTCTTTTCTACTCCTTCTTGGGATTTTTCTACGAGAGTGGATTATTAATATTAGTTTTTGCTGGATTCTTATGAGGATTTAATATTGATGTGTATTCAGCAATTGGGTTTGATAATTTTATCTTTCATCTTTCAATTGTTGCTTATTGATCATGTTTAACTTTGATCCCATAATGGCTTTTGGTTCAGTCATGAACTAAACTCCATTATGGGATTCTAACGGATTTTATTATGTAGTTTGATTGCACACTTAAATGCTGGGTTGTTTTGCATATTATATGGGATGTCTGTCATGATTGTTTTGCATACATGAATGCTTGATCACCATTCGTTTTAGTATTTTTATGGAATTGACAATAAACATGCAAATATGGACTGTAATCATGATAATATACGTATATAAGGCTGTGTTATATGGCTTATGTATTTCATGAACCAGATAGACATATACTGTTTCACCGTATAAGTTAAGATAAGAGCTTGAACTTAAAATCAATATAGTTGCAATTTCACATAGACATATAGTGATGTTGGTTATATTGATGATTACATAGAGTCTATCATCTGTTGATGCTGTGTAAGTAGGTCTTAGTGCATTGAAAAATGGCTAATACTCTTTTAGTGGTCTTGGCTACTCTCCTATGATATGTGAACAAGTCAGGCATGATATTGGCGATTGAATGAAATATTGAATGAAGTTAGAATCCCATTAGTTCCAATATCATTTATTATATCGTTTATATTATTTTAGTTGTTATTTGCAATTCAAGAACAAACCAAGTTTAATCCATAGTGTGAGCATATAAATATAGTGATTTAATTAATGAATAGTAGTTTAAGTTAAACAACTTTCTCTGTGGGATCGATACTTTACTTGCTCTGTATTACTTGTTGACGCATGTATGCTTGCATGAGTTAGAGCTCTTTTGTTAGTCGTAAAAAAGAGGCAACAATTACAACATTATCTCCATGGTCACACAACCCGTCTCATATCCCGCGTGGATCCTCTCAAATACGTGTTCAATAAACCCATGTTAAATTTTCGGCTGTCCAGATGACAGTTGATCCTACAACAATTTGACATCGCATATGTGAATCAAAAGTCCATCAACTGGCCGCCGCACCTTCAGGGGATTTCAAACCCTTGGAAACATATTTCCCCGATGAAGGAGTCATGACAGTTCAGCAACACCATCAGTACTATACGCGCCAATCATGGAAGATGTATTTTGATGGAGTTGTTAATCTGGAAGGTTCTGGATCTGGAGAAGTTCTAGTATCTGGTACGAAGGAGCAGTATCCCATCGCCATCAAATTGCAGTTTGTCAGCACCAACAACACAGCTGAGTATGAAGGCTATCTCATAGGGCTAAAACTTTCCCGTTCGATGGGCATCAGGCGTTTAACTGTCTTTGGAGATTTAGAGTTGGTAATCAGACAGTCCACCTGAATCTATCAAACCAAGGAACTACATTTGCTGCCCTACCATCGGCAAGTTTTACGGATGGTTTTGGAGTTCGAAGAAATCTCCTTTCTACACATTCCTCGTAATAGGAATGACTTTGCGGATGCGTTAGCAACCTTGGCCTCCTTGAATCGCATATCAGTTAAGGAACATTTGCCAACCGTCACAATTTCCCTGCACAAGGCCCCAGCCTATAGGAATTACGTTGGAGAAGTATCAGATGAGCTACCTCCCATCCAACATTCTTGGTATCAGCACATCAAGGAATATCTACGAGATGGATCTACACCCACGGAAGCGAGCCCGACTGAGAAAAGGCGGATCCATCGACTTGCTATGAAATTCTACCTGAGTGGAGATGTACTCTACAAAAGAGATGCAGGACTAGGTCTCCTCAGATGTTTAGATAAAGATCAAGCCCAAAGGCTTATGGATGAAATCCATGGCAGAGTCTGTGGCCCCCACACGAGTGCCCCCCTCGTTGTCAAGAAAGTCCTCAGGATAGGACATTACTGGCTATCTCTCAAAGCTGATTGCAATGACCACGTCAGGAGATACTATCAGTGCCAAATTCATTGGAATGCTATACACGCCCCTCCAAGGGAACTCCACATTATGAGTTCACCTTGGCCCTTTGCAATGTGGGGAATGGACGTTATCGGGCCCATTGAGCCTAAAGCCAGTAATGGACATCGATTTATCTTCACCATGATCGACTACTTCACCAAGTGGGTAGAAATAGCCTCCTTCCCCAGGGTTACCAAAGAAGTCATCATTACTTTCATCAGAAACAATGTCGTTTGTCGATACGGACAACCAGAGGTGATTGTGTCAGACAATGCCAAGAACCTCAACAACAAAATGATGGAGAAATTATGCAGTAAATTCCACATCAAACATCTTAACTCTGTTATCTATCGTTCGAAGATGAACGGTGTTGTTGAAGCTGCTAACAAAAACATCAAGAAGATTATGCAAACGATGTTCGCCAACCACAAAGATTGGCCTGACCTATTGCCTCTTACTCTGTTAGCATACAGAACCTCAATGCGCACTTCCACTGGGGCAACCCCCTATGCTTTAACCTATGGGATGGAAGCAGTGCTCCCCATAGAAGTTGAAATAGAATCCCTCAGAGTGTTGATAGATGCTCAGTTGGATGAAGACCAATGGGTACAAGACAGGTATCACCAATTGTCTCTAATAGATGAAAGGCGAACCGCGGCTATCTTTCATGGTCAGTTATATCAACAAAGGATCGCCAGATCCTACAATAAAAAAGTCCGGCTACGGCAGTTTCAGTTTAAACAACATGACTTGTGACATCCCCAAATCCGGGTACTTTTAACCATGAACTTGGTACGTTACGATACTTCATCATCATACATATTCTATCATCTAATGCGGAACAAATAAACATATATTGTTTATTTTACATAATTCTATAACATTTTCCCAGGTTTATTAACCTTAACTTAATACCTACCTTCAATATCTTAGAAGATTTACAATGCTATTTTCGTCAGAAAATTTAATAGATCTAACTGCAACATAATTTAATCTTGCACTTTGACTTTGCTTCTGTCTTTATTCGAGCTTTCATCTAAATATGAAAATTTTATCATGATATAGCAAGGGTGAGCAACAAATTTGCCCAGCAAGTTTTAAATACAATGAAGATATATCATGATTGAAAAGAATGAATAAGCTTTCAAGTTTTCAACAATATAATAATTGTGAAATAACATGAATCAAGTTTCAATAATTTCATGATTGAATCAATAATGTTTGAAGGTCAACAATGACCATAAACAATTTAACTGAACCTTATGGTAATGAAGGTGATCAACCTTTCATACCTGATGAACATATGCAACATGCACTAAGTGCGAATCAATAATCAGTATAGACATGAATAATCATCAATAATCATTCAATAACATACTTTGAAATATAACTCGAGTTTGAGTTAAGGAAACTTGCATGAACCACTGATTACCGCTAAGCAATCTAATTTAATCTCGCGTGAAAGACCTATCAATTATAAGATTGATCTTTCAATTAGCATAACAAACCTGTTAGTTCATAATACTATTACTTTATCCATAGATTATCTAACACCTAATCAAATATTAGATAACATTTTAACACATCAGTATTATTATCATCCTTCAATAATTCTTTAATCACTATATCATATCCATTATGATTTAACACTCTCTTTTTCATTTCATAAGTTATTCTTTAACATCTAATAAGTTAAATACTAATCCAGCCACCTAGATTCTAAATCCAACAACCCAAACTACAATCCAGCTAACTTGATTCCAAATCTAACAACTAGATTGCAATCCAGCAAGCCTGGATTCACCAATTCATCAATCCAGCAAGCTAGATTCTAAATCCTTCAATTCAGTAAGCTTCTTTTCAATCCAACAAGCTGAATTCATCAAATTTTGGATTCCATATCCTTTTCATGAAAAACACTAAATCACTTATTATTTTTCTATCCTTTGCCCAAACACATAATATAGTTCATTGAATATCAATTTTAACAATTACATTGAAAAATATCATAAATCTCTTATTTTAATCTTCCGTCGAATATTATTAATTATGTAATAATATTTTATGCTAAGGTTATCAACCTTTTAATAACAGTCCAATCAAATACTACAAATAATATTTTAATCCAATATTATTAGTCATATAAAAATAATTTAAGTCATTAATCACATTAATAAACAATTATTTTTAATTGTTTTCCTTTTATTAATTAACTTGTTTAAGAATTCTAAAATGCCATAAACATCACAACACTTCACACCCGGCCCAAAACTTCATCAAAAACCTGCATAAGCCATGCTCAAGGGTCTCAAGTCATAAATCGTACTTTTCATATTTTTGGACATCATATATATAATTAAATCTATTTATCCATTTATCATCATTTAGATGAAAAATACCAAATCAGTTCCAAAAATATTTCTTTTCTGAGATTTGACAGAATATAGTTTCATATTGAACATATATTTTTCCCGAAAATTTTAAAATAGATTTACTATATTTAAATAGTCCATAATAGCCAAATATTCTCTGATTTTTCATAAATTGAGATTAACTCCAAAAATTCTAAAATGTTTACAGTATGCTCCTGCTATACACATGTACTTCCAGTAAACATTTTGTAATTTTTGGACTTATACACAGAGTTATTCGGGTGGTTTCATACAAATAGCCCTTCACCGTAAAATTCATAACTCTCAAACCGTATGGCCAAAAATTCTCAAATTTTTACACAACCTTCATATCTTCTGATATTAACACTCCAAATTTTTCCAGAATTTTTAAATCATTAAAAGTGGACGAAAATACCCCCGTTTTAGACTGCCCCAAAATTGTTTATTTTCTTCTACCAAAAACGAGGCTGTTTTAGAAAAATCAGTCACTACCCCATGAAAACTCAACATTTTTGAGTGATACCACTTGGGTTAACTAGTAAACACATATATCTAGCACCCCTCTTTGACGGATCATAAAAAGGAGTAATAGATTTAAAACGGCAGATTTTCAAAGTACATAGAAATTTGGGTTTCAAAACTAGAAAAATTATTTTTCTTTTCCTTTTTGATTCAAACCAAATCAACACCCAAAATGGGTAAATCCATACTTGATTCCATGGAAAACACATAGATCATAGGGGTTTGAACTTCCAAATCAAAACCCCTTTTTTTATCAATTTACAAAAAGAAATAGAACAAAGCTTAGGAAGAAAGAAATTAGTTTTATACCTTTTCTTCTTCTTCTTCTTCTTCTTCTTCTTTTTCTCTCATGGAGATTTCTCCCTCTTCTTCCTTCATAGAGCCACTGATCTCTCTCTTCTCTTCTCCCTCACGGTTTTTCTTTTCTTTCCCATTCTCTTCTTTTTCCTTTCTCTTTCTCTCTCTTCTTCTCTTATCTTCTTTTTATTCTTATCTCTTTCCTTCTTTTTTTAATAACCGGCTATTTGGCCTTATCATCTACCAAGTTTGGTTTAATTTCTTTGTCCAATAATGTCCCTCCTTTGCCTTTTCTTGTCCAAAAATATCCCCCATACTTGGATCAAATTTTGGCTTTTTAAATTATTGATTGGGCCAACTCTTGGGCCACCATATATAATCTCTTTGGACTTTAAATTAAATTCTTTGGGCCATTGAAAAATTATCATATTCCAATATCTTTCTATTTTATCCTACCCTAATTATTTAATTAGGGTTTCATTCCACACAATTATAATTTTAATCATTATTCATGTACACTTAATTTCTTAACCCAATTAGACTTGCTATAATTAGGTTATAAAATTAATTAACCTGAGATTTATAAAATAAATCTCTTAGAATTATTATATATTGATATACTAATATTCTACCATATCATAACCTCTTAGGTTATTTAATTCTTCATTCCTAATATATGATTAGGATTACACTAGTTTATTTTATTTGTTTATATAATTAAACAAATATAAACCATCACATAATATTCATATTCCTTTACTCACAAATTCAAACAAAATAATTTAATAAATTGTGACATGTTCCACAATTCTCTTAGATTAGGTCACTAGTATATAAATAAAATATTAGGACCACTAAATAATGATAATAATTTAGGTTATTTAATAATCACACCTAATATATATATTAGGTTACATAACTTAATTCTTAATTCACTTTTATATACAAAATAAATGTATTCACATTATATAATGTATATTTATTTAATCATATCCATAATTCACATAATCATAACATATTTCACTTCTCACACTAATTTTGACTTTTCTCCATAAAAAGTCAACTGTTAACTTTGACCAAAAGTCAACCTTTACACATTTTGTGTTTACTGTCCATTCTAACTAAACTTGATGTTCCAGATGCAACCGAGCAGTCCATGCTTCAAAATTCTATCTCTAACTCAAATTTTTGAGTTTTAAATTATTCCCTTCTTATTGCTAATCGTAATAACTAACAACTTTATACTTATTCAAATTCTTATTTGCCTATCAAGGCCAACGCTCAAGCTATGTTAATTACTAACATAGTTTTATCTTGATCCTTATATCATTAACTTAATTCATCATTCCTCTTGCTAAAATATATATAGCACCTTACTAAGTATATATATTTCTATACATATACTCATCTTCGTTTAACCTCATAGCATCTCTTCATGTGAAATCTTATCTCCAATAATAAAATTTTCATATGTACTTATATAACATTTCTTAGGCTATTCAGTTCAAATCAAATTTACAGGTATCGTAATACCTTATTCTTGATATTCCTTCAAGTACATATTAATTCATTTCTAGGGTTTTGAAATTTTGTAACCCATATTTTCTTTATTCTCATTCGAATAGAAAACCATATAGGTTTTACTTGAAAATTTTAAATAAATCCTCAAATTCTCATCTATGTTTTATTCTTTAACCTTTATTCTAATCATTCAAGATTTTATGAATTTTTGGGTTGTCACATGACTTGGTTTTTAAGAAGATCCTTGACAACCAAGATCAATCTAAGGGAAAATTCGCTCCTAACTGGGAAGGCCTGTTTATTGTCAAGGAAATATTGATAGGAGGCACTCTCAGATTACAAGAAATGGACGACGATGAATTTCCACAACTCATCAACTCGGATACCATGAAACGGTACTATGTCTGAAGTTGCCATCAAGCAAACACCCTGGTGTTGGACCATCAGATCACCAGTCATTTCGGTTCTTTAACCCTTTACCACATACAACTTTTCTACACTTTGCCCCTCAGGGAAACATACTTTTCAAGCCAGCAGCCTGGCTCCTTTGCATTCCTACGACTTAGGTCATCTCACTACGGATTGAACCTTCGCATTTGCAGTTTGGCTACCCATACATGGGATCAAACTTCTCCTACCTGCAGTTTATCCTCAACCTAGGATTAAACTTTCTCCTCCCTGCACTCTGACCTGCACATGGGATTACGCTTTTCCACTCGCCCTGAGGGGCGAACTACATCGACCTGATCTCCTCTTCAATAGGAGTACGTAGGCAACCATTTCATATGGCCCGATCACAATAAAACAAAAAACAACAAAAACATTTCCACCCTTTTCCTTACAAAAATAACAAAAAACATTCCTACACCATTTCTGCCATATATAACGTTGAACCCCTTACACCAGGTTCGAACTACGCAGACCTGATCTCCTCTTTAATAGGAGTACGTAGGCAGCCATTCATGGTGCGGACTCACCCCCTACCAAAACACAAACCATTGTCAACTGGTACTGGGATCATCCTTCAAACCACTACATTTCATTCGGCTTCAGACCAAAGGGATGAAATTACCTGAATTCCTCCCAAATAAAAGATTCGGCGACCATCTAAGCTGCGGTCATACCTTGAAGAGCAACACCAATCCATAAGAGATGGAATTAACTAGGCTTCTCCTAAATAGAAGTAATGGTGACCATCTGTGGTGTGGTTAATCTCAGAGAGGAAATCCACACTCCTCTCTACATTTTTATACAGAAACTAGTCCCAAGACACCAAAGATGGTAGGGATACATACAGATCGATGATCCATTCTGAACTATCCAGAGACAACTCAATGTCCATCCACCCAGGAGGAATTCAGAATACATCAAGATCACAAGCCTCAAGCATCGTGCAAAATATCAAGCAGTAAAGAAAGCATATCTCAAAGGGAAGTGATCCAAAAATATATTTCCCTGTCATATATATAATGCTGTTTAATATATACAATGTAAACTGTACATGACAAAATGGCTAAGCTAGTCTGTGCAGGTAAATACAAGCTCATCTACAAGTCAGGGTATATGCGAGCTAACAAGCCCAACATGGCATCCCTCTCAGAAGAAGGAGGCGAAGCTGTGGTCTTCTATACGAGATTATCCACACGACCCAACAGATCTGCAGCCATCTGCATGGTGACCATATGATCATCAATATATGCGCTCATCTCTGCAATCTTGCTAGTGGTAAGGGACCTCACGGCAGTACTATCTATGACGGCTACATCCCGGGCAGATATGGCACTATCTCGCTCAACTATCACTGCGTCTCTGGCTGATCTAGCCTCATCCCGCTCAACAACAGCGACATCTCTGTGAACTAATGCCTCGTCTCTCTCTAATAGAGCTGCGTCCCTCCCATCAAGGGCAGTCAACATCATAGATCGAGCCTGATCTCTCTCAAAGGTCATCAGATGAAGACTCGCTCAAAATCTTGTCTTTGAGTCTTTGAATCACAACAAAGACGTCTTGGGAGAATCCGGAGGAAATCTTTGGCAACCCAAAGACGTGCTCTTCCTCGATGTAGGAATCGATGTCCTCCATGGCCTCTACATCATCTGACTCGCTATTTGGTACTATAGATACTGCTGTAGCTGATAAAATCTCTGTCTCCATCCATGCGAAATACTCTGCAGAACAACCCGGATGGCTCACAGAAAAAGCAGCTATCTCCCGCTGATCCCAACAAGCATACACACAGGATCGGTCCTCTACTGAGAGATATCGAGAAGCTGAACGCTGACCTATCGCCCCCTCAAAAGGATGAAAATCCTGAAACTGGTCAAACTGGCACATCACGGCCAGTGGGTGGTAAGTAGTCATACCCCTCAAACCAGCCAGAGGGAGATAGTCCACGCCCGAAGCATGGGTAATGAAGCTGTATGGTGAGCTAAGCCCCAAACACGACAATATGCTGAATGGATCTCTGATATCTGCCAAAAATGTAGACCAAGATAGAGCATTTATACACTTCGATGGCTGAAAGGAGTATGACATGGCTACATCATGGGAGAACCAATACCCATACCGTTTAAGAGTGCCAATCGTTCTCAAGTGTGACATAAACCACACATACAGCATGACCAAACTACCCGTGAACACTCCTGTCAGATAAGTACAGTAGTAGGATGTTGACCGTAGGGTCTCTGCTACAATCATAGGTGTCGACGTCGGGATTTTTGGATGTCCCTTTCCGTTACTTGTTCTTTGGTGTTCTCATTTTAGGTGAGATTTGTTTGCTAAAACAAGTGAAAAAGGTCCGACATGTATAATGTTGACGATGGATTGTTAAGAGTCGCCAGTTGGTTTTTTAAATGGTTGTACCAACATAACCAAGAAAAGGTTTGCACATTGACCCAGTGATGTGACAACTGTTATACGGGTCGGTGAAACTGAGATTCATTAGGGTCCGGGGACTTGGTTATGCGGGGGGAAGGTGTTAGGCACCCCCCGACATCCGTGTTACCACGGTGACCGCCTCTTTTCAAGAAACTATTATCAGAATGTGTGTGTGTGTGTGAGTCAACGTGCTGTTATTTGGAAGTAGTGTGAGGCCTCGTTCGAACCTATATACACATGGGTTGAATTTATGTAAAAATTCAATTTTTAGCAAGATATGACAGTGATGTTTTATAAAAGAGGTTT
Organism: Panax quinquefolius; assembly: GCA_020205615.1. Classification (NCBI taxonomy): domain Eukaryota; kingdom Viridiplantae; phylum Streptophyta; class Magnoliopsida; order Apiales; family Araliaceae; genus Panax; species Panax quinquefolius. Next base: position 63,577,247 of record CM035171.1, on the reverse strand, counting down.
TTTAAACCCTGATGCTCAATAGTAATTGAGACCATTTACACTCCCATTTTTATTAAGTGATCGGCTTGATTGATTTTATTTGACAGATGCGATGCATCCGTACGAAAATAATGTACAAAATAATGCCGACTTCCTTGTGGGTATGGAAACCATCTGAGGAAATTTGATAACATGAGAATAATTTACAAGTCGCCATAATTTGAAAATGTCCATCAGGGGAACCGAATCTAGATCCAAAAGGCTGAATCTGTGATAACATGATTCCTAGGCGAACAAAATACCGCAATTTGTATGAAAGCAGTAAGCAGGTATATATATAAAAGCTGTAAATATATATATACAGACAGGATCACCAACCACGAAGCACCTCCATGGGGGATCAAAAAAGTAAATAAAGCTGTAAAAAGCTATCAACCGCCACGGAGGAAACTCTAGGCAGGACAAAACACAAATAAAGCTGTAAATACGGTCAACCGCCACGAAGGAAACTCCAGGGGGGCAAAATGTAAATAAATCTGTAAATACGGTCAACCACCACGAAGGAAACTCCAGGCGGGACTGATTATAAATAAAGCTATAAAAGCGATCAACCGCCACTTAAGAAAACTCTGTGCAGATTTAAATATATATATATATATATATATATATATATATATATATATATATATATAAGCGAATAAACGCATAGGATGTAAAATCCGTGCTCATCGAATGTAGTCAGACCCAGTTAAGTATATATAATATATATATATATATATATATATATATATATATATATATATATATATATATATATATAAAAGCGAGTAAATGCACTGCATCAAGTTCAGGCTCATCGAACAAAGTCCTACATACAGTTAATATATATAAATGTATATATATATATATATATATATATATATATATATATATATATATTAAAGCGAAGAACGCCCAAACCAGAAGTTCAGGCTCAATCGAGGCATAACTCGATAATGTTAGTCAATATATATGTAAATATATATATATATATATATATATATATATATATATATATATATATATATACAGAACTAAAATGAAATCACTGACCAGAAGTTAGGGCAAAAGCAAGCAACACGACTCTCAACGTGTAGAAGGGTGTGTGCAAAGATGAAGAGAAAGACTCTAAAGTGTGTGAGAAGGCTTACAGCTAACTGCTAAAAAAGGCTTTATATCTTTAGAGTGGGGAAACACTGACTTTTGGGGGTACAAAAGGGCTATATATGAGCTCACAGGTGTTTAAAAGGGGAAAGTACACTGCATGGGGTGAGTGCAGAGCAAATTCAAGGTGGCTTCCTCACCTTTTTCTCTTGCAAAATGGGCTGCCCAAGCCCTCTATTTATAGGCATTTTAGCCGCAGGTGTACCAGAGGCAACTCGGGTGGGCCCGGGTTTGTCGGGTCAAGTTGTCTCGAAGTACGTGCACTCAGGCACTATAATGTCCACTCGAACTTTCAGAAGTGCAATCCAGGCATCCGTTTGAGGTATACAGGACCTATTTTGGACCGCCGTTGTCGAGAGTTGTACGATATCATGGGATTAGAGTTTGTACGAAGTCATTGAAGGTGGGACGATTCCCTCCGGTCTTCAAGCTTCAACTTTCATCCGTTACCCCGCACAATAGTCACTCGGGATTGGTTAGTCTTGTGGGACATCGTTGCGTAGAGACGTGACGTGACATTGTGTTGACGAGATGACGATGTTGCCCCTCACCGGTGTTATCGCCGGATTAGGCTGATAAAGCATACGTTGCTCAGACTTCACTAAGATTGGACTGCTGCAATTATTGAAGGTCCTCATTGTCATCTTTGAGGTGTGCCTGTCTTCCCGATGTTATTGCCGGGTTGGTGAAGTGTATCTCGTTATGAGCACCGAGATTGAAGCTGGTTGCATTTGAAACAAGCATTTTGTTATTATCAAAGCGCATTCCTTTGGGTTATCACCAAGGTTGGTGGCTATTATTCGTGGTTGGGACCGGGACCGGATACCTCGAGGTTGTCTCCAAGATTAATCGGTCTTCTTGATGTGTGTTCGTTATTCAGATCTCGCATGCCTCGGGGTTATCTCCGAGGTTGAATTGTTTATTCGGGTTGCGATCCGTGGTTGATCTTTGAACTTCTGGTAGTATCCGGTATGGATTTGGATTGTCTTTCAGGGTTTTCTCTTAAAAGACGAATCTGTTTGAGGATGTGTATAACATATTCCATCATCTATCCTCTTGGATGACGTTGACCTCTCCTGGTTAGTATTGCCAGAATATGTCATGATTCTATTTGATTTACTGCCAACAACAAATGTTGTCAGGGGTGCCTGACCTTCGTTGACGTGTACTTCACCGATATTTGAGTCAACGGTTAAAAAATCCTATGGGATATACTGTCAAGGCTGCTTGACCTTCGCTGACGTGTGAATCAATGGCTGAAACTCTATGGGTAGATTGTGAAGGTTGCTTGACCTCCGCTATCGTGTAGATCAATGGAGCATTGGGTGGTGACGCCCGCCGGGGATCCGCTAGGGAATACGAGCAGTTGGGTATGAAAACATCGAATAGCTCTAGAGCTCTGATAGGTTTACACGCTATCGACTGAAATGACATCAAGGTTACTTGACCTTCGTTGATATGTGTGTCAACGGCTGAGCATGCATTGTTACTCCTGCCGAAGATATACGTTGCAACCCCCGTCGGGGATCTATTGGGGACTCATGAGTACGTACGCAACTATCGAACAGTCCTCAATACTTCGATGGGTTTACTTGCCATCAGCTGAAATAACGTCAAGGGTGCTTGACCTTCGTTGATAGACATGTCAACGGATGAACGTTTTGTAACCCACACCGAGGATTTACGTTGTAACACCCGTCTGGGACTCATTTAGGGTAACGACCCAGAGTTGGCAGCATCGGACCTGTACGAGGTATTGCCGAATGTGATTTGTGACAAATGAGATCATTGGCAGGGTATACCTCATGTTCGGGTGACTACTAATGGGCGATGTACAGATTCAAAGTCTCATCCGAGAAAACCAGGATTGTATGCTGTTTTGCTCAATCGCGTGGCATTTTTATTCTCGATTTGACCTTTCTAGTCCGTAATAACTCCTTTGTAACTCGAATTGGACCGAGCCGGAGGGGTGGAACCCATATAGGGGTGCCGTAGGTGCACTTGCTGCAGCCGCAGGTGAGCCTGCGGCCAATCGTGGATCATAAATCCTGCAGGTTGGTCTTCACAAGTCACTTTCAACTTGCTTCGCATAGAGAAAACCACAAGCCATCTTCAGATCTGCTAAGTTTGGGCTACTTTCTGCAAATTATGTCACCGTACAAGTGTTCTACATTATCCTGGTAACGTATGCATGTATTTTTTCCAGTTTTTTCCCGTTGGATTGTGAGTTATCACATGAAATGCATCTAAACACATAGTAGTGATTATGTATGCACAAATGACTTGATAAAAAATATTCAACATAGTAAAGGTTAGTATTAAACCATGCTGAACATAATGATGTGAAAAAATTTGACTTTTGAGATAATCAAATTGGCACCTTTTTATGCTATTTTTTTGTCCTATTTGAGGTCCAATGAGCAAAAGGTAGAAAGGCAAAGTACTCCTAGCATTGAGGTCGGTCTTTTGCATGATGATTTTGATTTTTAATGCATGTATTATGTATATGACTTTGGGGCAGGTGTGCTACTGAATGGCCACCTAGACATGCCTGTGTGCATGTGGATATTCCTATTTTTAAAGGGGACTATGGCAAAATTTTTCCAAATGTAGGCATTGGGTAGTTATGCATTTTAACTCTATTATATGTTAAAGTAAATGCATGCATGCATATAGTCATAAATGCATTTAAAAAGCTCCAGGTAAGGAAATACCACACCCTTTTTGAGGTGATTTGGAGACATGTTGTCCAGATATTATGGATTCGGATCAGCCGAACAGTTCCTATAGGACCACTTTTGGCGTACGACGGAGGGCTTCCGAAGTGCCTCGTCCCCGTTCTGTCAGACAGCCTCATCGGTTGGTGGAGGCCATAATTCATCCTGTCCGGGTAGATGCGCCAGACGTTGAGGATGAGGAGGCGGATATTCCGATGGAGGATCCCACTCCTGCTGCACATGTCCCTCGTAGGGAGCTTCTGAGCATTCAGGTGGCAAACCCAGAGTTGCTGGGTGATTTGAGTAGACATCCATCGATGTACTTGCATGATAATGAGGTATGGCGTTAGACTTTGATTTTCCTTCTTTCCTATTGATGAGGATTAAAGGGTTCTAATTTTGATATACATTTCATGCAGGTTACTGGTTTTACACAGCCTTGAGGGAACTGGTTTAGCATTCACTCCATGTACCAGGCGCTTCATCCTGACTATAGAGCGATAGTGCATGAGTGGGGATTTGGGGCATTCTTCTCCATCCTTCCCCGTAGTTGCCCATGGGGTTACCTCAGGGCATTGTCTGAGCGATGGTTTCATCAGACTCAGTCACTCCATCTGCTGGATTACGAGGTGATGATGACGCCTATGGACTGGCAATTTATCACAGGTATGGAGTTTGGAGGGGAGCCAGTGCCTTGCATGGTGAATATCACCCCTACTGTCGTTCGTTCATTATTAGAAGTTTCGGCGGAGGCCATCAAAGGCAGGACTGTCCGTTCAGGTCCTTTGAGCGTAGATGCTATGAGTGGACTTTTGAGTGAGCCCATGCCTAATAATGTCAGGATCAGGGATCGCGTTCTGCGGCGATTGTTCCTGATGATCATTCATGGCTGCTTCATAGCAGATAACTCTTCTACGGTATCCTTTGTTTTGATCAGCGCCACACGTGATGTGGACCGTATTGGAGAGTATGATTGGGGTTCTTATACCTTTGTCTATTTCCTCCGGGGCATGCGCATGCGCTCACAGGGTTTGACTGAGGCTTGGCTAGGATTTTACCCATTTCTGCTGGTGAGTATTTCTCATGTCTTTTCCCATTTATAGGTTAAGAGTATTTACTGATAGCAGATGTTTTACCATTGTGTTGGCAGTTTTGGGCCTATGAGAGGCTCCCATGTTTGCGTCCTGTGAGTGTGTTAGGTTTAGATACCTATCCACGTGGACGACGATGGCACCATTCTATTTTTAGGAGGTCCCACAGAGTTGAGGGATTCACACCGCCAGTATGCAAATGGAGTTCTTGACGGCGGGTATCATTACATGGATTCCCTATTCAGGGGAGCATTTGACCATCGGCTTTGAGGATGGACATCCGACCGGAGTCGAGTATTTGATTTCCACAAGGAGAGTTCCTCTCTTCACTGATGGAGGCTGGGAGCTCTATTTAGGAGAGCGTGCTATTAGGAGCATCACAAGGGAGATCCGTATACCAATCTTGCCTCCTGCCAGGCTTCATTGGCCCGTATCACAGTCACCCGTCACTGATATCCCATTGTTGGGGGTTGACAGTTTTGTATTATCAGAGGGTCCATGTACTCAAGAGACGTTCCAGCGGTGGTGGTTCCCTCGCACTATTAGAGTCCAGTCCCGCGCCACATAGTTTATGGGGGATGTGGTTCCAGGATCCTTGATAATGATGGATTGGGTAGCTTGTGTCCGAGCTCTGACTCATATGACCCAGATTGATAGCATGACCCAGCAGTTGGATCACGCACATATATTAATCCGGCATTTGGGTAGAGTTCCAGTAGAGGCAGAGTCATTTGTTCCTTCCGGTGAGGCGGCGCCCTCGAAGACCCATTCGGTTTTCTAAGCATGCATCCTCCTCTTTATAGGCCCGGACATCCTTGTTGATAGAGATCCGGTGACTCAGGAGGAGTTACATCAGGTGGACAGGATTGAGGACGTAGACATCGAGACCCTGGTTTTCTTCTGATGTATATTATTGTTATATCTTTTGATAGGCCTCTCTTAGATATTGGGTGGCTGTTCCCCATTCTCGCTATATCTTTTGATAGGCCTCTGTTAGTAGTAGGGCGGTTGTGCCCCATTTCTCTGTATTTGTAGCTGCACAGAGCTGATGTATTAGATGATGATATACTTAGGAATGTATGCACCGTTTTTTTTTATTCCCTATATCATATTGTCATCCATTATCTGTTATGCATGTATCATGTTATGCATATGTATGTATGTCCAGAGATATTCGGCATTGACCCCTGGATGGTCTTATGACACTACAGCACTTTTATATGTCTTCTTGACGATTAGTCAGACAGATCATACCCCACCATCATTGATGGTATTGGGTATGCGATCGTGGTATGATAGCATGTCACCACCAGATAGGGTGACCGTAGATCAGTTGCTACAGCATACCATGACTTTATTACCTTTTTAGGTTCCCGTAGGATTTGTAGACGGGATGCTAGAGCATTGGCTACCAGATAGGCAGGTATTCCGATTTGGCACCCATGAGTTGACTCCTACTCTTGAGGAGTATGCACGTTTGACGATGCTGCCTATAGACAGACCTTGCGTGCATCTAGCTTTGGGAGACATGAGTAGACGGTTCATGACTCTCACAGGATTGCAGCGCAGAGTAGTGCAGGATGAGCTGACATCTAGCCACGTGATATCCCAGCGTTTTCTGTATGACATATTTGGATCAGAGGATAGCTACCCGCGACATTCCGGGGATTTCACCTCACCGGAGGACCACTGGCGTTTGGCCAGAGTTGATGTACTAATGCTATGCATACTGTCGTATGTCTATATGCCACGATATATAGACGAGATAGACATTGGTGTCATTATGGCTGTGAGAGCTCTTAGAGATTGTCGCACCATTGTACCTATGATTGTAGCAGAGACCCTGCGGTCGGCATCCTATTGTTGTACGTATCCTACAGGAGTGTTCACTAGGAGTTCGGTCATGTTGTACGTGTGGTTTATGTCACACTTAAGACCGGTTGGTACCCTTAGACGACATGGGTATTACTTTTCCCATGATGTGGCTATGTCATACTCCTTTAAGCCATCGGAGTGTATAGATGCTCAGTCCTGGTCCGCATTTTTGGTAAATATCAGAGATCCATTCAGCATATTGTCGTGCTCGAGGATTTTCTCACCATACAGCTTCATTACTCACGCTCTGAGCATGGATTTTCTCCCTCTGGCTTGCTTGAGGGGCAAGACTACTTATCACCCATTGGCCGTGATGTCACAGTTCGACCGGTTCTAGGATTTCTATTCTTTTGATGGGGCGATATGTCATCGTTCAGCTTCTCGATATCTATCAGCAGAGGACCGATCCCGTGTGTATGCTTGTTGGGATCAGCGTGAGATAACTTCTTTTCCTGTCAGTCATCTAGGTAGTTCTGCAAGGTATTCCGCATGGATGGAGACAGAGGTTTTGTCGGCTGCAGCAATATCTGCAGTATCGGATAGCGAGTCAGACGATGTAGAGCCCATGGAGGACATTGATACCTACATCGAGGAGAAGCCCGCTGCTGGGTTGCCATCATTTCTTTCGAATTCTCCTAGTACTAGTGTGATGCCCCCAAAATAGGTATACAACACCCATTCTAAGTCGTCAAAATATATGGTATAGAAACAACTACAACTTTATTAATACAACATAAAAACTGTGAGTTTAAATACAAATATTGTCATCTAGACAATATCCACACTCAAATAAGTCCTCATTACAATTATTGATACACTATTTTATAGAATAGTGAGGACTACTAGAACCACTTCTAGAACCATCATTCCACACCCCGACTAGTACTCGCTACATTCTCTCCTCCTGAGAAAAAAATGGAACAACAAGGAAAAGGGTGAGCTCAACTAGCCCAGTAAAGAATATTATGACTAAGATAACATAGAACAAATTATCGTTAGTCTTCAACAGGGAAAAATCTAATAGAATACAATAGACAACCAGTTTTAAATCAATCTTCACAACGGAAATAATAATTCATTAGAAGAGTTAAGTAGAGAATTCAAACTACTATCTTCTATATATGAATTTAAAAGTTCGTCGTCGATATTTCATCCCTGTAACATCAATCAATATATATCTGGAATTAAATATTCATCTTTTCACTACAGGCCAAAGATATTCACCAAACCTCTCCTTAAATAGAACTTTCTAGATATTGCCAATAATATTTTCTAATAATATTATTCAGATAATATGAATTATTGCTTCGATAATAGAAAATACTGTGTAGTGACAATTATTGAAACAACGGTAATATAAAATATCAACACAGCAATTATTGAATTAATAAAATAAAATCTTTGAGCAGTAATTCATCGTAACAATTATTGAGTAGTGCCTTCTTACGTAAGAATCAATAATTGGTGCAATACTGTGTCTTCTTGTGCAACAATGCGTACATCGTGTTTTAACCACCGGGTATTCCAACAAGATTATACTTGGTAATAACTGCTGGTAGTTATTTATAAACAACTTATACTTGTCGTTTTCTTCATCCAATCGCTTTCCGTTATGAGCCCACAAAAGACTGCGCCGTCGTACGAATATTCCCTGACAGCAAGAATATTCCACGACCAAACGAATATTCCTCGACAACAATGAATATTTTATAACCACCTGCTTATTTTTAAAATATTCACGCATTTTACCCATAACTAACCACATTAATCAATTCAACCCTTACAATTTCAAAATAATAAATAGAGGAAATTAAATTTCATTTATAATAATTTGGGGTCTTACAACCTCCCCTCCTTATGAAATTTCGTACTCGAAATTGACGTACGTACCTGGTGTTTCGAAAAGGTGAGGATACCTTGCTTTCATTTCCGTTTCTAACTCCCAGGTCATTTCTTCAATAGCATGGTTCCTCCACAAAACCTTAACTTGTGGTATAACCTTAGTACGTAGGATATGCTCTTTCCTATCCAAGATCTTGACAGGTATCTCCTCGTACGTTAAATCTTCGGCTATCTCGTCCGGTTCTAACTCAATAACGTGGTTCGGGTCCTTCACATATTTACGAAGCATAGATATGTGAAAAACGTTATGCACACGAGACATGCTTGGAGGTAACGCGAGTCTATAGGCCACCTTTCCTATTCGGTCAAGAATCTGAAATGTACCAATAAATTATGGATTGAGCTTTCCTCTCTTCCCAAATCTTGTAACTCCCTTCCATGGAGCAACACGTAACAATACATGATCCCCAACGTCAAATTCCACGTCCTTTTGATGAAGATCCGCATAACTCTTTTATCGATCCTGTGCCGTTTGTATACGTTGTTGAATCGTTTGGATCTTTTCTGTAGTCATTCGAACCAACTCTGGTCGCAACAACGTTTCTTCACCCACCTCATCCCAACATATTGGAGAGTGACACTTTTGTCCATATAATGCTTCAAATGGAGCCACACCTATACTTGCCTGATAACTGTTGTTGTAGGAGAATTCCACCAATGGTAGGTACTTATCCCAACTCCCTTTGAAATCTGGGACATAAAGTCTTAATAAATATTCAAGAGTTTGAATAGTCCTCTCTGATTGTCCGTCCGTTTGAGGATGGTATGCCGAACTGAATCGTAAATCCGTGCCCATAGCTTTTTGCAAGCTAATCCAAAATCTTGAAGTGAATCTTGGGTCACGATCTGAAACTATGGATACTGGCATGCCATGCAATCTTACAATATCATCTACGTACATACGAGCAAGACGTTCAAGGGAAATAAGTCTCCCGTATCGGCAATAAATGAGCAGATTTGGTTAATCTATCAACAATAACCCAAATAACATTTATGCCTTGAGAAACCGTGGGAAGACCCGTAACGAAATCCATGGTAATGTGTTTCCACTTCCATTTCAGAATCTCAAGTGGTTGTAATGGACCCTTTGGCACTTGATGCTCCGCCTTTACACGTTGACAAGTTAAACACCTCGAGAAACTTTGCAATCTCTCTCTTCATATTGTTCCACCAAAATGTATGTCGAAGATCACGATACATTTTGGTACTTCCAGGATGGATTGCAAATGGTGTATTGTGTGCCTCCATCATGATCTTGTACTTCAAATCAGGATCGTTAGGAACACAAAGTCTGGAGTGGACTCGAAGTATTCCTTCTTCATCGATTCTTGCTTCTGGAATAGCACCTTCTTGGACTTTCTTCTTCATACGCATCAGTTCTGGGTCTGTGGCTTGAGCAACTTTAACTTTATCGATTAAAGTTGGTTCTATGCGTATACTTGACATCATCGCACTTGTTCTCGTGATATGATCTTCTACTCAACGCGTCAGCTACCACGTTTGCTTTTCCAGGATGATATTGAATAGTGTGGTCATAATATTTCAACAGCTCGAGCCAACATCGTTACCGCATGTTGAGTTCTTTTTGAGTGAAGAAATATTTTGAGGCTTTTATGGTCTGAATATATCTCCACTTTCTCCCCATAAAGATAGTGCCTCCAGATCTTTAGCGCAAAACGCATCACGCTAACTCTAGATCATGAGTAGGATAATTCCTCTTATATTCTTTAAGTTGTCACGAGGCATAGGCTATGACTTTCCGACGTTGCATGAGAACACACCCTAACCTTTTGCCCGAAGCATCGCTGTAGATAACAAATCCATCTGAACCAGATGGTATTGTCAAAACAGGTGCCGAAATGAGTCTCCTCTTGAGATCTTGGAAACCCTTCTCGCATTCCTCGCTCCATACGAATTTTGTATCTTTATGAGTCAGCTGAGTTAACGGAGTAGCGATTCGAGAGAATCCTTCCACGAATCTTCGATAATAACCAGCTAAGCCCAGAAAGCTACGTGATTTTGATCCACCGAGTCTTTGGTTGCTCCCAACTTTGTATTGCTTTAATATTCGCTGGGTCAACAGATACTCCATGTTTTGACACCATGTGCCCAAGGAATGCTACTTCCTCAAGCCAGAACTCACATTTCTTCAGCTTGGCATATAGCTTGTTATCACGAAGCCTTTCCAGTAGCAGCTTCAAATGGCGCTCATGATCTTCACGGCTTTTGGAATAGATGAGGATGTCATCAATAAAGACAACAACGAACTTATCCAAATATTCCTTGAATACTCGGTTCATCATATCCATGAAAGCAGCAGGAGCATTAGTCAATCCAAAAGACATGACTAAGAATTCATAATGCCCGTACCGAGTTCTGAAGGAAGTCTTTGGAATATCCTCAGTTTTAACCTTCAGCTGATGATATCCAAAACGAAGGTCGATCTTTGAAAAGAATTTTGCTCCTTGTAACTGGTCAAACAGGTCATCAATACGAGGTAGCGGATACCTTTCTTGATAGTGACATGGTTTAATTCCCGGTAATCGATACAAAGTCGCATACTCCCGTCTTTCTTCTTTACAAATAAAATAGGAGCACCCCAAGGAGATGTACTAGGACGAATAAAATCGATGTCCAACAACTCTTATAGTTGAACCTTTAACTCCTGAAGTTCAATAGGAGCCATTCGGCATGGGGTTTTAGAAATGGGCTTTGTACCAGGTTCAAGATCAATAAAGAATTCAACTTCACGTTCCGGGGGTAGACCGGGAAGTTCTTAAGGAAATACATCAGGAAAGTCAACAACAACCGGAATATTATTCAAATCTGACGTGTCTTTATTCAAATCCATAACATGGGCTTATGAAAGCTTGACATCCATTTTTCAATAAACGAATAGCTTTATGACTTGATATGACAGTGATTGATTTTAATTGTTTAGTTGCTTGAATTCGAACAACAGGTTGTTTAGGAATATAAAAACTAACAACCTTACGAAAACAATCAATTTTGGCATGATGAGTAGTTAACCAATCAATCCCTAAAATCACATCAAAAACAAGTATCTTTAAAGAGATAAGGTCCACAGGTAATATGATGGTGCTAACTTGGATCAAACAAGATTTATAAACAGTGGATGTGATGAAAGTTTCTCTTAACGGAGTTTCCACAGATAGGTCAAAGTCTAATTTCTCCAGAGTCAAGTTTAAACGTTGAGCACAAGCAGGAGAGATAAATGAATGGGTAAAACCGGTATCTAATAAGGTATAAACTTCGCAAGAGTTTATGATTAGCTTACCCGTGATCACCTCGTTTGGGTTCCTTGCACTTTGACTAGTCACGACAAATGCTCTTCCAGGAACCGTTGACTTTGACTTTTCTGGGACAGCCTTTTGAGTCACCATCCCCACTAGACTTTGTTTTATTCATTGTACAATCTCGAGTTTATATGTCCTTCTTTTCCACAATTATAGCATACCTTGAACTATTCTAGGCGGTTCAATGATATGTCCCTCTTTTCCACATTTATAGCATAATTGGGTGGTCGTTCTCCTCCTTAAAACCGGTTACATCGGTGGTGTTGACGTCTTCACAGTGTCATTGTTGAATCTCCTCTTTTTAAAATCTCCCCCCGACTCGCTTCTTCTATTTTCATGGCCACGAGTACCACCAGAGTGGTTACCGCTTTTGTTTGAATGTTTTCCTCCCCGCAGGTTTTCATTGCTCCGATGACTATTTCCACCGGTATGACCCTAGTTGCGGTCCCTTGGTTGAACGTACTCGCTATCTCACTCTAATAATTGAGCCCTGTTGACAACATCTGAATATAATACAAATTTATGAGAGATAAGATATTGCCGAATCTCGGGTTTTAAACCTCTCAGAAACATCCTCGTCATTCCTTCCTCATTCTCTACCAAATGAGGTGCAAACCTGGATAACTCTGCGAACTTCGTCTCGTATTGGGACACCGTCATGTTGTTTTGTTCTAGTCTAATAAACTCTACCTCCTTCATATGGCGAATACTTTCAGGAAAGTATTTTTCGTTGAAAAGTTTATGAAATGTTTCCCAAGACATGCTAAGTGCGGCAGGCTGGGTCCGTTTTACAGACTCCCACTAGTAGTCTGCCTCACCACGGAACATAAAGGTGGCGAATGGAACCTTCTGTTCCTCTGTGCATCGCAAGACATCAAATATCTTGGTAATTTGCTTGACCCACGTTTCCGCCATGATCGGATCCGGCTTTCCCTTTAATTACGGTGGTCCCAACTCTTTAAAGCGCTTGGTAGTGACAATGGCGCATTGCTAGCATTTCCACCCGTATTTTGTGCACGAGTCTCCTAAATGCGGTTTTTGCATAATCGCAAAAAGCTCCTAAACATCCCGTCATTTATAAATGCGCTTGGTGGTGTTGTTTTTCATCGGAGGAATATTGCCTTCCTATTGCACGCGTTCTCCGGGTAGTGATTAAAGGGGTTTCACGGTCTCATTAACTCCAAGTTAATATTCTTAGTCGCCATTCTTAAATATCGCCATAAAACAAGGGTTAATTAAACAAATTAACATATCACATATTAACCATATACTAATTGACCAACAAATAAGCTTAGGTATGACACACTAGCGAAGGATTACTCGTCTCTCCCTCCTAGTACTATTCCACGATCTCGCTTAAAGACCATATCCTAAGCTCGATACCAACGTGACGCCCCCAAAATAGGTATACAACACCCATTACGAGTCGTCAAAATACATGGTATAGAAACAACTACTGACTTTATTAATACAACATAAAAACTGTGAGTTTAAATACAAATATTGTCATCTAGATAATATCCACACTCAAATAAGTCCTCATTACAATTATTGATACACTATTTTATAGAATAGTGAGGACTACTAGAACCACTTCTAGAACCATCATTCCACACCCCGACTAGTACTCGCTACATTCTCGCCTCCTGAGAAGAAAAATGGAACAACAAGGAAAAGGGTGAGCTCAACTAGCCCAGTAAAGAATATTATGACTAAGATAATATAGAACAAATTATCGTTAGTCTTCATCAGGGAAAAATCTAATAGAATACAATAGACAACCAGTTTTAAATCAATCTTCGCAATGGAAATAATAATTCATTAGAAGAGTTAAGTAGAGAATGCAAACTACTATCTTCTATATATGAATTTAAAAGTTAAGTAAATCGATATTTTATCCTGTAACATCAATCAATATATATACGAATTAAATATTCATCTTTGCACTCTAGGGCCAAAGATATTCACCGATTGGTCATGTTCATCTAAACACCTATTCATCTTTGCACCATCGCCAAAGATATTCATAAGAAATCATTCATCTTTGCACTACTGGGCCAAAGATATTGATTATATCATCATTTAGGGTGAGGATGATGAAAAATATTTTAAAAGAAAGCGAATCCAATTGAAACAAAAGAATAAATATTAAGGATTCGTATTTCAGCTATTCCATGTCCAAAAATACCTCATAAATAATCATAGTGGAGTAAAATTCAAGAATGATCAAAACATGGATACAATCAAAGCTAGTATCTAGAATAGATATTTTGGACAAAAAGAATAAAATTTCATTTTTCGGTGAATAGTGTCGTATTCGTGAATAGTGCCGTATACGTGAATAGTAACTCTGACACTAAAAGATAGAAATTTCACAAAAAAGATCATCATGCTTCGTGAATAGTAACTCGTGAATAGTAACTCGTGAATAGTAACTCATGAATAGTAACTCGTGAATAGTAACTCATGAATAGTAACCCCGACATAAAAAGTTCCAAATTTGATAAAAAGTTCCCACCAATATTTCGGCATAATGATATTGAAGAAATAATATCATTTTTGAATAAAATAACATCTCTTACCTTAGCTAGAATAGTACTTCTGGTTGGAATATTAGATATAGTGCTGAAGAAACTTGCACCGTATAGCAACACTCAAAGTATAAAAATACTCACAAAATACGTTCGATATTTTAGAGAGAGAAAGAGAGAGAAATCTTTAGTTTCTGGTGTGATTTTCAATTCTAACCTAAGCACCCTATTTTATAGAAAAATGTTTAGAATACCAAAGCAAAAAATTGAATATAATAATAATATATATAATCAAATTTCTTACGCCTACTCTTAGATTTGAAATTAGCCATTTACATCACATGCAAGACCCAATTATATGACCAAAAACGTTTTTGTAATTATAAATATTTAAAACTTCCAAAAATCAATTATTTTGGAACTACGAAACTTCAATAATTCATAATAAATAGCTCTTTCATCAGAAAATTCTAATCTTGCTTTTTTTTATAGGCAATTCAATTCTCTACAACTTTGCAGAAGAAAGTTTTTCCAAATTCCAAAGAGAAATTGACCGAAATTCATAAACGGGCAATTTTACAAGCTATAATCAAATTTCAGTCAAGAAATGGGTCCACCAACATGTTTAACATGTTTTTAGTATTTATTGCAACAAAAATACTCCTCCTCCTCATTTACTCATATATCCCACATTCATTGTAAAAAAATATCATCATTATTATATTATAATAATATAATAAAATATTATTTTATCAGAAAAGATAAAATATCAATTTTTTTAACAATTGTCACTTTAAAAATTTTCTCCATCTATATACACATAAAATCAATATTTTCCTCAACATATAAATCAATAATTAATTACTCACAAATAATATTACAGAATCACGAAGATTGGCAACGGGCCATTTCAGAAAGAGGGGCTTTTCAATAAGAATTTCTCCTTCTCAAAAGTGCATGATTAGGTGACCAAACCTCTCCTTGAGCGAACTTTCTAGACATTGCCAATAATATTTTCTAATAATATTATTGAGGATAATATGAATTATTGCTTCGACAATGGAAAATAATGTGTAGTGACAATTATTGAAACAACGATAATATAAAATATCAACGCAAACAATTATTGAATCAATAAAATAAAATACTAAGCAGTAATTATCGTAACAATTATTGAGTAGTGCCTTCTACGCCGAGAATCATTAATTGGTGCAAAACCGTATCTTCTTTGTGCAACAACGCGTAGACATTGTGTTTTAAACCACCGGTATTCCAATAGTATTACTCAGTAATAACAAGCTGCCGTTATTTATAAACAACTTATACTTGTCGTTTTCTTCATCCAATCGCTTTCCGTTATGGGCCCAAAAAAGACTGCACCGTCGCACAAATATTCCCCGACAGCAAGAATATTCCACGACCAAACGAATATTCCCCGACAACAATGAATATTTTATAACCACCTGCTTATTTTTAAAATATTCGCGCATTTTACCCATAACTAACCACATTAATCAATTCAACCCTTACTATTTCAAAATAATAAATA
The DNA here is from genome assembly GCA_020205615.1 of Panax quinquefolius. NCBI lineage: Eukaryota > Viridiplantae > Streptophyta > Magnoliopsida > Apiales > Araliaceae > Panax > Panax quinquefolius. The sequence goes on along the minus strand of CM035171.1, from coordinate 63,561,083 downwards.
GAGGAAATTAAATTTCATTTATAATAATTTAGGGTCTTACAACTAGTACTTTTGTAATTCAGCACTCGGCACAGTACTTAGAGTAGAGTATTCATCTGATGACCTTTGAGAGAGATCAGGCTCGATCTATGATGTTGATTGCCCTTGATGGGAGAGACGCATCTCTATTAGAGAGAGACGAGGCATTAGCTCGCTGAGATGCCGTTGTTGTTGAGCGGGATAAGGCAAGATCATCCAGAGACGCAATGATAGTTGAACGGGATAGTGCTATATCTGCCCGGGATGTAGCTATCACAGATAGTACTGCAGTGAGGTCCCTTACCACTGGCATGATTACAGAGATGAACGCATATATTGATGATCATATGGTCACCATACAGATGGCTACAGATCTTTTGGGTCGTGTGGATATTCTCGTACAGGAGACCACAGCTTCGCCTCCTTCTTCTGAGAGGGACGCCATGTTGGGCTTGTTAGCTCGCATATACCCTGACTTGTAGATGAGCTTGTATTTACCTGCACAGACTAGCTTAGCCATTTTGTCATGTACAACTTACATTGTATATATATCAAACAACATTATATATGACAGGGAAATATATTTTTGGATCACTTCCCTTTTAGATATGCCTTGCTATTTGCTTGATATTTTGCCTGCTGCTTCAGGGCTTGTGATCTTGATGTATTCTGAATTCCTCTTGGGTGGATGGACATTGAGTTGTCTCTAGATAGTTCAGAATGGATCATCGATCTATGTATCCCTACCATCTTTGGTGTCTTGGGACTGGTTTCTGGATGGAAATGTAGAGAGGAGTGTGGCTTTCCTCTCTGAGATTGACCGTACCATAGATGGTCGCCAGCACTTCTATTTAGGAGAATCCTAGTTAATTCCACCTCTTATGGATTGGTGTTGCTCTTCATGGTATGATCACAACTTAGATGGTCGCCGAATCTCCTATTTGGGAAGAGTTCAGGTAATTCCATCCCTTTGGTCTGAAGCCAATGAAATGTAGTGGATTGAAGGATGATCCCAGTACCAACTGACAAGGGTTTGTGTTTTTGGTAGGGGGTGAGACCGCACCATGAATGGCTGCTTACGTACTCCTATTGAAGAGGAGATCAGGTCTGCTTAGTTCGAACCTGGTGTAAGAGGTTCAACGCGGTATATGGCTGACATGGTGTAGGAATGTTTTTGGTTGTTTTTGTTTTTGTAAGGGTAGAAATGTTTTTGTTGTTTTTGTTTTATTGCGACCGGGCTATATGAAATGGTTGCCTACGTACTCCTATTGAAGAGGAGATCATGTCGACGTAGTTCGCCCCTCAGGGCAAGATGAAAAGTGTAATCCCATGTGTAGGTCAGAGTGCGGGGATGAGGAAGTTTAATCCTAGGTTGAGGATAAACTGCAGGTGAAAAGTTTGATCCCAAGAATGGGTAGCCAAACTGTAAACGCAAGAAATTCAATCAGCGGTGGGATGACCTAAGTTGTAGGAATGCAGCAGAGAAAGCCAGGCTATTGGCTTGAAATGTATGTTTCCCTGAGGGGCAAAGTGTGGAGAAGTTGTAGGTGGTAAAGGGTTAAAGAACCGGAATGACTGGTGACCTGATGATTATGCACCAGGGTGTTTACTTGATGGCAACCTCAGACATAGTACCGTTTCACGGTGTCTGAGTTGATGAGTTGTGGAAATTCATCGCCGTCTATTTCTTGCAATCTGAGAGCGCCTCATGTCTGTACTTCCTTGACAATAAACGGGCCTTCCTAGTTAGGAGCAAATTTTCCTTTAGCCTGATCTTGGTTGTTAAGAATCTTCTTCAAAACCAAGTCATGTTGTTTAAACCGCCGTATCCGGACTTTATTTTTGTAGGATCTGGCGATCTTTTGCTAATATAACTGACCATGGAAGATAGCCACGGTTCGCCTTTCGTCTATTAGAGACAATTGGTGATACCTGTCTTCTACCCATTGGTCTTCATCCAGCTGAGCGTCTATCAACACTCTGAGTGATTCTATTTCAACTTCTATGGGGAGTACTGCTTCCATCCCATAAGTTAATGTGTAGGGGGTTGCCCCAGTGGAAGTACACATTGAGGTTCTATAGGCTAACAGAGTCGGAGGCAAAAGGTCAGGCCAATCTTTGTGGTTGGCGGACATCTTTTGCATAATGTTCTTGATATTTTTGTTAGCCGCTTCAACATCACCGTTCATCTTTGGATGATAGATGACAGAGTTAAGGTGTTTGATATGGAATTTACTACATAATTACTTTATCATTTTGTTGTTGAGGTTTTTGGCATTGTCTGACACAATCAGCTCTGGTTGTCCATATCGATAAATGACATTATTTCTGATGAAAGCAATGATGACTTCTTTTGTAACCCTGGGGAAGGAGGCTGCTTCTACCCACTTGGTGAAGTAGTTGATCATGGTGAAGATTAATCGATGACCATTACTGGCTTTAAGCTCAATGGGCCCGATAACGTCCATTCCCCACATTGAGAAGAGCCAAGGTGAACTCATATTGTGGAGTTCCCGTGGAGGGGCGTGTATAGCATTCCCATGAATCTGGCACTGATAGCATCTCCTGACGTGGTCATTGCAGTCAGCTTTGAGAGATAGCCAGTAATGTCCCGTCCTGAGGACTTTCTTGACAAGGAGGGGGCCACTCATGTGGGGGCCACAGACTCTGTCATGGATTTCATCCATAAGCCTCTGGGCTTTATCTTTGTCTAAACATCTGAGGAGACCAAGTCCAGCATCTCTTTTGTAGATCGCATCTCCACTCAGGTAGAATTTCATAGCAAGTCGATGGATCCGCCTTTTTTCAGTCAGGCTCGCCTTAGCGGGTGTAGATCCATCTCGTATATATTCCTTGATATGCTGATACCAAGGATGTTGGATGGGAGGTAGCTCATCCGATACTTCTCCAACGTAATTCCCATAGGCTGGGGCCTTGTGCAGGGAGATCGCGATGCTCGGCAAGTATTTCTTGTCTGATATGCGAATCAAGGAGGACAAAGTTGCTAATGCGTCCGCAAAGTCATTCCTATTATGAGGAATGTGTGGAAAGGAGATTTCTTCGAACTCCAAAGCCATCTTCAAAACCTGTCGATGGTAAGGCAGCAAATGTAGTTCCTTGGTTTGATAGATTCCGGTGGATTGTTTTATTACCAGCTCTGAATCTCCAAGGAAAGTTAACGGCCCGATACCCATTGAACAGGCAAGTTTTAGCCCCATGAGACAGCCTTCATACTCAGCCGTATTGTTGGTGCTGACAAACTGTAATTTGACGGCAACGAGATACTACTCCCCTGTACCAGATACTAGAACTGCTCCAGCTGCAGAACCTTCCATATTAACAGCTCCATCAAAATACATCTTCCATGATTAGCGTGTATCGTACTGATGGTGTTGTTGTACTGTCATTACTCCTTCATCAGGAAAATATGTTTCCAAGGGTTTGACATCCCCTGAAGGTGCGGCGGCCAGTTGATCCGCGATTCCTTGACCTTTGATGGACTTTTGAGTCACATATACGATGTCAAATTATTGTAGGATCAACTACCATCTGGACAGCTGGCGATTTAACATGGGTTTATTGAACACGTACTTGAGAGGATCCATGCGGGATATGAGATGGGTTGTGTGACCATGGAGGTAATGTTGTAACCTCATGGAAGCCCATGCTAAAGCGCAACACGTCTTTTCGATCTGAGTGTACTTGTGTTCATTGCTACTGAACCTTTTGCTGAGGTAATAGATAACTCGTTCTTGGCCTCTATCGTCCTTCTGTCCCAGCATGCAGCCCATGACATTTTCACTTATGGACAGGTACATAAACAGGGGAACATCATCCCTGGGTGGTACCTAGACGGGAGCTTTGACTAGCTATTTCTTGATTGTAAGGAAGGCCTTTTAACACTCATCATTCCATTTCTTGGAGGAGTTCTTCCTTAATATCTTGAATATTGGCTCACAGGTTGCTGTGAGTTGGGAGATAAACCTGCTGATGAAGTTGATTCTTCCCAAAAATCCCCGTATTTCCTTCTCTGTCTGAGGAATGGGCATTTCGGTGATGGCTTGGATCTTGGCAGGATCCAACTCAATCCCTTTGTGGCAGACTAGAAATCCTAGCAACTTGCCTGATTTAACGCCAAAGGCGCATTTAGCTGGATTCAACTTCAAGTAGTACTTACGCAACCTGTTGAACAACTTTCTGAGATGGTCTATATGGTCATCCTCTTTCCGGGATTTGACAATGATGTCATCCACGTAGATCTCGATCTCTTTGTGCATTAAGTCGTGGAAAAGAGCCATCATAGCTCGTTGATAGGTGGCTCCGGCATTGATGAGGCCGAATGACAACCGTCTATAGCAAAAAGTTCCCCAAGGAGTGATGAAAGCAGTTTTCTCATGATCTTCCTCGGCAACCATAATCTGATGATACCCCGCAAAGCAATCAGCAAAAGAGTACATGTCGTATTGCGCAGTATTGTTAATGAGAATATGGATAAATGGCACGAGAAAGCTATCTTTTAAGCAAGCTTTGTTCAAGTCCCGATAATCCACGCAAACTCGCACCTTCCTTCTAGGTTTAGGCACGGGCACAATGTTTGATATCCACTCAGGATATGTAGATACCATTATGATGCCAGCTTGAAATTATTTCATAATTTCTTCTTTCACCTTTAAACTCCATTCAGGTTTCAATCACCTGAGCTTTTGCTTAACTGGCATAAATCCTTCTTTAATGGGAAGGCGATGAAGGACAATGTCAGGGGACAAGCCCACCATGTCTTCATGAGACCATGCAAACACATCCTACAATTGGGTTAATAGCATAACCATGTCATTCCGTTGGTTTGGGGTAAGGTCTGAACCAATCTGGATTAACTTAGGGCTTTCTAAGGTTCCGAGATTGAAAGAAGTGGTTTGATCAAGGTTGGGTTTGGGTTTATCTTTGACCCATTCTTGAATTTCTGGAGGCACCTCAATGTTATCATGTATATCCATCAAGGCTGAATTCAACTCTACATCAAAGGTACAATCCCTGTGTAGGAGAGGCATCATATCCGCAAGTACAGGCAGATCTAAATTCAGAGTCCTGAAACAAAATATGCTTTCATTTAGTATATATGAAATGTGTTGATCATATACAGTGTTAGCATATACTGGCAAAACAAACTACTAATCTGAGATGTAGAAAACTAGCGGTTATTATATATCTGAGGCGAAAAGATTTTTACGCTTTACCCTTGACGACCAATGCAAGGAATGTTGTTCCAATTGGCAAGGGCAAAGTTCGGGTGGACCGCAGTGATGGAGGGATTGTCATCATCCTCTCTGTCTCGAATGATGGCCATGATGTCTGGGCAATCATCGTCTGGGGTGTATCTGTTGGTATGTTCGTCATGAACAATGATGCGTATGCCTGACATCATTCGGATGACGTCTTGCTTGATTCTTCGTTCCTCTTCTTCCATGGTGGGATTTCGAACAAAGATTTCTTTTCCTTTCACCGGTACCGGCTTGGGACATAACATAGCCATTACATTGGCTGGCACCTTTACGGGAGGTTGTGCGAACTCAAAATTTGAAGGCGAAGATAAATGCCATATGGTTGAAGCTGAACGAATCTGCTGATGTTTATGAGGATTCCTGTGACTAGAACTGGCAGCATAGCCTAGCCCAGCTGTTCTAGCTTTCCTGGTTAAGCAAATTGGGTACTTGATACCCTGGCAATCTTTACCCAACCCTTGTCTCGGCTTATGACCCAACGACATCATTTCTTGAGTAGCCGATATTACCTCGGCAGAAATCTTGGGTTCGGCCAATGGTGCTCCAATAGAATGGTATTGGGTGTTGCTTATTTCCAAAGCATGAAAGCTGACTGGTTCTACATCTGCATTGGCATTGATGAATGGTATGTCTCCGTGCTGAGGAATCTCCGGTTCTGCGTTGACGGTGACCAAGCTATTGTTGATAATGTATTTCAATTGTTGATGAAGGGTGGAGGGGACTGCCCCAGCCATGTGAATCCATGGTCGTCCCAAGAGAAGGTTGTATCCCGAATCTATCTTGAGCACATGGAAAGATACGCATAATGTGTGAGGACCAATTTCGATTGGCAGCTCAATTACTCTGACTGAATTTCGCTGGGCTCCATCAAAAGCTTTGATGATAGTATGGCTACTCCGAATTTGGTTGAGATTGATATTCATCTTCACCAAGGTAGCGTATGGGAAGATATTCAGCGAGGAACCTCCATCTATTAAGACTCCAGCTACCACATATCCGAAGGACAAGACCACAATGTGCAACGACATGCAATGACCGGTCCCTTCGGGCGATATGTCATCATCAGTGAAGGATATCACATTGTTGTTGAAAATGTGATCAACAAGATGTTGAAATTTTTTTGTATCCACTGATGTAGGGAGATAGGCTTCTTCTAAAACCTTTAGCAAGACCTTCCGGTGATTCTCGGAAGTTAGGACCAAGTCCAAAATTGATATTTATTGTGGAGCTTCTTTCAAGCTTAAAACCACCGTAGCTTCATTATGACCCACAGCGCAGAGGAATTTTTCAATCTTCTCCATGGGTATTTTCCCCTTTGATTTGGTGGTAGGCTTCATCACCCATTGGGGAAGATGATTGGATTTCGATTCGACCTCAGAGCGGTTGTATGTGAGGTGGATCCTTCACCTTCTCCATAATTCCACGGAATTGTGTGCAAGCTAACAATAGGATATTGTGCTCTGCATGGCAAGTTGATTGGCTCGGGAGCGGCCACTTTCAAAGGATTGTTGCCTCCCTTGAGTTGAATTGTTAGCGTTGTGAGCAATGTATTAATCCCATCAGTTTTAGTGGATATAACTGCTACCACACTTTTCCACTTATTAGGGCCTGCATTCTTACTTGCACGTAACACAGTATCATCATCGGCTAGGCGCAGGACACCACTGTCGATTAGATTTTGAATAAGGTGGCGGTGTGCCCAGCATTCTTCTGTGCTGTGACCGTGAGACTAGGAGTGATATTGACATACTCCATCAGAGTTGTACCGTCCTGAACGGGGGTTGATTGGAGGTAGAAGGGAACTGATCCTTCTTTCATTGATTAACATATGAAGGATTTCCTCCATAGGTTGGCCCATATAGGTGAATTCCCTTTTGTTGGCGAAATCCCGACGGGCTTTGGTATTTGCTCTCTTTGTCACTTTGTCTTCCAACATTTCATTTTCTGAAAGTGATGAGGGAATATTCATGACAATAGGTAGGAGACTGGCATGCTCCTGGCTAATTAACTGACGAGTCACTTGATGCTGATAAGTTACTAGTTCCGCCAATTACTCAATTTGTTTGCAGAAAGCTTTCATCTTTCATTCCATTGTGAACTGGAACTTGGCATAATCCCATTTGTCATCACCGTCTTTGATGGTCTGGGAAGAATCACAGTTGACATTGGAACTCTGTCCACTGCTCCAATTAATCATGTTGACCTCTTCTTCTTTGTGTTGAGGAAGAGGGTTATCTTGAACGTGAGGCTGATCTGGTTTGGTGACCACGATCTCTCCGTTGTCTATTTGGTCCTGGATCTTGTGTTTCATGGCCCAACAATCCTGAGTATCACATCCAGGTGCCCCGGCATGATAAGCACATTTCCTAGCAGCATTGAAACCCCGTCCATTGGGGCTGGCTGGTGGAAGAAGATGTGTAATTTTCTTCTGTGTTGTCAGAAGATTTAAGATGTTCTCGAGGGTATCCTCTAAGGGTGTAAACACTCGAGGGCGTTTGACTTCTCCACCTTTTGGTATTGGAGGGTTTGTATTTGTCTTTGGAAAGGAGTGTAGTTTCTCCTTTGAATAGGCATGTTTTGATTGCCTTTTTGCCCCTGTAGTATCAGGGAAATATCTTCTTCTTTCTTTTTATGGAACCTCTGGGGGTTGTTCCCATAATTTCCAGATTGGATGTGATTAGCAACAGCTTTGAGTGCAGCTAGGTCTTGAATCTTTCCTGACTTCAATCCCATTTCAGCCATCTCCCCATGTTTGACCATTTCAGAAAATGGTTTGCCGATGCCGGCTAAAACTCTCTCATAGAAGGCAGCTTCTTGTATGTCTATTAAAGTCATGACCATTTCTGATTTTGTCATGGAAGGACTAACTTGGGCAGCCAGGCGTCTCCTCCTCTGAGCATACTCTCTGAAGGACTCGTTAGACTGTTTCTTGATCTTGGTAATTTGATACCGATCAGGAGCCATCTGATTTTGAAAGCTGTATTGAGTGAGGAAGGCATGCGTTAGCTCTTCCCAGCTATGGATTTTGGAGTTGTCTAATCTTGTGTGCCACGAATGGGCTTCTCCAGTTAGACTCTTTTGGAATAATTGCATTCTGAGCTTTTCGTCCTCTACATAAGATCCAAGTTCTCAAATAAACACCTTTAAATGTGTGTAAGGATCTCCTAACCCATCATATTTTTCAAAGTCAGGAGTTTTAAAATTTTCCGAATAATGAACACCAGGAAATATACACAGATCAGCATATGAAACACTCCCGTGTGTTCCAATTCCTTTGATAACGCGAAGGGTCTCTTCCATTTGGAGGAATTTCTTTTTGATGTCACCAGTGTCTGGATCTCCAGTGGGATGGGCAGCATCAAGAGTTTTGTTGGTTGTATCCAACTGTGGTTCAGGTATGATAATGACCGGAATTCCCCCTTGTGTGGAGGATTCAGCATGTATGGGTATTTTTGACCCTGTGTAGAGTGGTGTAATTCTTTGAGTAGAACAACCAAATCGTAATTTGTTTGCTTAATCTGTCGAATTCTTTGCGGCTGGATTAAGTTTAGTGCGGTGGGATAACGACATGATGATTGATCGTGAGCTGTTGCCTTTTTGGACTTTGACCGGGTAGTAGGTCCGATTGATTCCCTGCGAAAGACTTGCATAGTTTAGTCTTTAAGGAATGTATACAATAACATGTTATGTGATGTGTCCATTTTAGGAATTTTTATCTTGCACAACAGGTGTCAGCTGTTTATAGCATGTAAATATCTATGTGTACGCATTTCTTCATTATATGGAGATAGATATGGAATGTAATTACAAGTAATTGTGTTTACAAGTAATTTGAAATGAGAGCATGAAGAGACTTTCCTCCGTTTTGGGTTTATCAGAGGCTGACCTATCTTAGGTTACTCTTGCGGCTTTTTGGCATGAAGGTTCCCAAATCATCGCAATCTACTAGACGGGAAGTTAATCCGATCTTTCAACTGGAGTGAATTTGGTTGGTGCCTTTCCTAGGCCTCAGAGAATTAGTCTTCTCACTAGTCCAGTAATCAAACATCGACGGGATAGCCTCCTGGTGGAGGGACCACACAACATACATTTACATACATCGCATCTCACCGTATGAAAATGATGACATGTGTGAAGCACTAATATCACAAGCAGATATGGTGCGAAGCACTAATATCACAAGCAGTCATGGTGCGTAGCACTAGCATCACAAGCAGTTATGGTGCGAAGCACTAAATGCAATAAGGAAATGCATTCGTACACATTCATCAAATGTAAATGCAACATCCACACACAAACATATAACAGTTTTGAAAAGATTGTAATAACGGCTTAAGTCCTCTTACTGGAGTCCCCAGCAGAGTCACCACCTGTCGACGTCGGGATTTTTGGATGTCCCTTTCCGTTACTTGTTCTTTGGTGTTCTCATTTTAGGTGAGATTTGTTTGAAAAAATAAGTGAAAAAGGTCCGACATGTATAATGTCGACGATGGACTGTTAATAGTCGCCAGTTTGTTTTTTAAATGGTTGTACCAACACAACCGAGAAAAGGTTTGCACATTGACCCAGTGATGTGACACTGTTATACGGGTCGGTGAAACTGAGATTCATTAGGGTCCGGGGACTTGGTTATGCGGGGGAAGGTGTTAGGCACCCCCTGACATCCGTGTTACCATGGTGACCGCCTCTTTTCAAGAAACTATTATCTGAATGTGTGTGTGTGTGGGTCAATATGTTGTTATTTGGAATTAGTGCGAGGCCTCGTTCGAACCTATATACACAGGGTTTGAATTTATGTAAAAATTCAATTTTTAGCAAGATATGACAGTGATGTTTTATAAAAGAGGTTTTTCAAACCCTGATGCTCCATAGTAATTGAGACCTTTTACACTCCCATTTTTATTAAGTGATCGGCTTGATTGATTTTATTTGACAGATGCGATGCATCCGTATGGAAATAATGTACAAAATAATGCCGACTTCCTCGTGGGTATGGAAACCATCTTAGGAAATTCAGACACCGCAGAATAATTTACAAGCTGCTTACAGCTGAAAATGTCCATCACGGGAACCGAATCTAGATCCAAAAGGCTGAATCTGTGATCACATGATTCCTAGGCACACAAAATACCGCAATTTGTATGAAAGCGAAGGCAGTATATATATAAAAGTCGTAAATATATATCTGTATTGGATCACCAACCACGAAGCACCTCCACGGGGGATCAAAAAAGTAAATAAAGCTGTAAAAAGCTATCAACTGCCACGAAGGAAACTCCAGGCGGGACAAAACGTAAATAAATTTGTAAATACGGTCAACCACCACGAAGGAAACTCCAAGCGGGAAAAAATGTAAATAAAGCTGTAAATACGGTCAATCGCCACGAAGGAAACTCCAGGCGGGACAAAATGTAAATAAAGCTATAAAAGCGATCAACTGCCACGAAGAAAACTCCAGGTAGGACGGAATTAAATATATATATATATATATATATATATATATATATAAAAGCTTAGTAAACACACGGACAAAGTTCAGGCTCATCGAACAAAGTTCGACACATATTAATATATATAAATATATATATATATATATATATATATATATATATATATATTTATATATAAAAGCAAAGAAACGACTTTCGACCAAAGTTTAGGCTCATCGAACAAAGTCAGACACACAGTTAATATATATATATATATATATATATATATATATATATATATATTAAAGCAAAGAACGCCGCATCAAGTTTAGGCTCAATCGAGGCATAACTCGATAATGTTAGTCAATATATATGTAAATATATATATATATATATATATATATATATATATATATATATATATATATATATATATATATCTGATCTGAAATGAAACCACTTGGATAGAAGTTAAGGGCAAAAAGCCAAAGAACACGACGACTCTCAACGTGTAGAAGGGTGTGTGCAAAGATGAAGAGAAAGACTCTAAAGTGTGTGAGAAGGCTTACAGCTAACTACTAAAGAAGGCTTCTATATCTTTAGAGTGGGTAAACACTGAATTTTGTAGGTACAAAAGAGCTATATATGAGCTCACAGGTGTTTAAAAGGGGAAAGTACACTACATCGGGTGAGTGCAGAGCAAATTGGGCAGGGCTTCCTCGCCTTTTTCTCTTGCAAAATGGACTGCCCAAGCCCTCTATTTATATGCATTTTAGCCGCATTTGTACTTGTGGCTGAGCCGCAGGTGTAATAGAGGCAACCCAGGTGGGCCCGGGTTTGTCGGGTCGGGTCGTCTCGAAGTACGTGCACCCAAGCACTGTAATGTTCACTCGAACTTTCAGAAGTGCAATCCGGGCATCCGTTTGAGGTATACAGGACCTATTTTGGGCCGGCGTTGTCCAGAGTTATAAGATGGCATGGGATTAGAGTTTGTACGAAGTCATTGAAGATGGGACGATGCCCTCCGATCTTCAAGCTTCAACTTTCATCCGTTACCCCGCACAATAGTCACTCTGGATTGGTTAGTCTTGTGGGACATCGTTGCGTAGAGACGTGATGTGGCATTGTGTTGATGAGATGATGATGTTGCCCCTCACCAGTGTTATCGCCGGATTGGGCTGATAAAGCAGATGTTGCTCAAACTTCGCTGAGATTGGACTGCTGCAATTGTTGAGGGTCCTCATTGTCATCTTTGAGGTGTGCCTGTCTTCCGTATGTTATTGTCGGGTTGGTGCAATATATCTTATTGTGAGCGCCGAGATGAAAGCTGGTCGCATTTAAAATAAGCATTTCCAGGGTTATTGCCGAAACTGCATTCCTTGGGGTTATCACCAATTTTGGTGGCTATTCCCATGGTTGGGACTGAGACTGAATACCTCGGGGTTATCTCCGAGATTAATCGGTCTTCTCCGATGTGTGTTCCGGTATTGTATCTGCATGCCTCAGGGTTACATCCGAGGTTGGAATTGTTACTCCCAGATTGCGATCCAGGGTTGATGTTGAACTTTCGGTAGTATCTGGTATGGATTTGGATTATCTTTCAGGGTTCCCTCTTAAAAGACAAATTTGTCCTCCTGCAATGTTAGTAACAGTAGTACAGAAAATTTCGAGTGTCTACAATAGGTATAATGGTGTGACCCTCCCTAAGAGCTCTCACGGCCATGATTACACCAATGTCTATCTCATCCATGTATCGTGGCATATATAGCGATGACATATACGACAAAGACGATATCAATAGTGACATCAACCCCGCCAAACGCCAATGATCCTTCAGTGCGGTGAAATCCCCAGAATGTCGTGAATAGCTATCCTTAGAGCCAAATATGTCATACAGAAAACGCTGGGATATCACGTGGCCAGACATCAGCTCATCCTGTAACACTCTACGCCGCAATCCAGTGAGAGTCATGAACCATCTACTCATGTCTCCCAAAGCCATATGCATGCAAGGTCTATCTAATAGCAGCATCGTCAATCGTGCATACTCCTCCAGAGTAGGAGTCAACTCATGGGTCCCGAATCGGAAGACCTGCATATCCGGTACCCAATGCTCTAGCATCCCGTCCACAAACCCTACGGGAACCTGAAACGTCAATAAGGTCATGGTATGCTGTAGCAAATGATCTACAGTCACCCTGTCTGGTGGTGACATGCTATCATACCACGATCGCATACCCAATGCCACCAATAATGGTGGGGTATGATCCATACAGCTAACTGTCGAAGAAGACATCTGTGCGGGTCGTGTCCTAAGACCATCCAGGGGTCAATGCCGAATATCTCTAGACATACATATATATGCATAACATGATACATGCATAGCAGATAATAGATGGCAATATGATATAGGGAATGGAAAAACTGTGCATACATTCCTAAGTATATCATCATCTAATATATCATCTCTGTACAGCTACAAATACAGGGAAATGGGGCACAGATGCCCTACTACTAACAGAGGCCTATCAAAAGATATAGCGACAATGGGGTACAGCCACCCAATATCTAACAGAGGCCTATCAAAAGATATAACGAGAATACACATCAGAAGAAGACAATAGTGTTGATATCCACATCATCAATCCTGTCCACCTGATATAACTCCTCCTGAGTCACCGGATGTCTATCAACAGGGATGTTAGGCCTATATAAAGGGGGATCTACGCCGGCAAAACTGAATGGGTCATCTGAGGGGCCAGCGCCTGAGCTGGAAGGATCAAATGAAGCCGCCTCTGCCGGATCTCTGCCCAAATGCCGAATAAATATGTGTGCCTGATCCAACTGCCATGTCAAACTATCAATATGTGTCAAATGAGTCAGATCTCGGACACAAGCTATCCAATCTATCATCATCACGGATCCTGGAACCATATCCCCCATGAACTGAGTGGCGCGGGACTGGGCTCCGATATTACAAGGGAACCACCAATGCTGGAACGTCTCCTGAGTGCAAGGACCCTCTGATAATGTAAAGCCATCGAACCCCAACAATGGGATATCAGTGATGGGTGACTATGATACATGCCAATGAGGCCTGGCAGAAGGCAAGATCGGCATACGAATCTCCCCTGTGGTGCTCCTAATAACACGCTCTCCTAAATAGAGCTCCTAGCCTCCATCTATGAGGAGAGGAACTCTCCTGGTGGAAATCACATACTCGACTCCAGTCGGGTATCCATCCTCAAAGCCGATGGTCAAGTGTTCCCCTGAATAGGGAATCCATGTGATGGTATCAGCTGTCAACAACTCCAGCTGCATACGGCAATGAGTGAAGCTCTCAGCTACAGGGACCTCCGGTAAAATGGAATGATGCCATCGTCGTCCTCGTGGATAGGTATCTAAACCTAACATACTCACAGGACGCAAGCATGGTAGCCTCTCATAGGCCCAAAACTGCCAACACAATGAAAAAACATATTCTATCAGTAAACACTCTTAACCTATAAATGGAAAATGACAAGAGAAATACTCACCAGCAGAAATGGGTAGAAGCCTAGCCAAGCCTCGGTCGAACCCTGTGAGCGTATACGCATGCCCCAGAGGAAATAGGAAAAGGTGTAGGAACCCCAATCATACTCTCCAATACGGTTCACATGACGCGTGGCGCTGATCAAAGCAAAAGACACCGTAGAAGAGTTATCTACTATGAAGCAGCCTCTAATGATCATCAGGAACAATCGCCATAGAATGCGATCCCTAATTCTAACATCAGCAGGCATGGGCTCACTCAAAAGCCCGCTCATAGCATCTACGCTCAAAGGACCTGAACATACAGTAGGGGTAATATTTGCCATGCAAGGCACTGGATCCCCTCCAAACTGCATACCTGTGATAAATCGCCAATCCATCGGCGTCATCATCACCTCGCAATCCAGCAGATGGAGTGACTGAGTCTGATGAAAACATCGCTTAGACAATGCCCTGAGGTAACCCCAGGGACATTGACCAGGAAAGATGGAGAAGAATGCCTCGAATCCCCAGTCATGCACTACAGCTCAGTAATCAGGATGAAGAGCCTGATACATGGAGTGTATACTAAACAAATTCCCTCGAGGCTATGTGAAGTCGGGAACCTGCATGAAGTGCAGATCAACATCAGAACCCTTTAATCCTCATCAATAGGAAAGAAGGAAGATCAAAGTCTAACGTTATACCTCATTAGCATGCAAGTACATCGATGGATGTCTACTCAAATCACCCAGAAGCTCTGGGTTTGCCACCTAAATACAAGGTAGCTCCCTATGGGGAACATGTGCAGCAGGAGTGGGGTCCTCAATCGGAATATCCTCCTCCTCGTCTTCAATGTCTGGCACGTCTGCCCGGACTAGACGAATCACGACCTCCACCAATTGATGAGGCTGTCTGACAGAATGGGGTCGAGGCACTTCAGAAGCCCTCCTCCGTATACCAGAAGTGGTCCTACGGGAACTGTTCGGCTGATCCAGATCCATAATATCTGGACAACAAGTCTCCAAATCACCTCAGAAAGAGTGTGGTATTTACTTACCTGGAGCTTTCTAGAATGCATTTTATGACTATATGCATGCATGCATTTACTTTAACATACAATATAGTTAAAATGCATGACTACCCAATGCCTACATTTTGAAATTGTTTGCCATAGTCCCCTTTGAAAATAGGACTATCCACATGCACATAGGCATGTCTAGGTGGTCATTCAGTAGCACACCTGCCCCAAAGTCATATACATAATATATGCATTAAAAATCAAAATCATCCATGCATAAGGTTAACCTAAATATCAGGAGTACTTTGCCTTTCTACCTTTTGCTCATTGGACCTCAAATAAGACAAAAAATAGCAGAAAAAGGTGCCAATTTGACTGTCTCAAAAGTTAAATTTTTTCACATCATTATGTTCAGAATGGTTTAATACTAACATTTACTATGTTGAATATTTTTTGGCAAGTCATTTGTGCATACATAATCACTACTATGTGTTTAGATGCATTTCATGCTGTAACTCAAAATCCAATGGATAAAAACTGGAAAAAATACATGCAAACGTTACCAGGATAGTGTAGAACACTTGTACGGTGACAGAATTTGCAGAAAATAGCCCGAATTCAGCAGATCTGAAGGAGGCTCTCGGATTTCTCTTTGCGAAACAAGTTAAAAGTTACTTGTGTTACCAACCTGTTGGAATATATCATCCACGGTCGGCCGCAGGCTCATCTATGGCTGAAGTAGGTGTACCTGCGGCACCCCTATGTAGGCCCCACCCCTCCGGCTCAGTCTAGTTTGAGTTGCAAAGGGGTTCTTGTAGACTAGAAAGGTCAAATCGGGAATAAATGCACCACGTGATTGAGCAAAATAGCATACAATCCTGGTCTTCTCAGATGAAACTTTGAGTCTGTACATCGCTCATTGGTAGTCACCCAAACATGAGGTATACCCTGCCAATGATCTCATTTGTTACAAATCACATCCGGTAATACCTTGTACAGGTCCGATGCCGCCAACTCCGGGTCATTACCCTAAAAAATCAACGTGATCCCCGACGGGGGTTACAACGTAGATCCCCAACGAGGGTTACAACGTGAGTACCCGACGGCGGTTACAACGTGAATCCCCGGTAGAGGATTACAACATAAATTCAAGTCGTTGACACATATATCAACGAAGGTCAAGCAACCTTGACATTATTTCAGCCGATAGCGATTAAACCTATTAGAGCTCTAGAGCTATTCGAGGATTTCATGCTCGATTACTCATATTCCCCAGAGGATCCCCGACGGGGGTCACAACGCAATGTTCTATTGATTCACACATCAGCGAAGGTCAAACAACCTTGACAATCTACCTACAGAGTATCAGCCGTTGATTCACACGTCAGTGAAGGTCAAGCAACCTTGACAGTATATCCCACAGGATTTTTTAGCCGTTGATTCACATGTCGGTGAAGTAGACGTCAACGAAGGTCAGGCATCCCTGATAGCATTTGCTATTGGCAGTAAATCCTATAGAATCTTAACATATTCTAGCGATACTAACCAGGAAAGGTCAACGTTATCAAGGAGGATTGATGATGGAATATGTTATACACATCCTCAAACAGACCAAGTTTTATCCCCACAGATCTCTTACACATAGGAGGTACATATCCGGGATCAAGTCGTTATTAAGGACCCAGGAATTTGATGATAACCCCAACATCAACATCTTAATAGATTCAGTTTACACATCAAATCTGGTCATCATTGACAATCCCCACTTGAAGCAATAGGGAGCCAGTAATCATTCCCAGCATGTTGTGCTACAACCCCGTATACATGCATCATACAATTGCATCATGTTGCTACATACAATACCATGTTTGTCTTGTTACGTTTCAAGTGTCTAGGATTCTTTATCCTACCAATGCATCGCCATACATGAGTATGATAAAGAGGGGCATCTGTAGACAATCGAAATTTTCTGTACTACTGTCACTAACATTGTAGGAGGACAAATTCATCTTTTAATAGGGAACCCTGAAAGACAGTCCATATCTATACCGGATAATACCGGAAGTTCAGCATCAACCCCGGAGCACACTCTGGGAGTAACAATTACAACCTCGGATATAACCCTAGACGTGAAGATCCAATACCGGAACACATACTGGAGAAGACCGATTAATCTTGGAGATAACCCCGAGGTATCCAGTCTCAGTCCCAACCAAAGGAATAGCCACCAACCTTGGTGATAACCCCAAGGAATACAGTTTCGGCGATAACCCCAGAAATGTTTGTTTCAAATGCGACCATCTTCAATCTCGGTTCTCACAACGAGATACTTTGTACCAACTCGGAGATAACAGCGAGAGGACATACACACCTCAAAGATGACATTGAGGACCTTCAATAATTACAGCAGTCCAATCTCAGAGAAGCACTGATCAACGTCTGCTTTATCAGCCCAAACCGGAGACAACACCGGTGAGGGGAAACATTGTCATCTCGCCAACATGATGCCATGCCACATCGTCTCAACATTTCATTCACATCTCTACGCAACGTTGTCCAACAAGAATCAAGGATAATCAATCCCGAGTGACTATTGTGCAGGGTAACGGATATAATTTGAAGCTTGAAGATTGGAGGGCATCGTCCCATCTTCAACGACTTCGTACAAACTCTAATCCTATGCTATTTTACAACTCTCGACAACGGCGGTCCAAAATATGTCCTGTATACCTCAATCGGATGCCCGGATTGCACTTCTGAAAGTTCGAGTGGACATTACAGTGCCCGAGTGCACGTATTACGAGACGACCAGACCCGACCCGAGAAACCCGGGCCCACCCGGTTGCCTCTGGTACACCTGTGGCTCAGCCACAGGTACATCTGCGGCTCCATCCTCTATAAATAAAGGGCTTGGGGTGGCCATTTTGAAAGAGAAAACGGCGAGGAAGCCCTGCTCAATTTGCTCTGCACTTACCCCATACAATGTACTTTCTCATTTTAAACACTTGTGAGCTCATATATAGCTACTTTTGTACCTACAAAAGCCAATGTTTACCCACTTTAAAAATATAAAAGTCTTCTTTGGTAGTCAACTGTAAGCCTTCTCACACACTTTAAAGCCTTTCTCTTCATCTCTGCACACACCCTTCTTCACATTAAGAGTCGTGTTGCGCGTATTTTCTGGACTTGATTAGTGGTTTTATTTTTATATATATATATATATATATATATATATATATATATATATATATATATTTATGTATACGGACTAACATTATCGAGTTATGCCTCGATTGAGCCTAGACTTCGGTCTGGAGCATTTATTTGTTTATATATATATATATATACATATACTTTTATATATGAATTGTGTGTCAAACTTTGTTCGATGAGCCTAGACTTCGGTCTGGAGCGTTTACTCGCTTTAATATATATATACTTATATATATTAACTGTGTATCGAACTTTGTTAGATGAGCCTGGATTTTACATCCGGAGCGTTTACTTGCTTTAATATATATACTTATATATATTAACTGTGTGTCGGACTCTGTTCGATGAGCCTGGATTTTACATCCGGTGCGTTTATCGCATATATATATATATATATATATATATATATATATATATTTCGTCCCACCTGGAGTTCACTTCGTGGTGGTTGATCGCTTTTACAGCTTTCTTTATGTTTCGTCATGTCAGGAGTTTACTTCGTGGCAGTTGATCGCTTTGTATAGCTTTCCATACATTTTGTCCTGCCTGGAGTTTCCTTCGTTGCGATTGACCGTATTTATAGCTTTATTTACGTTTCGTCCCGCCTGGAGTTTCCTCCATGGCGGTTGATAGCTTTTACAACTTTATTTACATTTCTGATCCCCCATGGAGGTGCTTCGTGGTTGGTGATCATGTATCGATATATATATATATTCTGACTTTTTATATATATACCGCTTTCGCTTTCATACAAATTGCGTTATCTTGTGCGCTTAGGAATCATGTGATCACAGATTTAGCCCATTGGATCTAGATTCGGTTCCTGTGATGGACATTTTCAATTTAGCGACTTGTAAATTATTCTGCGGTGTTTGAATTTCCTCATATGGTTTCCATACCGTGAGGAAATCGGCATTATTTTGTACATTATTTTTAAATACGGATGCTTCGCAGATCCGTAAAATAAAATCAATCAATAGAACACTTAATAAAATGGGAGTGTAAATGGTCTCAATTACTATTGAGCATCGAGGTTTGAAAAACCTCTTTTATAAAACATCCTTTGCCATATCTTGCTTAAAATTGAATTTTACATAAATTCAAACCACTGTGTATATAGGTGTAACGAGGCCTCACACTACTTCCAAATAATAAAGACATTGACCCACACACACGGACATTGAGATAATAGTTTCTTGAAAAGAGGAGATCACCGTAGTAACACGAATGTCTGGGGTGCCTAACACCTTCCCTCCGCATAACCAAATCCCGGACCCTAATGAATCTCGGTTTTTAATTCGTTTAATGATGTCACATCCTTTCGGGTCAATGTGCAAACCTTTTCTTGGTTGTGTTGGTACAACCATTTAAAAAACCAACTGGCGACTCTTAACAGTCCATCTTCGACATTATACATGTCGGACCTTTTTCACATATTTTTTCAAACAAATCTCACCTAAAATGAGAACACCAAAGAACAAGAAATGGAAAGGGACATCTAAAAATCCCGACGTCGACAGGGATCAGAGTAAAGGGACCCCTGTCAAATCCTCATCACCATTCTCCCCGGAGATCGTTCGGGAAAAGGCTGATCTGAAAAAACCCCCTCAAATGGAGAGCTACGATGGTTCAGGAGACCCTTATGAGCACAGTCAGGCTTATGATTGGCTGATGGATTACTACGACTACTCTGATGTTGCCAAGTGTTAGATGTTTATGACGACCCTGAAGAAGGATGCTCGGTAGTGGATGATGACGCTGGCTCCAATCTCGGTTTCGTCCTAGAAAGCGCTTTGTGATAATTTCCACACTAGGTTCAATAGGAATAAGAGGAGGGGAAAGCCGACAGGGTCTTTGTCTTTTAGATCACACAATACTCAAACAAGACTTTAGGTCAGTATGTGAAACAATTTCGGGAAGTATTTGGTCAAGTTGCGGATTTGAATGACCTTCAGGCGGTCAGACTATTTCAGAATGGGATGAACATTGTGAAGTCAAAGAAGCTGGTTAATGATTTGATGTTCAATCATCCGAAGGATCTGGTCGAAACATTCGACAGGGTTGAAGGATTCATAGTAGTAGAAGAGGCGATGAGCAGCCTGAAGTAGAGTACATCGAAAAAGTCGAAGGACAAAGAGAAGAACAACTATAACAATGTTGGTAGTGGTAATAATAAGTCAGATGGACATCAGAAAAAGTACTACAACAATGGTGGTTCGGGAGGAGGATGCCCGCCCTTTCCGAACCAGAGGGTCAACAAAATTTACACTTGCCTCAACATAGATCTAGGAACTATTGTGGAACAGATAAAAGATAAGCCTTATTTCGAGCTGACCAAGGAAAATAAAAAGTCAAACAGGGGAAATCAGAATAGGTATTGTGATTATAATTAGTCGACCGAACATTCAACTGAATCATGATGGGGTCTGAAAGATTTGGTGGAAAAAAACGTCCAAAGCGGAGAATTAGTCCAGTACGTTGCTGTAAGGTTTGTATATAGCGCAATCATGCAATCAAATCACATAAAAGTAGTGGAAGCGT
Organism: Panax quinquefolius; assembly: GCA_020205615.1. Taxonomy (NCBI): domain Eukaryota; kingdom Viridiplantae; phylum Streptophyta; class Magnoliopsida; order Apiales; family Araliaceae; genus Panax; species Panax quinquefolius. The sequence goes on along the minus strand of CM035171.1, from coordinate 63,540,072 downwards.
GATAAAATGAGTTTTTAAAATTGTCATACAAACCATCTCCATGATCATACTTTGAGCTTAATTATCAATTCAATAAAAAAGAGAAAGAGATCATATTCATACCCTTGTAGAAACTAGCTTCCTCATGTACGAGTTCACCTCCAATTACTTTTCACGTTTAACTTGAATCTACCGGGTTGAATTCCTTTCTTTGATCAACGTTAGCCACCTAAGAGTTTGGCCTCTAGAGGTGTTCCACCAAGGAAGAACAATTATTCAAGAAGATGAGTATTTGTCAAAATCCTATGAAAGTCAAATAATAATCTAGAAGGGGGGTTGAATAGATTATTACAGGTTAAAAAATTATATTAGGTCTTTTTGAATTTTTAATAATTAATTTACAGTTTTAGAAATTAGCATGCAAGATAATAAAAATTCAATCACACAATGCACATAGATTTATCTAGTTCACAACATACACCCCTTGGTATGCTGCTACGTCCAGTCTAAGTCCATATTTGGAACTTGAGATCCTATTACTATCAGTAATAAAAATTCCTTTAACAGGCGGAGAAGCCTTCACAAAGTTTTATAGACAAACTTCCAACTAATCTATCTTGGACATCAAGCTCCCCATTCCCTCCTCAAGTTTAGTTGTACTTCTTTAGAGTTCAGTTCTATTCTATGATCTGGTCTTGAAACAACAATCTCTTCCTCACCTCACAAGTACACTAGAGACCCAACTTCCCGTTGACCTCTCTAAGACTCTGGTCTTAGTCGATGTGACAACCCGGAAAATCGGATTGTCCATAAATTTAAGTTTAAAGAATTAGTTATTAATATAATGAATTTTTTAATACTATTATGTGCTATGTGTTTATTAATCGTTCTATAACCTAGGATGATTATAATACGGCAGGATTCTGGCTACGAGCAAGATTGAACGAGTAAGAATTTTCAAGACGAAAATAAAATTTTTTCGGTAATAAAAATATTTCTGCGGAAAAAGACGAAATAGGAACTATTCACCCGACGAAACCTAAGGGTTAGGGTTTGAATAACCTAAGTCTTTCTGAGAGTTTGGTATGTTGAAATGATATTTCGTCGAAAGATTTGACGATAATATATCGTGAAAAGTAAGTCGATAAAAGTTTTTCTTGAAAAACATGCAGAAATAGGACGAAAAGTATTGTTATGTATTTTTTATTCGTTTAACTACATTAGGGGAAAGCGTGAAGGAAAATGCTTCACGTCAAAAAAATGTTTTTCAGTTTTTCGGAGTTTCGAAGAATTCGTAAAAGTTAAACTGTAGAGGAAAGACGAAATATCAAAAAATATTTGGATTCCGAGAATCACAGTTTTTTGAACTTTCGGACGAATTCCACAAGACGGAAGCACGAAGCTTCCAAGGGAAGCTTCGTGAATAGTAAGGAGGTGCAGTAAGGAGGTGGGAATAGTAACCTTAGGGGTGAAATGAGTATTTTGCCCCTAGCTTGGAAAATCTATACAAGGAAGCTTAAACTCATTTGTTGATGATTTTGAAAATCACCAACACTTGAGAGAGAGAGAAGTCGGATGAGATGAGGAAGGAAGAGGAAAGGCTAGCCCGTGTACAAACTTTGTCCAACCAGAGAAGATAAAAGAAGAAAGGTAATCAAAAACTTAACCCTAAGTAAATTTTCTTTAAGTTTTCTATGTTAAAAACATAGCTTAATGAGAATAAGAAGTAAATGATGTTAAGAATGGTTTCATATAGTTGAAATCATGAGAAAGAGAAGCAATAAGAATTAGAAATTTAGTTTATAAATTTCTTAAGGATGTATAAGATTTGTAATGAATTTGAATGATCCAAATGAATCATATGAACGATTCAGTGATATTAGTAAGGAATGGTGTCTTATAACATCAAATTCCAAGAAAAAGTGAAATTGTAATCAAAATATCGATTAAAAAACGAAGAACAAGCGAAGAACGCGAAGAACACGAAGAACGTTGTTGATGGGCAAATTTAAAACCATCGCGCACAAGCTAGTTGCTTATTGCTTGGTTAGGAATGGTAGAAATGCTCATGAAGAATGGATTAAACTTAGCTAAAACGAAGTTATGGAGAAAATTTCGTAAAAGACGAACGAGAAATAGAAAATATATAAATGAACCCGAATGAGTAGGGTTTCATAAGAATATAAGAGAACATAGAAAACATGAGTCATGGACTCAAGAACAAATGAGTTCTAAGTTTTGATGACCGAATTACGGAGGTACGGACGAAGAACGTTAATAGCGTAAAATGAAAGAAAGATAGAATTAAAGCCAATTGAATGGCATATTAACGGATTTAGAATAAATTTCTATCCAAGGGAAGTTAAAGTACGTAAGATAAGGAAGAGAATGGCTTTGGAACGACCTCGTTCCGAGTTATAACGAAGAAGATATGAGATTTCAAAGTATGCGTCTCAAACCAGTTCAAAGACTAAAAAAATTTGAATTTTGATGTTTGGCGCCGCAACGCCAATCAAGCCTTGGGAGGCGGCGCCGCAATGCCAACCCGAGCCATCAACTACTACCGAGTGGCGCTGCAGCACAAGAGGAAATGGGGGAACCTGCGCCGCATCGCCGGTGTAGGGCAAGACCTAGAAATGAGGTTTTTATTGCTGAAGTCTTGGGGGAAGTGTACGGAAAGATAATGAACATGAGGTTCACGTAAAATAACACTTAAACAAGTGAATTAAACCTTTAGTAAATGTTGAACGAGATTAAAAGACAACGAATGTAAACGCTGATTACGTAACCGATATTCGGGGACCGTGGTCGCGATAAAACGAACGTGTGGGATTGCTATGACTGTAATTCCTTAGATGTTGACGAATGTAGTAAGTAAGATATTAATTATCGAGAAAGCTATAACGAACGGAAATAAGGATAATGAAAGTCTGAATGTGAGTCAGATAGAGAATGTTAGAATAAAGTAAGCGTTAAACACTTTAGCCGACGTGAGGGTTGAGTGTACGCGAATATTAAACGGGTAGAAGCTACACTTCGTGTATGGTTTGACCGTAAGGTAATGAAGAATGAAGAAACTGAATTAAAGACAATAGCGTATAACGTAAAGAAGCCGAGTTAATGATTATAACTTGGATGACATTCCGAGTCGAATGAACCGGACGTTATAAGATATGAATGAGTTAATTAACGATAAGGAATGAATCCTGAGGTATGACATTTAGTTGCCAGGAAGCCATAAGGAATGAGAAATCAACTTAACGAACATTATAGTTTAATGGTTCGTATAAGTTAAGCTAAGTTTAGGTTGTGGTACAATCGTAATCTTTGATGGTTGACATATGAGAGCTGGGATAAACAATTCCTTCAAAGAGCGGAGGTATATACGAAACTGACAACCGATCTAACTCACTGTGAAAGACAGTGTAGACGAGATGGGAACTTGTTTGTTGGTTGTTTGTGGAAAATCACTTAGAGTACCATACGGACTACTAGCAGAAACGCGATGTGTACTAAGTCCTAGAAAAGTTATAAGAAGAAGATAAGAATATAAATCATCAAAGATGATGATCGTATGAGTAAGACATCTCCGTATGTCATGAAGCCATAAACCGGTAAAGAAAGTAGGTCGCGTAAACTTAGGTTGCAAGAACGCGAACCCTAAGAAGTAAAGTTAAGTTTAAACCAAGTAAGCATATATTAATTAAAGAACAAATATATATATTCAAGTTCAAAGACATTTATATTTAAAAATTATGCTTCTTTGTAAGCAGATAGAAATTGTTTAGATCAAATGATGCTTCTGATTAAGCAAATAAATAAAATATGCACAGTTATAGAAGTTCAAATAACTTTTATGTTTTTCGAGAGATGCTTCTTGAATAAGTAGATAAGTCAATTTTAGCTTTTAGCTTAAAAATGCTTCTGTTTAAGCAAATATATAATTTTAATGCAATTTATAAAGAATTATTTATTCTTTAAAATAAAGAGTGTTTTTCTATGGATTAAAAAATTTGTTTCTCAGATATTCTTTAACAAGTATTATATGAATGGTTTTTATGTATCAATACTTGTCTATAAAAGAATAAATCAATTCAAACAACATATATCAAGTATAATAATCAATTCAGTTAAGCACAAGCTGATATAGCAAATATTATTATTTAACTCAGATAATATATAACAATATTTTATCTATTATGTGATTGTATAAATTAAGTCACATAGTACTATAAGGAATCGTACGGTTCGATTTCTTCACTTAAGAGGAATATCTCCATAGCCTTGCGGCGTCTAAGTACGACAAAATTTATATTTTCACAATTGATATTTATATAAATATTTTCAATAGATCACTACAATTCTTAAATCCAGTTCGAATGATTCCTCTTTTTGGAGGAATATCTCAGTGTCGTTTTGAGCTATCAAGTATCATATCTATTTTACGATATTTATATAAATAATATCAATAAAAGGTTACTGAAGACTATAAAGAATCGTACGGTTCGAATTCCTCTCCATAGCCTTGCGGCGCCCAAATATCCTTTTATTTGATAAATAGATGAAATATAGATATATAAAATTGTGTATAACAATATATATTCGTATATCTATAGATATAAAACAAGTAAGAAATAACTCAACAAAAGTTAAACTCAAATGACTTATCTCAGTACTTGGACCAATTTTCTCTTCTAAAATAATCAGAACTTTTGTAAGAAGAGAAATAAAGCGTTTAGAGTGAATGTAGGCTAGGAGAGTATGATTTGCTGTTCACTTAATTGGTAAAAATCAAATGAATGAAAAACTTTCTATTTATAGAATTTTGAAGTCGGGGGCAAAAATATAATTTGTGAAAATTTATTTCGAATGAATGGCTGAGATTGTTTATTTTTGAAATTAAAGGTCTGGATGAAATATTTTCACGCGGTTTGCCAATTAAAACATCCGCCCATGTATTTTTCTAAGTATTTAGCCTTTAATGTTCAATATAAAAGCTAGCATTAATTCGGTCAACAAGCCAGCTAAGTAGCACCATTTTTATAGTCCCAAAATGAGTGTCTTGTTGGGTAAAATCTAGTTACGCACAACATGCAAGTATACGTGGTCAACAAGTAATAAATTGAAAGTAGAGTATCGTTCCCACGATGAATTGTTTAATAAAAATCACCAAGTACTACCCCGTAACCAACTTAATCTTATTTAAACGAATGAATTTCAATTTATAATTAAACTACTATTAAATTCCACTAGTTAAATTAAGATTACGGAGATTTAAGATCACAACTTCACTTATTGCTTCATTTAAGCTAACACACTTCTCATCAATTATTCTCTATCATGAATTGTTAATCAAGAACACTAAAGCAGTTAAAACCATCTCTCGATGCATAAAACCCATACTCACTTAAATCCACAGATGATAGTATTAAGAAAGACACCCTAATTAATTAATCCACTATATCTCAATGTGAATTACAATTAAAAAGGATTTAAAGCACAAGTTCTCTATAAGATTACATGCGATGCTAGGTATATCTCTATCCTATACACAAATTATGTATTCCAACACCATGCAGAAAATAAAATCACATGCTACTATGATCAGATTTAAATCTATACTTCATCTCTCGAGTTCATAAAGATTATCATGGAAATTGATGGCCAATCAATTAAACAATTAAGTCAAAATCACAATAGACAATGCTCACAATAGAATATAATAATTGATAGTGAAGCATATTAAAATAAACTACACAATAAGATCCATTGTAATCTCAAACAAAGAATTAGTTCATGATTATTGAATTAAAACTAAGAATCCACAATTGAATAATCATTAAAATACAAAGATAGAAGAAGATAAGAAGATAGAATCTATTGTCTGTAGATTTGAAGCTCCCTCCTTACTCCTACTTTGAATCTTCAATGGTCTCCAAGTCGCTTCAATCTCCAAATCTAACAAGAACTAGTGTTTTCTCCTATTCTATTCTAATCTAATTTAATGGAATCCTCTCTATATCTAATCTCTAATCCCCCAAATCCTTGTGATTCTCCTCCTTTTATAAGTCTCTTCATATGTCTTTAAGTCCTCTTGGAAGTCCTTGAGTCAATCGGATCGAAACAATCCTTCCCGGACTCAACTTTAACCAAAATTCACATTTTCTAGGCATACCCCCACCCCGACGGGGGTCTAGGCTTGTAAAAGGCCCGCCCCGGCGGGCTAGGGGTCTGTTTTGTGCCTTGCATGCCAACCCCGGAGGCGGTTTTGTGAAGGAAACGTTTCTTCTTTGACGCCTTTTGGGAAAACGGCCATAACTTTTGATCCGGGAAGAGTTACGAGGCGTGCCACCTATCAAATCGAAGATATCGACGAGCTCTACAACTTTTATTCTTTATGATTTGAGAAATAATGAACAAATGAAGGTCGAAATTGGGCTGGAAGTGACTGTTATGCAAATGGCCACCCAAAACAGTGACGTTCGACGTCCGTTGGTACAAATGTCATAACTCTTGCATCCAAACTCCGATTAGAATGATTCAAGATGTTCCGGAAAGTTAATAAGAAGTTCTACAATAAATCCAAGTTCCAAGCCAAGAACATAAAATGAACATGAAAGCTCAAACGAAGTCTGTATTTCTTTTCTTTGCAATTTCATACCAATTCTTTGCGATTTTAACTCCCAAGCATATAATCTACAAAATGAACACAAAATGCATGAAAAGTAACTAAGAAACATAAGATTAAGCCAATAATTCAAGTAATAGATACCGGATAAGTAGGTATAAAACCTACTTATCAAATACTTCCAAACTTAAACCTTTGCTTGTCCTCAAGCAAAAACACAAAACAATAATGCAATGCAATGCAACTAATCTACATGCCTACTTAATCCAAAGAAGAATGATGGCGAAACATGTCTATTCAACCAGCCTTAGAGAAATCAAATAAACACGATAATACATCATATCAAAACCAATCAATAACTTCTCAATCAATCATCAAATCTTAGACTGTTGTCACTAATATAGTGCGTGTGTGCTCCACAATAATGTTAATTGATATAAAATCAAATTTAACACATAACAAGTCTCTTCGAAGGCATCATATAGTGTAAACTCAAGAAATCCAAAAAATAAGTTAGATCCAACTAAAATCAAATAATTACCAATATCGAGGGTCAACATGGGATACTTATGCTTTATTTTTCATCTACGGGGGCTTTTTGCTCTTATTTCCTGTTTTATTTCTTCTTCTTTTTTTCTTTTTTTTTTTTGGATAGTGAGTGCGTTTTATGCTCCATCTCACGCCTGTGTTTATGAGGAGTGCATTTCACGCTTCTTCTCGACCCACCACATGACTCAATTTATTCAACTCAATATCTTCTTTTTTTAGAAGCTTATATACCCCACTTTTTCCCCCAAACTTAGTTTCTTGCCTAATTCTTCACCTTCACTGCCTATCTTTGTCATTCTCTTATTTAAACTAGCATTATCCTTTAGAATTCCATTATGTATCAATTTAAACTCAATCATTCAACAAGTTTTTTTTCCTGTGCTATCTATATTATACCAGTTACAAACAGAAAAAGACTCAATTCATAATAAGAAATCACATCAAAGCTCTAATGGTCAGTACTATACTTATATACCCAATTCCAATCTCATCATTGGCCAAAACAAACTTTAAACTATCTAACCACTGGATTCATGCAAATGAACATAGTAACTAACTAATAATTTTTTTTGAATTTTTGAATTTTTGAATTTTTGATTTTTTTTAACTGAATATAATGCTATTTAAACTATACTACTATGCAACTACTTATGCAGTTGTACTACATGAATGCACACCTAATGAACCTAATATATGCAAAATAACATAACATAAACATGAAACTAAACATGCAATAATGAACTAAACTAAACTCCCCCAAACTTAGCAATTACAATGTCCTCATTGTAAGAATATAGCGGAAAGTAGAAGAGAACATCCCTATAATCAACTAAGCGTAAGGTGATGGTGGCGATGGCGGCAACGATCATTTTCCTATCCATTGAACATCCAATACCTGAAATGAAGAGACGACATGGATTAGAATAACACTTGTGTGACGCCCGCAAAATTAGGTATACATCACCCATCTTGGGTCGCCAAATACATGGTACAGAATTCAAATAAAACTTACTAATACAACTGTCGTGTACAATACGACAAAACATAAACTGTGAGTTTGAATACAATTATTGTCTACTAGAGATTATACAAACTCAAAAGGAGTCCTCATTACAATTATTATCACACTACTAATGCTATCCTCTGGACCATCACTCCGTTCCCCGACTCGTCCCAGCTATATTCTCATTTCCTGAAGAGAACAGTGAAAGAAAGGGTGATCTCAACTAGCTCAGTAAGAAATATTATGACTAAGATAATGCAGAATAAATTATCATTAGTCTCCAACAATGTTAAACTGATAAAATATAATAGACATCAAGTTTAACTACAGCGGAACAAGCAATCCATTAAAAGAGTCAAGTAGAAAATAAAATCTACTATCTTTTATGATTATAAAAGTTTTTCATCATCAAGTATATTTGAGACTCAAACCTTAATAAATATTCCACATCATCGAATCACCCCTGCACTACGGCCAAGGATATTCCTTAGTATCACGACCACAATTATCCATGCACTACGGGTCAAGAATATTTGTGTATTCATTAATGGTCATGATCATGCCAACAACTGTCCATCAATGCACTACGGGCCAATGAGGACTTTTACCGCAACATTTGTAACATTACGGTCATGATTACACCGAATAATCCCTGGTCATAATCATACCAAGTCCATCTATGCACTACAGGCCACAGATGACTTTCAACATAATATAAACATGAGGATGATGACAATGATATAAGAATTCAATAAAACAAGTTCAAGAATTAATTTGTCCAAGAACTACTAATGTCCAAATTGTCAACATGATACTGCTTTGTAGACTAAAATTTAAGAATGATCAAAAGAATATTTCCATGAAAAGATACTGGATGAAGCGCAAATATCAAGGATATTCTACTAATTTCATGGAGTATAGAAGTCAAAACTTTAACCAACTGAGTATAATAAAGAATGAAATAACAAAAGAAATCACCATGCATGCGGTACTTCGCATAGACAGGTTAATCCAATAGAATACTAAATAACGAAACTGTGTCAAAGTGAAATTGCAACCCGATGCGGGATGTTCCAACAGAATAATAAAGAATGTAATAACAACAAAAATCACCATGCATGTGGTACTTCGCATAGACAGGTTATTCCAACAGAATACTAATAAGGACGGAATCAGGTCCGACATAAAACGCACAGACAGGATATTCCAATAGAATAATAATAAAGACGGAACCAGTCCCACGTAAAAACGCATGCATGTGATATTCCAATGTAATAATAAAGATGGAATCAGTCCCGTGTAAAAAAACGATAAACAGGATATTCCAATGTAATAGTAAAGATTGAATAATAGAAGAATGTCACCAAGTATAGGATAGATCACAGCGATATCTGAGTTATTCCAACAGAATAATAAGCAATGGAATAACAACAGTTCTCTTCATGAATAATAAAGAATAACACCCCTTACGAGTACAACAAATAATATTTCCTACCTTAAGAAGAAGAGTACTAGATATATAAGTAATGAAGTAGCAGAATATTTTTCTTCTTTCTCTCTATAGTTTATCTCTCTAGAGTTTCAGTGAATTAGTAAGAAATAATGCAGGAATGAGCTTCTATTTATAGAAAATGGACTGCATAGTAACTAATTCATGAACGGTCCAGATTAATTTACTTTAATGTGACGGTCCATATTTAAAGCAAAATCTTTTAAATAAAATATAATATATTCTATTTATAATCTAATAAAACGAATAACTTTATAAAAGGTTTTACTATACAAACACTATGCAGGCACTATAGAAACACTATGCATAATAAAATATAATATATTCTAATTATTGTCTAATAAAGCAGATAACTTTATAAAAGTATTCATTTTATATAAAAAGATTTTACTATGCAAAATACTATGCATAACCTTTATGCAACACTTATGCATAATAGAATAGAATATATTTTATTTATAGAATAACTTTATAAAAGTATTTTGTTTTATATAAAAGATGTTTCTGTTTTATTACGTTAATAATATGAATAAAACAAAACTTCTAAATCAACAATAATTGAATCAAATAATATGAGATACTATGTAGAAACTATTGTAGCAATAATTGAACAAAACTGAGTGACTTCTCACATAAATATCAATAATCAATACCGTGTGCTACTATGCAACAACGCCAGACATCAGTACTTTTACTAATGAGTAGTTCAACAAGATCAGCGGTAAAACCTCCGTCGTT